>CAJGYO010000010.1:126799473-127304731 GCA_904845875.1 Miscanthus lutarioriparius
GGCCCCGGCACTATGTTGCAGGTCACCAGCAGCACGGCTCCGGCGTTGGCGCCGAAGGTGTTAGGACTGGAGGGTGGGAACGACCGCGGAGCTGAGCGCACGTGCTTCTTGAAACCCACCGCAATATTAGTAATAGCCTTCACCGCAAGGAAAGGATGCGAAACTTACCGACGACATCTTTAGGTGTTCAGAGCAGATGCAGAAGCTGGGATTGGAGTGTGCTTCCATAAAAGTCGTGCATTTTCTGTAACGTGGCAGGACCACAGAAAAGAGCACCGGCCTGGGCAGACGCAAGGAATTTGGTTGAGGGTGAGAAAAAGTATGCGGAGGGTGAGCCGTCAGGAACTCAAAGAAGTGAGGAGGGAGACGAAGATTGTGAGCGGCGCGCCCGAAAACCTTTTCTTAAACGGGCCAGACGGCCAGGCTGCGTACCCGCACGCATGAAAAACCATGGGCCCCAACAGATGGTACCTCCACCCAGAATTCTGCCAATCTCAGGGCCTCCATACTTTTAATTACACAGGCCCAAAGCTGGGTATAAATTACAGGCCCCAATATATTTTCAATTTTATTACAGGCGAGGTCTGAAATACCACTACTCAGTTTGGTTGTGAGGAGCTACTTGGAGCGTAAAACCGGTCGAAGATAATTCTCAAGTAGAAGAGACCCGGGAGATACTAGGACTAGGAGTATACATGTAAATTCCATTCTGGTACCGGCCGGAATGCCTCGTACCAACACCTAGATCGATATAGAAGAGCCACAATCTATTCCATGTACGAACTTTGGTGTTTTGAACTTTTGAAATATGGTTTTATGAACTTGCTGAATGATATGTTAGTTTGGTAGAAATGATAATTACGACATAAGTTAAGTCAGTATATATGTATAAGTATATATTCCACATATTATTATTATTATTATAAAGTTGAAGACGGTAGGTCGGTATGGGCTGTACCGGAATGTTCCATTCAATAGCTCTCCAGAATAGCACTGTTCGTTTTGAACTTATTAATGAGACTTATCATAATATTTTTCTATGTAAGCAAACGTGACCGACTTATTACTCGGCACTTTACCAATTGAACAACCGAGAAAATTACTGAGTTAGATTAGGACAGCTACTATCTGCTCATCGTCAGCTCTCCGCCCAGCCGGAGGGAACGCACGTGCACAAACCTTAGCGGCTGCGGTGGATTCGGGAGGCTTCATTGGCTGGCGATGTTTAGTTCGAGAATTTGGAATTTGGGGATCTGTCATGATCGCGTTCGTTTTGTTTAGTAATTAGTGTTGGCGCGCTGGACTGATGTCTTCAAAACGTTAAATCTCGCAATTTACCGCGCAGCCGCTGCGATTAGTTTTTTTTCGTCTACGTTTAATCGCTTCGTCCGTAGGCCATAAACGTTCGATGTGGCGGTGCTTGTACATGACTTTTTGGGATTTCAAGTAAAACTAAACCAGGGCTGATTCATCAGGAAAGCACATCGGCAGTGGCTACCACGGCGGGCGGATCCACCATGCGCGAGTACACTGACATCTGTAGCGACGGCGGGTGTATCCATGCTAAAAAAGAAAAGAAAAGAATCTTTAAAAAATCATCAAAATATGAACTTTTGTGCTTGACGGACTGCCGGCATATGCCATGGGAGCTCTCCTCCTACTTGTGGGGTAAGGAAGCTTTGGACGCTTCAAACGACGTGCCTTTCTCTAGAATGGATCGGACAAAATCACCGGGGCAAAAAGTGCTTGATTGCTTGGGACACAAGGTATGCAAGAGCAAGGAGGATGGGGGCTCGGGATCAAACGCCTGGACACTCAGGGCGTGATTGGTTGTAGACGAGCCTTGAGCCAGGATGGTCAGGCTATACAGGACTAAAGAATCTGGATTGAACTTGCATGCAGTGGTGTTTTTGGTTATGCTTTGTTGTTATTGATTCAATTCTGAGACGGAATTTGTATTTGGTTACATCTCGCACATGCGCCTCTGCGTCACGCGCGTGAATCAAGTCATCCTGCATTGGTAGAAGAGAGAAATCTAGAAGCCCAAGGCGTACTGGGTTGGAGGGGAAAATGGGGAAAGGAATGGAATGAAGCAGGCAAAAGTGCAAGACAGGAAGACCCAAGTGCATGACGTGGCACCGGATGGCCTTTGGATAGTCTGGGCAGGACAACCAATCACCCCCTTGTCTGTCTGCTGCTCAAGCTCATACACAGGCTCCACTCACCGGGGTGACTCGTCATGGACAGCATGGGCGCGCGCGCCGTGTCAAGCTATCTGATCTCCAGGGGAGATGTAACTGGCCAGCATTGGGACGCGCTGAGGAGCTACTGCCTGCAGGGCATATCCCATCATCCCATGCAAGGGTGGGCAATTGAGAAGACGCATCCTTCTGGCTGGACCAATGGCTAACTGATTCAACTCTTGCAGAAGCCTTCCCTTCGCTCCACAGTCATTTTCACCAAAGGAGATGCCTCGATGCAAGCAGTTCTCAGTGGAGACTGGCATTTGATGCTCCAGCCCAGGCTAACTCTGCAAGTAGAAGGGAAGCTGAGCCAGTTGAGCCATCTTCTACACGAGTTGAGGCTGGAGACATCCCCTGATGACAGGGTTTGTGCTTTCGCCAAGAACGACAAATAAGCTGGCGGCTGATTTCATTTACAAGGCGTCCATCAGTGGCGAGCAACAGCTGCCTTCCTTCGACTTTGTCTGGCGCAATTTTACCCCACCACGAGTGAAGTTCTTCGCATCGCTTCTAGTTCAGAACAGGATCCAGTGCAAGGCAAATTTAGCAAGAAGGGGCTGCTGTCGGATGCGACTTGTGACTTGTGCAAATGACAAAAGAAGATGCGGATCAGGGTGTTCCTTCGCCTGCAGGTTCTGGAACAAGATAAGGTGGTGGCCAAATGCAATCGTCGCCGTCGACGACGACCAGTGTGCGGGACGAGTGCCCAAGGAAGCGGCCTTAAGTTTCCTCCTCTTGTGCTGTTGGGAGCTATGGAAACACTGACATGATGTTGTTTTCAGAGGGTTGACATAAGCGTGGAGAGACTAGCGGTCACCTGCAAAGCCACGACCACCCTATGGCAATGTCGACTTCCCAGAAGCTCCGTCGCCTTAGCTAATTTCTGGAGTTCCATTCGCCCGATGTAATTGCTCCCCCCATCTCTGTGATTTTCCTTGTAATTGTGGTGCCAGGCAAAACTTTTGGGGCATTTGCCCCGTCACCCACCAGAATTTTCTGGAATCTGTGGTAATATAATCATGTGGACATCGTTCGTCTCCCCATTGCATTTAAAAAAAATGATCTTTTTATGGCGTACGCATCACAAATTGGGGACTCAATGCTATACAAAATATGTTACTTGGTCTCTTATTTTCTCATGGTGATGTACGCCTATATGGATCCACCATGAAAATTTTGCTCAAGCGGATGTCACTCCCCAAATGTTCGATTTCCAACACCTAAATCTAGATACATCTATAGGTAAAGCCCCCTCCATAACAAATGTCCATTTAAACATGTACTATATGTGAGCTACTCCCTCCATCCTTAAATTATAAATTATTTTAACTTTATTAAAGAGTAAAAGCATCTCAAATTTACCAAATTTATATAATAAGTAATAACATTTGTGACACCAAATAAGTATCCCTAGATTCTTCATTAATTATATTTTCATAGTGTATATATTTAATGTTATAATAAATCTTTATAATTCTACATAATTTTGGTAGAACTTGAGAGACTTTGTCTCTAATAAAATTAAAAATAACTTATAATTTGGAACGCATGTAGAGTATTTATCTATATCCAAACATGGCCCTGCATTTGAGTTTTTTTTTTTTTTATCTCTACCTGTATGTCTAGGTTATTTTTTAGAACTGTTCAAGTTAAGCTACCATTCAGGATAAAAGTCATGTTTATCGTTTTCAGTCACTTTAATGTCAAAGCTAAAATTCTATAGCTGTAGCTTTAATCTCAAACTGCTTATAATTTATTAAGAAGATAAAGGCTTTTCCTCGAAGGAAGGAAAAAGAAAAGAAATTAGAAAGAAAAAATGGCGCCTCGTGGTGGCTTTTACCTGGTTTTCTCACGGCCACGGCTTGCTGCTTCGTCTCCTTCCGTCGCCGACCGAGGAGAGGAAGAAAGGGATTGGAAAAAGCTAGGGTTTTCGCCATGGCCATCGCCCACCTCCAGCTCCCCGTTCTCGAATCCATTCTCCCCACGCTCTCCTCCTAGCTGCCGCATCTCGCATCGCCGCAAAAAGCGGCCCGCCCGCTTCGATTCCGCTCCCCATTCGAGGTTTCCTCCCTTCCCCAAATCGAATCGCAGCATTACCCGCCGAGCAAGCAACCCACCGACCAATCGACCCACCACCCGCCCACCCGCCCTTCAAAGGCTTCGACGGCGCTGGCGATCCAGCAGGGGCTTGCGCAGCGGAGGGCGGCCGGATAACCCAATGTGTATGCTCTGCGCCGTGCAGCGCCTGGTCGCGGCGCGTCGCCACCATGCTCCCGTGGCTCGTCGTCCCGCTCATCGCCATCTGGGCCGCCACCCAGCTGCTCCTCCCGGCCGCCTACCGCTTCGAGGTCACCTCCCCGCGGCTCGCCTGCGTCTCCGTGCTCCCTCCTCACCCTCTTCTGGTACGAGATCCTCCTCCGCAGCTCTCCCTCTGGCGCGCCCGCCGCTCGCGCGCCTCCGCGAGGAGCGCCGCGCGCACGCGCTCGAGCTCCACAAGCTCCGCAAGACCGCCACCCGACGCTGCCGCAACTGCAGCAACCCCTACAGGGACCAGAACCCCGGCGGCGGCAAGTTCATGTGCTCCCTACTGCGGCCACGTCTCCAAGCGCCCCGTGCTCGACCTTAATTCGGCCGGAAGGCCCCCTCAGGTGGCCTTGCGCTCAGGATTGTGGAGACTGGCTCGACCTGCGCTGCTCCTCCAGCGCCAGTACCTCCTTCTGGGGGTTCTCATGGCACCTGCTGTTGTCATTTTCACAGCAACAGTGAGGTGGCCATTGAGGAAGATATTCAGATTTACATCGTCAGGGGACGGTGAGGCTTGGGCCCAGATGGTAGAAGGTTGGCAAGGGAGGGGAGAATGGGGGAAAAGCTGAGGAGAGCAGGGTCGAGAGGGCGAGGAGGAAAGCAGAGGAGAAGAGGCTGGTGAGGCTGGAGAGGGAAATGCTGGAGGAGGAAGAAAGGAAGCAGCAGGGAAGAGATGGCAAAGCTGGTGGAGGAGCATGGGAGGCTGAGGATGAGAAAGCTGAGGCCGAGGAGGCGGTCCAAAAAGCGCTACCCCTGTTGGGGAGAAAGGATGCTAGGAGGGAGGCAGAGGCGGGCGCCAGGAGGGAGGAAGAAAGAGGACAAAGGTCAAGCAAGAGTAATTCAGATTGTGAGGACATTGATGGGCGATTGGGCGAGAAAAGGCGACAGAGCGAGCCTTCGACAGAAAGATGGACTCTGACAGGCGTGAGGGTTACAAGCCTCATTACTTTGAAGCTAACAATCATAGTAATAAGACAGTGGAGAGCAGAGCAAAGTACTTTGGCCGTGTATGGCGGTGGTTTCTTATCTTAAATCAAGAGGGTTTGGCGGTTGGTTCCTTCTTTGGCAGAAGTGCTCAGGCCCCTGCTCCTCAAGTTAACAAGGTTAGCAGACCTGTAGTTCCTGCAACTGACCAGGGTGATGCAGCCAAAGAGATGTCCAGCATGCAGCCAGGCAAGCTGCAGCCAAATCCGCTTCAGCTGAAACCAGAAATTCATGGACTAATTTTAATCTGACCTGTGAGTAACAAGGGCATTGCTACTTTAATGACAAATCTTGTTGTCAGAACCAATTGCATTAGTTGTTTTTAGTTTTTACTTGAATTTCCATCTTAAATCTTCTACCTTTTGTATTTTGCTATATGCAGGTTAGTCCAAATGTGCAGGCAGCCCTACCAGCTTTAAAAAGTCATGGCATCAGCTGTTTAGTCGTTCAGCATCAGTCTCCCCTTGTCCTGATGCTACAACTTCAGCTCGTGATATGAATCGGAAGCCAGAACCAAATGGAGCGCAAATAAGCAATGCTCGTACATTTCTCTCTCAGTATCCTCCTCTGGACAGCAAGCCAAGTTCGAGCCAGTCCATGCAATTTCCAGGTTTTCCACCAGTTAATGGAGTACCTCCCAATAAGCCACTACCTCATTTTCCTGCTGGACATATGCCTTTCTATGATGATGCAGAATCTGCTGTATTTGAAGATTCAGAACAGTTTGAGGACCCATGCTATGATCCAGATGCAATCGCATTGCTTGGGCCAGTTTCAGAGTCTTTAGATAACTTCCTCCAGACTTGGATTGTGGATTCATCTCAGTGATGTCGCCAAGAAATCACATGGGAGGCCTTCACCAATTGAGTCGCCTCTCTCTAGATCTCGTATGGTTGAAGAAAGCCTATCAAGCCCCAGCACTTATTAGTTGCAAAACGGCCTGGTGGTCCTATTCAGCCTGAGGCTAGCAGCGAGCAAGGCACATGGCAAATGTGGAGCCGCGCCATTGGTTCATGAAAGTTTAGGTCTGCAAGGCCCTCAGAGTCAGTGGCCTCGACAGACAAATCAATTAAACTATAGTGCCAATCTTTTCAATGGCGGAACAAAAGGCCCCTGGGTACTGGTTTGAATGGCACTGATCCTTGGCTGCAGAAAGCTCCTTTTCAGCAATTGCCACCTGATACACCAAGCCTGTTCCTTCCACATGAAATACCAGGGAAATTACGCAATGACTTGGTTTTTGGGTCTCCAAATAAATCAGCACGTGAACACCCCTTTGGACCACCTGGTCCTTCTTGGCCCAAGTAAGTACTTTCCTATCCCCTTTCTTTTCAGAAAATTTGCTGCAACAAAGGCTTTCATGACCGCTGAACATATAATTTTAACTTGAGCTAGAAACCTAGTATAATAACTCATTATAGAATAGTTGTTGGCCTTCCCCAGATGTTGACAACTGCTAGTTTCATGCTATTGTGTGAGTCATTCAGTTTTCCAGTTAACTGCTTAGTATAGTTCCATGCATCAATCCATTTAAGCACCAAATTATTGACGTTTTTTTATGATAATCATTTGACGACATCTGCTTAAATTTGCATGAACATAGTTAAACACTGAGTGAAGTCTCCAAGTGTGATTGTGGATTACTCCTTACTTCAGCGAGTACATTTATATGTCACAAATTAGAGACCGTTGAAAAGCATAGTGAATTATCGTGGTATTTAGCATTGCTGAGTTTTTAATTGATACTAGTCTTTATTGTTGAACCCATTGAGTGTGATGTGTGTATGGATGATCCTTTCTTCTTTGAAAGATTCAAAGGCAGCAGTGCTCTTTATTCTCCAATCATTAGGTGGGAGTTCTCTGTGGATCTTATTTATGATAATGACGTGTAATCTGGGGCAGGGCAGTGGTGCTTCTATATATATATATATATATATATATATATATATATATATATATATATATATATATATATATATGCATATGTTTCATGAGTTAGTCACGCCAATTTTGGTCTTTTGCAGTCACTATGTGTCCACCTAGATGTTAGGCAACACCATCCTGCTTACTGTAATTGCCACATACTCTACCCAGAGTGTCTGCCTAATCCTAGTTAGTCTCTCTAGTGACTAAAGCTTTTTGGAACATAATCGGACATGTGCGTTCTGATATTTCGCACTTTCATGGATCATGGTTCATTGATGTTATGGCGTTAAGTGGTCTACTCTGCTCGTGAATGACGATGAATTGACAAACTGCCATAATGAATAAGCTAGCTTGGATATGTCTGGTCATTTTGCATGATTCGTTCCACTGTTCGTGATTGTTGAACCTTAATACTAAATGTGTCAAATCAGTCAAGATATGTTACAACAATGGCACGGTTGACCAATGATTTGGCCATGGGTTTCTCTCAGCCCAGCTAGAAATTATGTGCTAAGTAAATACCTTTTTCTTAAGGCAGTTCAGAGGCAAATTCATTGCTAGGTCTAAATTGATTAGAAAGAAGGGTACAGAAACCGAGGAGAGATGGGTAGTTGTCATCATGAATTGTCAGATTATTAGCCAATGTTTTTATCCCTGGTCTTGATGATGTGCTCCTCACATTTAGTGTATTAGATTTTGTGGTCTGGTCAAGATTTGTTTTCCAATAGTAACTTTTATTTTCAATAGCTCAGGGGTACTCAAGCATCTGATTTCTGATAACTGCCCAGGTTCTGTGTTTACAATGAGAAGAAGTTTTGGAGGGGATGAGCAGACTAAACACTTGATTTTATAGGATGCTTCCTGCAACATCATGGTCTTCTACGTTCATATCATCCATTGTTTGCATTGATTTTTGTATTTTTTTAAATAGTGTGGGCTGCTGCTTTTGAGACATAATTAGAGGCTAGACTTAGATGGTGCAAAATCAGAACTTGCATGAGGCTAAGCTGTTCTGTTGCAGGCAGTTTGATGAGATACGTATAGGTTGATAGCGAGTGTTCTAGTTTCATTTTTATGTCAAGGTTGGGATGGTCTTATGTCCAAGAAATGCGATTAGATGAGCTGGAGATTGAATGAAATTCGGCTGATGCCAAAAAGTCCAAAATGGATGATTAAATATTTGCTATGGGTTGTGGGTTGTGCAAGGCCACAATCCTTGAGCGATATGAATGCATGTCTTTTTATAAGAGCAACTGTTGAGCTAACATTTTTGTTCTCTGAAATATGTAGTTTGATAGCATTGAACTTCTGCACTGTAGGTGGTGGGATTCTTGGAAATGCTGTTCATCAGTGGTGTTTGGTTACTGCATCCTGTTTGACCTTGCTGTTAATTATTGGGCGTAGTTTTAATTGTTACTTCTGAAGGCGGGCCTGGTGCAAGCGGTAGAGAGTCTTACCGCTGTGGACCGAAGGTCCCGGTTCGAAGTCATGGTCTCCTCGCATTGCGGGCAGGTGAGGTAAGGCTTGCCACATCGACACCTTCCCCGGCACCCCCGCAGATCGGGAGCTCTCTCTTTGGTACGCCCTTTATGGTTGGGGCCGGCTCCTTCATACTTGAAAAGCATATGTAAAGGTGCTGTGATGAAAGAGCAGGCAGCCTAGTCCATGTGCGATGAAAGTTTTAGTCCAGTTAGGATACAACTAGAGTTCCCGGAGGATTCAAAGACAAGGCCCAATGGGGTGTTCAGTCTTATCCATGGCGATGTCTCTAGGAGGAGAGACATCCACACAATTACGCAAGTGGGCTGCTACCCACAGAAATTTGGCTCAAGGGAACGTGGAAATTGGGTTATCAGTTTTCTTAGCATGACTAGTTCATTTGAGTCATTTTTGAATACTCAGGTAGTATGACAGACCATCTGGTTCCTACTTCCTACAGGCCAGAAGCACTTTTTTTTGACAACACAGGCCAGAAGCACTTGACCTATCAACAGGCTCCAAGCTGATGGAAACTTAGCATACAAGATTCGATTGTTTTGTGTTGGACTTGGTCTATTGGCGTTTGAATTTGCTTGTTTCAAGTTTCACGACTTGTACCCTGGAAGCTGTTGGCTTGAAATTGAGTTCATTTGGTCTGCATGGCACTGGGTGCCTGAAATCTTTTACTTTTACCATGGGTTGTGCCCTTTGGGTGTTGTCTGCATGACACAGCTTGGTTTCTGTTTTAGGCCTGACAAAACATTTGAACTATCCATGTCTTATTTGATTTCATGTTTTTTTGGGTAGTATTATCATCATACGTACATTCATACTACCATCGTTGATAAAGTGAAATGCTGGATCTGACGACTCTGTTGGGGTTATTATGTATGCAGTGGGGAGCTGTCGCAGGATGGAGCCCAGGAAGGTGGTGGCCATTTTTCATTGCCGTCCAGCGCACCAGTCGGTGGCGGAGGAGGCTTATTTTGCTCGACAAGTCCTGATGTCCAGTCCTCCGTGTGGTCTTTCAACGAAAAGAGACAGCGCAGCAGGGACAAACCTCGTTATAGAAGGGAATGGAGGGTGTCTGAGCCAAAACTTCCTTGCCTCCCCTCTGAGTGTTGCAGGGGGTTACTTAGCGAGGAGATAAGGCTCTCCCTGTTCATTGGCGCAAAAAAGATATGGGGTCATTTTGTTTAGTAGCACTCTCACCTGACCTGTTAACATGCGCCACGCCGCCACCTGATGCATTGCATCAGGTGAAACTTACTTTCACCTGATGTGTTGGCACTTCTCGTCGTATGAACTCTGGGATTCAGTGAAAAATGGGCATGGGGACTTGCCCTGCACAGGTGCGCTGATGTCTTGGGTCGCCGCTAACACTGGCACAGCTCCCTTTGGCAATGCGCAATAGCGCGTGCCTATATGTGACTGATTTGTTTGAAGGTGGTTGTTCGGCTGTACTAATATATATGTAGGTCGTTCTGTGCAAGTGGTAGTGGATAGCAGCATACCATGAAGGGCTCGCTCGTGTACACCCTGACGATTGGGTGGGGATTCCAATCTGAACAAACCTGTAGGTGGAAGATATTTGGTACACGATGGGAGAAGAGAAGATGGTGCTTGTTAGTATCCAGTAATATTTAGGAATCATCTTGTTTTGGTGATGCTGGGATCAGCATATGTTTCCACTTTTTTTTTCTGAGGATAGCAGGGCAAGGCAGGATGGTGTTATCTGATGGGTGCAGCGGCCATGCAAGTGGTTTGGTTCAGCAGTCGGTAGTCTTTACTCTTTACTGTACTGGGCAGTGGCAAACTGGCAACTACCCAGGCCACCACTAGCAGCAACCACCGAACTTTGCGGTGCTGTGTTGCAACATGCGTGTGCCGTTTGTCGTGCGCGTGCTGCTTCGGCGGCCTTGCACGCCACCGCAAATGTATCGAACGAAGCTCAACTATTCGTGTTCTTGGAAACGAATCCTCTCGTAAATGCGACTGCTTGTTTGATAGACAGATGCCGATTGGATCTGGAGGAGCAGGGAGAAAAGAAAAAACGCGTCCGTCCCCTGCATCGGCGGTCCGTTGTTTTTTGACTTGGGCCAAGATTTTCACTCTCTTCATCATATTAAATCTTTGTACGCTGGCGTGGAATATTAAATGTAGATAAAAAATAATTAATTATATAGTTTGTTTGTAAATTATGGAGGCGAATCTTTTAAAGCTGAATTCTGGCTATAATTGGGCCAATAATTGTCAAATATAAACAAAAATCTTATAATATCAAATACTTAATTCCTAACGTCTAAACAGGGCCTTGGACAAACGTGGAACCCAAACACAACACAAGGCAAACCCGGCGGTTTCCGTCCGTTCGCTGCTGCGTCGGTGTCGTGCCTGCACGCCTTGAGAAGCTTCCATCCGCCGACAGGTGGGCCCTACAGAGACGGAGTCAACCACCGAGTTCCGCGGCGCCTTCACTGCCAAGTGGGCCCCGCCAGGCTTCGCGCAAGACTGACGGTGACGGCCCGACCGACGGGCCTGTTTCTGTCCTGTGGCGCCCCGACCCCTCTCGTTCGTCTTCCTCTTCCTCCCATCCTCTCTCTCTCTCGTCGTCGCACAAACAAATCCGTCCCCGACCCGTCCTCCTCCAGCTTCTTCCTCCGGCCCGCTCCTGTCTCCTGCCTCTGCCGGCGGGATCCCATTGCAGCCTCACCGGTTGACGGACGGACAGGTCAAAGGAAATTCCACCAAGGGAAGGAGACGACGGGAGGGCGAGCGGACTAATCAACCCACTTACCCACACCAACTCTTCCAAATCCAGCCGCCCCCGGCAAAGGCGCCGCCTTTCCTCAATCCATTTCCTTGCGTTCTGTTCCCCTGCAAGGGAAGGAGACGGGGCGGAGGAGATGTGCCCGCTGCGGGTCATCCTCATCTTCCTCTCCGCCACCGTCGCCGGCTTCTTCCTGCTCCGGGGCTCAACGCCGACCCGCCGACCAGTTCGACGCCGACGCCGACGCCGACGCCGACGGCGAGGGCTCCCTCAGGCACCCGTGCCCTTCATTCCAAGGTAACGCGTGTCACCTGTCTGGCAACCCCGCTATTCTTAGCTTCCTGACTGCTGCGGCGCCGCTCACAAATTCCTGCTTGGAAAACTAGGATCACAGCATTATCTAGATGAATTGAATTTCAGGCTTATTTGAACCACTCCTCTTGATGAATTCAGGCTCATTTGAACCACTCAGTTATCACTGATATGCCAATGATATACAATATGCTAGTCCTGAATCCTGAACAAAAAAAAACTTGCATAAATTTCGTACCTTGTTAGCAAGGTAGGTGTAGATTGTTTGATCAAACGATGAGGTCCTAACCGGACTGCTCCTAGCTTCAGCTTTTTACCTCTCTGTACAACACCTACCGCTGTAAATCTCCATGTAAATCAAATAATCATGTAACTCGAGCCATATATATATATATATCAATAAAAATCAGGTGGGCAACCCTGCTCCCCCCCCCCCCACCCCAATTGAAATGTTCATAAAAAAAAAATCCTACTATACTACGGACATGTATAATAGCTTACAGTGATAAGAGCAATTGCAAACTGCGGGAGGGGATGTACCACTTGATTGAGCAGGGCTTGGGTAGCCTTGAAACTCACTAGAGCTCCAAAACACCTGCCATCGTGTTACCGTTCATAAAGTAACTTGTTAGCACGCATACATTTGGTTGACTTTTTTGTTCGAAAGAAATAAAGATAACAGTTTCTCAACTTTAAACAAGCAAGCAAACAAACAAATAATGGTACTATAGGTTGTCTGGAATGGCTTACAATTATTAGAGTTATCATGAATTCATGGAGAAAAAGAGTTATGCCATGAGAAACTGTTATCTTTATTTCTTTCGAACAAAAAGTCAACCAAATGTATGCGTGCTAACAAGTTACTTTATGAACGGTAACACGATGGCAGGTGTTTTGGAGCTCTAGTGAGTTTACAGTGATAAGAGCAATTGCAAACTGCGGGGGGGATGTACCACTTGATTGAGCAGGGCTTGGGTAGCCTTGAAACTCACTAGAGCTCCAAAACACCTGCCATTGTGTTACCGTTCATAAAGTAACTTGTTAGCACGCATACATTTGGTTGACTTTTTTGTTCGAAAGAAATAAAGATAACAGTTTCTCAACTTTAAACAAGCAAGCAAACAAACAAATAATGGTACTATAGGTTGTCTGGAATGGCTTACAATTATTAGAGTTATCATGAATTCATGGAGAAAAAAGTTATGCCACTTGATTTAGCAATGCTTAGTAGCCTTGAAACTTTTTCTCAAATCGCAGGAGAACTGCGTATCATTGCATTAAGAGAGGAAAAAACAGACCATTACAAGAAGCCTCCCCCACTCCGGCCCGAGCTGTGGGGGTGCTAAGTTACAACAAGGCCTAGATCACTAAAACACAAACACATGTGGTAGGACCTGACCCACAACACACGAACTATTGACAACAGCTAGGTTATCGCCACCTCTTGATCTAAAGCGCCAAGCTTTCGTGCCCCTGCGAGACACCAAAGATGGTGCTCATCATCAAAGGAGCGGAGCAAATCATTCATGCTCGGGCTCGCTCCTTCGAAAACACAAGCATTCCTATGTTTCCAGAGAAGCCATGCACCCAGGATGATCAAAGTGTTGAAACCTTTCTTCTTTTCTTTGGGTACCCGCTTAGCTGCTTTTCTCCACCAGCCTGTGAACTCTTGATCCCTGTTGTCTGGCAGGTAGCCTTGAAACTGACTAGACATTCAGGCATTTGGCATATTGCCAAACACTCCCACTGTTCTTTCAAGCTCGTATGATCTTCAAACATTTGGCATCTTGCCCAACACTCCCACTGTCCTCTGCTCTGTTAAAAAGATCATGCTATAAACTTTCTGGATCTTGCATCTCATTTTGTTTACAAAATTAACTTTTTGAGTGTGCTTAAACAGTCGCATCGTGCACATGAAAAAAGCATATGTAGTTAAGCAACATATAGCAGTGAACCCCTGCACGATCGATGATCGAACTAGTTCTTGGTTCAAATTTTAAACCATCAGCTCTTTGTTTCCCTTGTGTGCACATCTGAAAGATACAATATTGTGCCTTTAGTAACAATTGGTTCAGAATCTTAAAGACTGCTTTCTGCATGAATCTATAGGTTGGATCAGCAGTGAAAACTGGATTCTGGACTATGGTGGACATGGCAAGTGGGAGGTACCTCTGGTGCACCCTTGTTGCACAACCGGCAAAATCTGAATCTGATAAGGCCCGGTGACGAATGTTCATAACTTATTTTGTATTCTGCTGATTGAGTGCCAACAGAGGCGTGAAGATAGGCACAATCCTGTTGTCCTTACATGTGGGGCTAAATTATACTACGGTGGCAAATGTAACATAGATGGGGATTGCTGATTATATATGCTAAAGTAACTGTGCAGAATTGTTGGTGTTTCAGCCTTGTGTACTGTGGTAACTGTAAGTGTGTGTCAGTGCTGGGAGTAGGGAATTTGGACATGACATTGTGGCTAAAGTTTGCACGATTTTAATTTTCAACTTAAGCCATGCCCATGCTTGTGCTTAAATGAGACTTTGAGCATGTAAATCTGGAAATTTCATTGTCTGTGTTTGCTTGCGCTGGCTGATATTGTTGGACTGCAAGTATGCAACTTTCTTTTGTTCAAGTCATAATCGGTTGGCCGTATCTTTCAACAAGCGTTCAGCTTTCTTACTATTCTTGCGATCTTCCTGTTGGGCTTCTAGTATTTTTGATGCTGCTTGACAAGGAGTAAGCAGGCTCGTCATGATGGCATGTTAACGGAGAGTTGCACCAATTACATTGCTTTGGTAGTCTGAGATGTTTTCTTGATGAGAAGACAGGGAATTAGCCTGATTGCCTGAAGATGGTATTAACTATTCAGCGTTCAGTAGCATCTCTGTTAACTCTTGATAGAGGAAAGCACTTCTCACTATACTAACCTGAACGAAATCATAAACAAAAGTTACACTAGTAATTAACCTGAATATAATCAGAAATATCATTGTTTGAGGCAACTTGTACAATGAAATGAAGCAATTTTGCACACTATTCTTTTTTTTTTGTCTCTGAAGACTCGTGATCATGCATCCAAAGCCCCAAGTTAAATAACTACTCCCTCTATTCCAAATTATAAGATGCTTTGCTTTTCTAGATGCATAGCTTTTGCTATACATTTAGGGATACACCATGTCTAGAGATATAATAAAAACAATGTGTTTAGAAAAGTCAAATCGTCTCCCCAAGGAAGTATATGCATAAATAGCACGAGTAATGAAGGGGGCAGAAGCAAACTGTAAGCTACAGCCCGCAAAACAAGATGCAGACGCAGAGTAGAATAACGAAAGTAAAACTGAAATGTTTGACACAACAGACCGAGTTGTACTGGAGTTGGGTTCAACAGAACAGAACAGAACAGACTGAAGCAGCAGTTCTGCAACCACAGCCTGCTACATTCATTCCCCACTCTGAAATAGCAAATGTCAGCGATTGTCTTTTTTTCCCCACTCCTCTCCACGCCATCTTGGTGGGCTTGGATCCAATATAGATTTTTAGTGTTTCCTGGTGATCTCCCAGTGGACCAGCTCCAACTTCTGAAGATTGTGTTGCAGTAACATGATCTCTACTCGATGATAATTTGGTTTCAATCAGCCTGTTCTCTTAGCATTCAAGATACGTGTGTATCAAGCTAGTGAGCGGATAATATTCTTTAGTTGCATAATTTTATGCATCATAAACCTATTATTGTTTTTTTTTGCTGGTTGGTTAAGGATGTAGTAAATGAGCCATTTGACATTGTGCATGATTAGGTCTCTATTTTTCTGTTTTATTAGGGCTCTAATCTGTATAGCCTGTCTGACAACACATAGCTATGAAACTAGACTTTTGGGATGTGGGGTAGATGCTAAGGTTTTCAGTAAGTTTCGCCGTGACATACAATATATGAAATTCCAGTTTCACCTTTTGCTACATTTCCAGTACAAAGTTCAATACAAGAAGGTCGTGCAAGCAGTAGCAATCTCTGGAACTCCCACACCTAATTACCAAGCATGATGCTCCAATCTATGCATGATGGAAGCTAATTAATCAGCACTAGTAGTAACTAAGGATTATATTTGATAATTATCTGCTCATAGAAGTTTTTCAACTGCACTTGGTGCCCCATGTTTACCAGCTGTCAGTTGCTGTCAAAGTGTCAATCGGCTTGACTTCTTTGCCTGTTGCCGACAGATACAACAGCTATGCACATGAGCGAGCAAAGCCATAGAAAAAGGGAAAACGATGAACAACTCAACTTTGTATGCTGAAAGCAGGAAATATTTATCTATATCATCACTTTTGTCTCTTGTTTGTAGAGAACTGGAGATACATCGCATCAACAGAAAAAGCTCAGATGTTTGAAAATCAGGAGCCCAAACAGTTTATTACATAATTATGCACAACTTGGCATAGCGGTGATTGGTTGGCTAAAACTAATCGGATTGGATCGACGCTTGACCCACTTGGGAAGTCATTCCGGTGGTTGATTAGGAATGTGAAAAACGAGCTAGTGGATCTATCCTTAGTCCCATTTGATGGAGACGATTCTTTGGTTGATTAAGAATGTGAAAAACGAGCTAGTGGATCTATCCTTGGTCCCATTTGATGGAGACGAGTTCTTTTTTCGTGCAAGTAGACTAGTGGAGTTCAGACATTGCCTGAAGATTAAACTTACCAACATGTGATGTACGTTTCATCTTTTTATATGTTCTTTTGTGTGGTGTACATTTTACCTTGATTTCTTTGTCAGACTGTTTCTTTTAGCTACCTTACAATGAAAGTGGTAGCTCTACTTCATTCTTTTGTCTAATTCCGACTTTTTACAAGTTATCGCTATTGATGAATATGGAGACTGACCAAGTGCTCAAGAGTTACTTGTTGATTCCCCACTTGAAAAGTTAATCTACTGGCAAGTAAGTTGAGATACAGAGCACAGCACCACCCGTTTGACATGTAAAACATTTTCTTAAAATTGTAGTTGGCAAACTCTGAGAGAAGAATTGAGAGCCTAAAAAGAACAAAGATAGGTTCTTTAGATTTTAGTGGGTTCAATAAAATTTAATCTCAAACATAATAAATAAAATATAAAGTATTCTTGAAGTAATGGCAAATCACTACTGGAAGTTCTTTCTGCTGTTATTATGTGCTGGAATGGCTAAAATCAAGGTGATTCCATATGCAAGTGATGAGGAGCTTATCTCTTGCAAATGTTTGGCACATTTCACCAAAAGAAGCTATTAGAGAAGTACATGAAAGCTCAATCTTTTTTAAAGGATCAAAGGCAATTATTTCATTATGGATAGGGACAACCATTACACATTACAGGACAGAAACAGTTTTCAGAATGGAACGACTGGACAACTCAGCCTCTCAACAATTATTGCGCAACGGAATGGTTCACAGAAAGAGAAAGAATGCAATTACTGAAAAAAGAACACACATGTCGAACAGAATCACTCTGAGCTGAAAAAATCTAACAAATTTTGGGAACAAAACTGAGACATCCAGAGGTACTACTCCTTTTGCTGTCGATCATCTCCATGCCAGGCCCAGACTATGTCCTTCAGTGCTGGCCGGATGTCCTCTTCCAACAGTTTCTGGTACTCAAGTGAATCACCGCCTGTTTGCTTCATTTCAATGAGATGGTAGGATGCCGTGATCTCAAATATTTCTGTGTCAAACTGAAGGACACCATTCCTTCCCTCCTTCCTCCCTTGAATCTTGATTACACCATTATCCTTCT
This sequence comes from Miscanthus lutarioriparius, assembly GCA_904845875.1. Classification (NCBI taxonomy): domain Eukaryota; kingdom Viridiplantae; phylum Streptophyta; class Magnoliopsida; order Poales; family Poaceae; genus Miscanthus; species Miscanthus lutarioriparius. The sequence continues at coordinate 126,817,259 of CAJGYO010000010.1, forward strand.
TCCTTATCCTGAGATTCAGTGCTTTTGCAACATCTTCAAGCTTCGAGATGATGGTCGTGGCAGGCTTATCAGAAGTGAATCGTGTCTCCTTTTTGCACTCCTTTCTGATAAATAGACCAGAGAGGTCAAACCCTGTGGAGAAAGATATGATTTCAAAGGCATTTAAGTTTGTGACAGCCAGGGGCTTCACATCTTCATGAACATTCTTCTTGCGCCTCATAACAAGTGCTGGAGCAGCATTTGTGGTGGCATTCTCACTTGGAATTTTCTCCTTTACTGTACGGGTCTCCCCAGGTCCTTTTCGGAACCAGGTAGACTCTTTTATCTTCTGGACTGAAATTCTTGTGTTTGGGTTGGGGTCCAGGATCTTGTACAACAGCTTCTTGAGTTTGTGTGAAAACCAACTGGGGCACCTGAAATCACCATTCTGTATCTTACGATACATCTCCATCAAGTTTGGGCCTTGGAAAGGAAGATAACCAGCAACAAGTACAAATAGAACAACCCCACAAGACCAGATGTCTGACTTTGCACCATCATAGCCTGTCTTGCTGATCACCTCTGGAGCTACATATGCTGGAGTTCCACAGGTGGTGTGGAGCAAGCCATCTTGCCTCTTCGACTCTGAAAGTGCACTCAGTCCGAAATCTGAGACCTTCAGGTTCTCATTCTCATCCAACAGCAGGTTCTCAGGCTTCAAGTCCCGGTGATACACACCTCGGCTGTGGCAGTAATCCACTGCACTAATGAGCTGCTGGAAGTACTTGTGTGCAATGGCCTCTGTGAGCTTGCCACTCTTCTCAATCTTGTCAAAGAGCTCGCCACCTTTCACATACTCCATGACGAAGTAGATCTTGTTTCGTGTCGCCATGACCTCATGAAGCTCAACAATGTTCTTATGAGCCACCAACCGCATCGTTGTGATCTCCCGCCTTATCTGCTCCGAAAGCCCGACCTTGAGCACTTTGTCCTTATCCATCATCTTAATAGCAACACTATGGTTGGACTCAAGGTTCCTTGCATAGTGCACCTTGCCAAATGTGCCTTTCCCCAGCAGCCTCCCCAACTCATACCGCTTCATCAAAATCTTTCCTCTCGATTCCATATCTTTTCTTTCTTCAAAAGTATAAATCACTGGGCTACACTTTTGGCTGCCAATCAGGTGGACTGCACAAAGAGTTAGCCATCCTCCCCCATGTCATGATCCATGATGGTGAACAGTATTCTTATGGCTTGGTCGTGTCGCAGTCTCAACGTCGTAGAATTGATGCAGGTCAGATCATCAAGAGTTGAGCAGATCAGCAGCCCTTGCGGAGCAACAAGGTCCTTGATGGCGCAACAGGAATCTCTTCTATGAAAGCACATCTTTCAGCATTCCCTGAGGCTTTAACTTGTTGTGATTTCTGTTATCTGCTCAAGAGAAAAGAAACATTAGATTCAGCAACGAATGGATCAGGATATGCACAAAAGCTAACACCTTTTGCTACCTAGGTACTGTAAGTAAGGACTAACCGACTAATAAGAACCAAATAAATGCTTCACAGTTCACACAGAATGAAAAAGGACTTACTGTACTAAAGCAAACACGCTATGTGTGTATTAGTAAGACAATATACAATGTTCCCTGCTGGAATGAGTAAGAAGATTCCAAATAGTGGGGAACTAATAAGATAAATAAAACAGAGGTACTCTGCTTAAGAAACAAGGCCACCACAGTGAGGCATATCACATTATCACCAGCACATCTGCAAATGGCATTCTAAAAGAGTAAAGCCATCCATGGCAACCGTGACAAGATGCCAACTTTCAGAGTTCAACTATTCCACATCTGACAAGAACTTTGCTCAGACTTCAGGGGAAGCAAGTGGCGACGAAATTCTTCATCAGGGGGCAATAACCCAGCAAAAACCTCGCCTTTATTTACAAACCTAAACGCCTAGACGCCGTAAGACTGCACTGCACAGGAGACCAAGAACAGGCTTCCTAAATCTACACGGATTACCAGGGGGTCGCTAGATTCCTTGGACAACCAATGCCATTGGCCTGCAATCTACAGCGATTGCTAGCATACAGAGCGGCGGCGGCGTCGAACTAGTATACTGAAATCTGAAACTGCAATGGGAGGCAGGGCAGGGAGACGGATGGACGGTTGCTCTGCTCACCTTGCGACGGCGCGGTCGCGGACGGACGGACGGTCGGAGAGGGAGAGGAGACTGCGGGGGAGGCGACAAGATCAGAGCTTTGCACGTTTTGGTAGACTATGCTGCTGCTGCTGCCTGAGTTCCTCTCGTAGGGAGGGGAGGGGGAGGATGCGATGCGGGGACAATGAGGAGAGGAGGCTCCTCTTATACCAGGGGAGGAGGAGCAGGGGTGAACAGGGCTAGCCGGCCTAACCGCGTGGCTGATTTGACGGTAATGACCCTGGATGGCTGCAGCTGGGAGCTGGCAGAGCTGTCTCCGGCGCCGCGTTTCCTGCGCACCGCATCACAACACCACACGACCGGATATGCTTGCTACCGCTGCCGTGATTGTTTGAGATTGGCAGGCGGGACAAACCAACTTGGCTAGGGCAGCTTCACAGACGCTGCAACTTGCAATGCAACTTTGTTATAAAAAGAAAAAAAAACTGCAATGCAACAGCTGCTGGCCACCTCCATCTGGCCATCTCTCCAATTCCATTTTTTCTTCTCCGTCCAACGTTTAAGGAAGTGGTTAAGCGGCCTTTTCCCTAGTTATGATGATGTGTGATTTTTTAAGTGCTTGCTCAGTTTCTTTTTTAAGCGCGCGCCCTTCTCGCATGTTGACGAGTTAAACATACTTAACTTTAAAAGACAGGGTTATAGCGCGACTGGTTGCGCACTGGGGAATCGCGCAACCCGCGCGGTTCATCTTCCACCTCGCGCGCCCACCTCCGCCTTCGTCACCCGCTGTCCCCAGCTAGCGGCTGTGCCGCCCACCTCCCGCCCCCGCCCTCCTCCACACCCACGCCCACGCCGCCGCCCCGCCACCGCCCCGCTGCGGCGTGGTAGGGTTCGCCGCGCACCCGCGGCGGCAGCCTTCTTCCCCTCCCCCCTTCCACCATGGCGAGCTCCGTCCATGGCACCCCCGCCCCCAACCTAGCCCGGCTGCCTCCGCCAATGCCAGGGCCCCTAAACCGCCCTACCGCCGTCCCCAGCGCCTGGCCAACCTGCCTCCCCCGAGCCCCTTCTCTTCTAAGCCCACCGGAGTTGAGGAACCCTAGCGCCTTCTTCCTCTCCTGGCAAGGGCGCGGGCGCCGGTGGTGGAGTGTGGGGGAGGGGGCGGCGGAGGAAAGGCGCACGGAGGAAGAAGAAGCGAGGGAAGAGAACGCGACGTGAGGAGGAAGACGGGTCGCGCGCTCGGGTCACGCACGACCCGTCTCTTAACAAACTTTGTGTTAACTTTAACCAGATATATACAAGGCATTACTAATATTCAGGGTTCGACTAAACGGCCAGTAAACGGTAAACGGTGGTAAACTGTTTTGTTTATGGGGTAAACAGAAATTAAACGGTTGATCATTTAAACGGTCAAAAAACGGTTTAAATGGAACGAATATAAACAACATTAAACGGGCTAAACAGCTGTTTAAATGGCTGTTTAGGCGAACACGAGGTAAATTAGTTTAGTTTTGTATGGATAAATTTATATACTTAAGTTTGTTATATTTATAAATGTGATAGGTTACATGCATAAATATCTATATTTGATTCTTTTCACATGCATAAATATATATACATACCAAAATAATTGATTTTTACTCGGATAAATATGTATAAATGCTAGAATACTTGATTTTTTACATGCACATGTATAATTATATGTATTTTTTTAAAAAGTACAAAACCGTTTTGACCGTTTAACTTCGTTTAAACACCGTGTAAACAGCCTAAACGCTAAACGAAGGGCGACCGTGTAAAGACCGTTTACCGTTTAAGAAAACATTGCTAATATTTATGATGCGTAGTACTCCCTCCGGTCCATTTTATCTAGCGCACACGCATATCAAGATTCAACTTTAAAAACTTTGACCAATAATTAGAATAATAATTTTTAACTATTATAATACAAACTTTATATGATTAGATTTGTAAGGAATTATACTATCCAATGATTATAAGTTTATAAGCATAAATAATATAATATGAAGCAAATGAATGGTCAAAGTGTAATCTAGGAGACCGTATCATTCTAACTCTTACTTTTGATATAAAATGGAACGGAGGAAGAAACTATTATTAGAGATCAATGATTAAATACATTTCTATAATATATATATCTTTATAAATGTTACTAGTAGTTTTTATAAATGTAGTTAAAATTTAAAAAAATTGTTTAACATGAAAATCTAGACACTAAAAAAGGGACGGATGGACAGATGGAGTATAATAAATCAATGGCTGATGTGAGGATCTCATCCTTTTGCTGAGTCAGGTAGGGACTAGGGAGGCAGGGCAGCCTGTTCCATGGACCATGGACCTTGGAATTGATTGGACCACTCTCCAGATGATTCATACCTACGTGGCGCATGGATCTTGTGTGGTGGCGATTCAGTAACCTTGTTTGTTTGGAATAGTACTAGTTAATTAGTAGGCATTGTGGGATCCTCATTAGTTTCAACATCATCTGGTCTAGGCAGTTGGCACGGAGACAAACCATGGTGCGTATATAAAGCTAAAATATTTCTTTACTTATTTTGTTGGAATAACCTTGGTTTATTATGTACTCCCTCCATTTCAAATTTTAAATCGTTCTTGTATTTTTAGATATACAATTTTTACAATACCCTGCTATATTCTAAATTATAAGTTATTTTAGCTATTCTCAGATGTATAGCGAAAGATGTTATGACTTAAAGATATCTAAGGCTCTGTGTTTGGATCCTTGGAATTGAATTCATTCTAATAATTATAATTTAGACACATATTAATTAAGCTAATATGGTTGTATATAGAATATATTTGTATATTATTGTTAGCTATGCAAGAGAGATGCTTATATGTTGTATTTCTACTATAGTAAAACGAGTTGAAGAATATGCTATAAGTTGTAGATTAGAAACATAGCATGATGATCTATAGAATCGATTTCCATCTCCCACTCTATGAATTTGAGATAGGTTTATATGTGAACTTTGAAAAATTGTGGAATCTAAAATTACAAGCCAAATAACATAATCCATTAAGTATATTTCAATTCCTCTAAAATGAAGTGATCCAAAACGGCCCCTGAGAGATATTAATGTCCATTGAGTTACTTCTAAATTAAGAATTCAAAAGCTGAAAAACACATCTTTTATTTCTGTTTGCATATCTCAAGAATCCTACGTTTTTCCTAGAAAGGACGGTATCACAAAAAATGTAACACGCCGCGTAACACGCTGTTATCTTTATCACAAATTATATGATGAGGACAACAGTCTCGTGTTGCGTAATACGCTGTTGTTATTTTATATATATATATATATATATATATATATATATATATATATATATATATATATATATATATATATATATATATTATTGTGTGTGTGAGAGAGACGATAACATAAATATAATGGAACTCAATAATAGAGGCATGAGCTAGACAGCTAAATGTACACGTTACTAGATGCTAGCAACGTCGTGTCGCCACATGCAGTAGCAATCACTACATATTCCAGCTGTTCTAAAACCAAGAAAAAAGGAGACACGCCGAGTCGCCGGAAGTCAGAATGAAGTGATCGACGTGATGAAAGAAAAGATAAATAACTTTGTTACAATTTTATATATGACGTGTTATGCGTGGTAGAGTGAGAAATTAAACACGTTACCTTGGTTACAGCATGGTGACTTTTGATATCATGTCATCCACCCGTTCATCTATTGTATTGTATCTATAGAAACTAAAATGAAAACTTGTCTTTGTGTGTCATCTAGTTCCCAAACTTTTAAAATGCTATTTTTAGTTTCCAGATCTAGTATGTAAACATGTCATAGTTTGTCACTTAGATCCAAATAGACCCGATATACTCCACAACACGACGCCACATGCCATAGCGGTTGGATCCTCACATCATTCTTGACCGGGGTAGGAAATTAATGGCAAAGCAATAGTTCTTTTAAAACTGTTTCTGTAGTAAGCACTTATTCTGCCTACGGAGCACTACCTTTGGTCTTGCCGCCACCACTACTGATGATGTCGTGACATTTAATGAGGATGATGATGAAGACATGGGTTGGAGATGGCTAGTGGCGATTGCGAGGCGATGCTACACTAGATTGGAACATGTAGAGAGAGAGAGAGAGAGAGAGAGAGAGAGAGAGAGAGAGAGTGGGAGAGCAAGTAGATGAACGCTAGAGACCAACATGTGGGCTATTTGGAGCTTGTTTGGACCTAGATAACACAATAGTTCAAGGACCTAAAAATAAAAATTTTGAGAGTTTTTTGTACTAGTTTCATACTTTTTATTTAAAATGAATTACTTTAAACTTTTAGACTTAACCGATTTTTTGTTAATTACAGAAAATGGAAATCGTCATGGTAACCAGCTAGATGAGTTATAATATTTCAACAAACAACCTCTGGTAGCTTCAAAATAGTGTTACACAAAAAAATTGGAGCAACACTAAAGGAACTATGACTTTATATATCAAGAAGAAATGTGCACCCAAGTTTTTGCTTCCTAAAGTAATGAGTTACTCATCTCCTTCAATGGGCACGACCAGTGGTTTGTCTTTTGCTTTCATGCTGCCTATTTCTATTGCTTATGGTTCAATTATGCTTTATTAACTTAATTAGCAGCACAATGAATCTTGTCCAAAATGATGGCTCAATTCATTCTAGGATGCATGTGGTATATTTCCTTCACCCACAATAGTTGTGGCTTGATTCATCTATCGGATGTCTTATACTTTGCAAAGATCTACTTTTTTTTTTCTAAAACAAATTGGTAGGAGAGTTGCATGTTACATAGAAGATCCAGAAGATAACACCAACATCACATATGGCAAGCCATCATATACAGATCCTATTTTGTCAATGCATCACTAGTACTTTGATTTATGTCAATGGATGATTAGGTGGTTTTAGAAAAAAAAAAACAGGGTCTCAAACATCATGAAATCAACTAATAGTGTGATCAAATAAAGCAAAGCATGAAATGATAATTCAAAAAAAATAGCAAGTGATGAGCAATGGAGCAATGGAAACAAGAACACATAAGATCCAAATAAGTCCAAATTGACAACAAAAAGAAGTACTATATTTTTAATTTTTGTATTAGTTTCATATAAAATGAATTACTTTGAACATTTAGACTAAACCATTTTTATATCTATAGAAAATGGAAATCACCATTGAAACCAGCTAGATGAGTTACAACATTTCAACAGGAAACCTTTATTAGCTTCAAAATAGTTACACAAAAAAAAAACTAGAGCAACATTGAAGGAACTATGACTTTATATATCAAGAAGAAATATGCACCCATTTTTTTTTTTGCTTCCTAGAGCAATGAGAGCGCTACTCACCTCCTACAATGGGTACGGCCAGGTGGTTTGCCTTCTGCTTTCGATGCTGCATGTTTGTATCACTTAGGCCAGTCTCAATGGGGATTTCATAGAGTTTTATGGGCATTAAATATGCTGACATGGCACTGTCTTGATGAAGAGAGAGAAGATAAAAGTTTCATGGGAGTAGAGAGAGTTTCATGGGGATGAAACTCTTCAGCACTGTTTCCAAAATATGGGTGTGTTGAAAACTGGGAGATGAAACCCCCACTGAGACTGGCCTTATGGTTCAATTATGTTTTATTAACTTAATTTAGCAGCACAATGAATCTTTTCCAAAATGATGGCTGAATTCATTCTAGGATGCATGTGGTATATGTTTCCTTCACCCAACAATACCTGATGTGGGCCATAGTTGTGGCTTGATTCATATATCAGATGTCTTGAACTTTGCAAAGATCAATCATGAAACAACGTGTGGTCCTTATTTTTTTCTAAAACAAATTGGTAGGAGAGTTTCATGTTCCATTAAAATGTTAGGAGAAGACTTCCATGAGGGTCATGCAAAATTAAAAAAAAAATCCGAAATGGGAGCTCAAAAATAAAAAACAAAAGAAAAACTCTTTGGCTTTGAGACTGAGGACAAAAAAGTCTTACTGCCGCAAGTTCAGAGCCGCCAGGTGTCCTGTTCGTATCAAAATCTGAGGTCCCCGCCACCTTGATTTTTGTCATAAGCCTATTGTTTGGCATTTCCTTGTGGCTGAAAACATGTGCATTTCACTCATTCCATGTCTCCCAGGATATTAGTATGATCTTAATCACCAATGCAAGAAACAATATTTGAAGATCGAATAATCTCATATGACCACAGGGGTGCATTTCAAAAGATTGCAATTGAGGTTCTTGTTAAGAGCAACCACTTGGTAAAACTAAGCACTACTGGAGGCCGCAGCTTTGCCGAGTGTTTTTACACTCGGCAAAGAGCCCTTTGCACTTGGCAAAGGCTTTGCCGAGTGTAGCACTCGGCAAAGTCCGCTCGGCAAAATTTTTCACGATAAAGGGTCTTTGCCGAGTGCTTTTTATCGGGGCACTTGGCAAAATAAATTTTTTTTTGCCGAGTGCTTGGAGCGGCACTCGGCAAAATATTTTCGGCCGTTGCGGCGCCGGCCGTTAACGGTTATTTTGCCGAGTGCCCGACCTAGCATTCGGCAATTTTTTTAAAAAAATTACTTTGCCGAGTGCCTCAGCCCAGGCACTCGGCAAAGTTTTTTTTTATTTTTTTTAAAAAGTACTTTGCCGAGTGCCCCGGCCAGGCACTCGGCAAAGTTTTTTTTATTTTTAAAAAAAAATACTTTGCCGAGTGCCCCTGCCCAGGCACTCGGCAAAGTTTTTTTTTATTTTTTTTAAATAATTTCTTTGCCGAGTGCCCCTGTTTAGGCACTCGGCAAAGAATTTCTGAATTTTTTTTAAAAAAATACTTTGCCGAGTGCCGCGGCGAGGCACTCGGCAAAGAAATTTTATATTTTTTTTGAAAAATCTTTGCCGACTGCCTTGCCCATGGCACTCGGCAAAGACTCCGAGAATTGCAATTTTTTTTACATTCCATTGTAACAGACAATATATACATACACACACACACACACACACATATATATATATATATATATATATCACCAACATGCATTATATATCACAAGCACACACATATTTAATAAATCCATCGAAAATCCATCATAAATGCACCAAAGTTCAACATCACAAGTTTATTATTACAGGTTCAACATCACAAAGTTCAACATCCCTCTCAAGCGCGACGGAGATCGCAGGTGTGGCCCCAACTGCGGTGAAGGACCGGGATCATGGGCGAAGGGTTGACGCGATCAGCCACGGGGTGACACCAGAAGCGGGATTGTTTGAACCCGCCACGCGAGGTCGCACAAAGAGAAGAGATTGCATGTGTTAGACTCAAAATTGAAAATTTTGGCAGCACTCTCCCTGCACGGGAGGTTTCAACCTCAAGAAAAACAACGGCACGGCGCCGACAATCACAATGCACACGCGGCCGACAATCCCAACGACACGAAGGCCAAAAATCACAACGGCAACGAAGGCCGACAATCCCAATGGTACGAACGCATTAAACTTTCATACTCACATGAGTGAAGTGTCGAACCGAGCTGGAGCGGCAATCGCACTTGGACACCCGATGCTTGCCCGATGGTTTGCATGATCGATACATGTCCGCCATCCGCTTCTTCGTGGCCTCCACTCTGCGGTCGAAAGCGCTTATGTCTCCTTGTCTCTGCACCATTTCGGCTGCAGTGTTTCAATCACATGTTTCAAGATGTTGCAAATCTGATCAATGTGTAATGTTCAATGTACGATGAGTGAAACCAGAATTACCTGAAGTTCGTCGACCCACGATAGTGTTGGAGTAGGCCATGCACGTATGGGAAGGCTTACGGCCGTGCTCGTGCCCCCTCACATTGGAGAGAGAGGGTGCGAGCTCGAGGAGTCGGCGCTGCCGTCGCAATCCACAACCGCCTGCGTTCTTCTGCCTTGCCCGACCTCACGATCACCTCTGTCTCAAGGGGCTTAGTGCTCGACAGATCTCGAGCCATGGAAGCCTTCTAACCGCCTCCGTGTAGTCTCTAACCTTAGCGTGGATGCTCGGGTCAGAGTAAGCCTGGGTAGTGGCATCCGGGTTGAAGACGACACCGGATTTCACCGGGCCCATGTGGGACACAGCCCATGCCCCAAACTCTGACACCGACACGTCCGGGTGTGCCACCTCCTCCGAGAAAGACGGCAAGATGATTAGAAATCAGGCAAAATTGAGCGTTAGAATAGATAAATGACATCTCGTACAAGTGCCCGCTTGAATGCGGGGAGGTTGCGGCTGCCTTGGTGGTGAGTTGGACCGGTCCTCGGTGCCGCTTCGCTTGCCTTGCTTTCGTGCTTTATGATGTACGCCGGGGTCAAGGTACCATCCACGATCCTCGACCATGCCGATCTATGCGACATGCACCACGAGGCCGGCACCTACACATCATCAAGTGTTTGACATATAAGAAGATCAATTCTGGACCTACTAAATCTCAAAATGAATGAATATTATTCACCTACCTGAAGGTACTGCTCCTTGGTCAGCGCCACCTTTCTTGCTCCGGTTTTGTTGAGGGGCTCTTTCTTGATGGACCTGTAGTAGTCGACGTGGGCCTAGAGTCGCGCCTCGTGAATCATGTCTTGACGTGTGGAAGCGATATCCGTTCACGTCATAACCGGTATATGACTTCACCCTTAACTTGAAGCCGTTTGCAACCTGTCTCAACTCATCACTCATGGACGCATTGGTTTGCGCCTGCAAGCTCAAGCATGATACATTGTTATACTATTAGAACGTACGAGCTACTAAGGAATATCGACGAACGTACGACCTTTTGTTTGAACCAAGAAATGAAATCAGGCCTCCCAGCTCCCGCACCCTCTGAAAGAAGGGTATCATGTTCGTGCGGGGTAGGATCCCTTGATTGATGCCATAGTTTCCAATTCTGTAATGACGGTCGAAGATAGCTCCTTGGCACAAAGCTGGCGAAAGAAGTAGCTCAACTTTGCCAACACTAGCCAGACATGCTCAGGGACATAGCCTCGAACCATCGACGGAAGTATTCGCTCATTCCATATGTGGTAGTCATGACTCTTCATCCCGTTGACTCGCAGAGTCTCTAAGTTCACTCCCCTGCTCAGATTCGCTGCATACCCATTAGGGTACATTAAATTCTTGATCCATCAAAGTACTTCCCTCCTTTGATCGATTTTCAAGACATAGGGGGCCTAGGCCTTCTCCACTGCTTTCCTGTTGCAGGAGGCCGCATCTCTAGGTTTGGCCTATCGCTGGCGTCCGCCAGTCCACTCTAGCCTTAGGGTTGTCCTTAGACTTGTTAGTGTCCATGAGCGTTTCCCAAAGTGCCTCGGCGATATTCTTTTCAATGTGCATGACATCAATGTTATGGGGCAGTAGGAGGTCATCGAAATAGGGAGCCTCGTCAAGCCGGGACTTATGAGTCCACATATGTTGCTCACCATATCCCACGAAACCACCATCTTCGTTGGGCACGAGAGCATCTATCTGAAAGCACGAACCTCCGCCCCTAGTCCTCAAGCGTGGTCTAGGGTCCGCTACTTTGACACCTTTCGTAAAGCTCTTGACGCGTCTTCTCTGAATGGATGGTCAAGAGGGAGGAATTGACGATGTTTGTCGAACGACGAATACTTGCCACCCTTCTTCAACCATATGAACCTCACAACTTCCTTGCATATTGGGCATGGGAACTTCCCCTGAACACACCAGGCGCACATTAACCCGTACGCCAAGAAGTTGTGCAGGGAGTAGTGGTACTAGACGTGTATTTTGAAGCTAGTCTTCGTAGCTCGGTCGTATGTCCACACCCCTTTGACCCAAGCATCGATCAACTCATCTACACAGGCTCCATGAAGACACCCATATTACTCCCTGGGTGTCCAGGGATTATCAATGACAGGAACACGGTATGCCGTTGAAAGGAGACGTCGGGGGGGAGATTCAGGGGGATGACGAACACGGGCCAACATGTGTATGGTGCAGCCATCATGCCATATGGATTGAACCCATCTGTTGCCAGCGCGACATGTACATTACGAGCCTCCTCTGCTTTGAGAGGATGCCGTGAATTGAAGTACTTCCATGCATCAGCATCGGATGGATGTACCATCTTCTCATGATTGTACCGTGTGCCGTTTTTGTGCCATGTCATCTGTTTCGTGGATTCCTCGATCATAAATAGCCATTGGAGCCTCGGCAGGAATGGAAGGTGTCGTAGGACTCTCATGGGGATCTTAAGCTGCCTCTTCTGGCCATCGCCTGAGTCTACCTCCACGTACCTGGAGGATTTACACTTCGGGCAGTACTTTGCATCCGCGTGTTCTTTCCTAAATAGGACGCACCCCTTCGGACACACATGTATCTTGTCATACGGCATCTTAAGTGCAAGAAGGAGCTTCTCTGACTCGTACAAGTTCTTTGGCATAATGTGTGTCTTCGGTAGCATATCGCTCCACACGACCACCATCTTGTCGAAGCCTTCTCGACTTAGGTTTAACTCGGCCTTCAACCCCATTACGCGACCAATGGCATCCAGCTGAGAAACATTAGTATGATCGTGAAGGGGTCTCTATGCCGAGTCCAACATCAGGTAGAAGGCATCTGCCTCAGCCTCCATCTCCTCCTTGTCACGTCCTTCAGCGAACTGAGCTTGGTGCGTGTCATCCAGCATGTCTGCTACCCCAGCATCATCATCGAAAGCCTCGAGCCATGGTCTCACCACCTCCTCCCTGATACAATCGGCTTCACCATGGTGGATCCACTGGTGGTAGCCCAGAGTAAATCCAAACTTCACAATATGTTTACCCATGGTTAACCTATCTTTCCTTCTTCTGTTGTCACAATCGCTGCACGGACAAACCACTAGAGAATGGCCTCCAGCACTCTCGCCAAATGCATGCTGTAAGAATTCTTCGACCTTGACTATAAACAGCAAGTCGTAATCGTGCTCGTCTCTCCGGAGCGTGTACATCCACTCACGGTCCTCCATCCTTTAACAGACGTTTCAGCACATATGAGTCACCATCAATTGCATCTATGCGGTGTCCCTACTTTCTAATAGGTGAGGATAGGTCCTAATCCCACCCGCGGATCCGTAGATGAGGTTAGTTTCCATGCTCCGCTCCTATCCGAGACGGAATTTTGGCAGCACCTCCCCGCTGTTCTCCCGATACACGTCCTGCAAGGGAGAGTGTGTATCCGGAGAACAACAAGGGGTGATGCCAAAACACCGTCTTGGACCGGAGCGGACCATGGAAACTAATCCATCTACGCATCCGTGGGCTGTCCAAAAAACGTGGACAATCCGAAACAGAAACGCCCACAGATATGCAAAGACCTGCATAACTCCGACCGTATCTCTTTCGGACGGGAGACGCCTAACTGGGATCAGCGACCTAAGACCATGATACGGATAGAGGGGTTATACCTAGGGTGCCGGTGAGGTCAGGCTAGCGGGGTTGTGGCGAGTCGGTGTACTGGCGCCGCGACGTGGAGCAGGCAGACCCGCAACGCTGACGAAGACAATCGGGGTCACCGAGGTCCCTCCTCCGGGGCCTCCTCCTGCATAAAAAGGCAATACATTAGTGACAATTGAAAATTTTGGCAGAACCTCCCGTGCACGGGGAGGTTTCAAAAACCTGAAAAAAGATCGGCACGAAGGCCAACATCCACAAACAACGGCTCGACGGCCGAAAACCACATACAACAACTATTACTACTAACAAGGGCTCGATGGCCGATATCCATTGCACGATTTGAATAGAAAGGGAAGGGCGAACCTAGTGTGCTCGTCGATGGTGGGTGGAGTCGGGAGCGGGGCGCCGAGGTCACGGCACCGCCGCTAACGAGGCGTGGACAGCGGCCGGGGCTCCTCCTCCCTTCTCCTCTCCACCTCCCTTCTCCTTCTTCCTCCTCCCTTCTCCTCTCCTCCCTCCCTTCTTCCTTCTTCCTTCTTCCTCCTCCCTTCTCCCTTCTTCCTCCTCTTCTCTTCCTCCTCTTCTCCCCTTCCCTTCTCTCCCTCCTCCCCTACTCCTCCTACCTCCCCTGCTCCTACGGGCGGCGCGGCCAGGGAAGGGACGGTCGGGACACGGCTGCCGCTACCGGAAATGGCCGGCCGGCACCAGCCAGCCACCTCTGGGCGGCCGAGGCGAGGGGGACCGGGCCTATCTCTGGCACTCGGCAAAATATTTAAAAAAAAAATTGCCGAGTGCCATGGGCTGGCACTCGACAAAATATGTTTTTAAAAAATAAAAAAAATTGCCGAGTGCCTGGGGTTGGCACTCGGCAAAATAAGTTTTTAAAAATAAAAAATAAATTTTGCTGAGTGCCAGCCGTTAGGCACTCGGCAAAATCTGACGGCAGGTGGCCGCCGTCACGGGCCGGCCACCTTTTGCCGAGAGCCAGGCTTTATCGAGTGCCTGGCACTCGGCAAAGCCACCTTTGCCGAGTGCTTTATTTTGCCGAGTGCGGCACTCGGCAAAATATTGCTTTGCCGAGTGCCCCGATAAAAAGCACTCGGCAAAGTCTCAGGCACTCGGCAAAGTCTAGTTTTCCAGTGGTGACGACATGCTTATAATAGCCAGGTGATGGAAAATATATATAGTTTTGTACATGTTTATCTTGAATAATAAAAGGGAGAGATGTCGACTACATACTGGTGGAATTTATTTTCTCAAGAAGGTTTTTTGTTTGTTATGAATATTGCTACTGATTAAGCCAGAGAAGCCAATGTACTGGTGTCGCTCGTTTCTGTACGTTTTGTGTTATCCAATCTCTCAATTCACCAGTTTCGTGTGGTATATGTTTCCTATAATGCGCCAATCCTGACTTATGCAGTACGCATTTCAAGGCAACATATATCTACATGTATTAAATTGAGGTCCTACTTGGAATAATAGGAGACACGAGGCATGCATCTGGTTTTTGTAGGCTGTTGGATGGATTACGGTGGTGGCGCGGCGGCCGGGCAACGTCGTTCGCCGACCGAATAATCCATGCACAGCGCACCTACCTGACCTCACCAGCAATTATATGTGTGTATATATATACATTTAATTATTGTTTTGTGCTTTTGTTGGGATCCTTCTGGATGGGTCACTGCCACGTAAGTCTGCAACCACATATTATTCCGGTGTGGGCAATGATTCCATTTCTTTTTTTTTGGAGGATGGCATCTGTTCATCACCGATGACTCGGATGCTCATCGCCATAGAACGAGCAGCCAATCAGAGATACTCCCCGTGTAGGTATTGCTGCTGCAGCAACAGAGAAGAATTGACAACTCAGTCTGATTGTCGTTTGGAGCAGGAGCAGTTGGCACTTGGCACCCAGTGCCACACAACGTACGAGAACGACAAGCGCACAAAAGGAGAAGAGACAGAGACATCACATGCCATTTCTTCTCTTGCTTTCTCCCTGGTGAAAAATCTGAAAATAGTTTTGTTTCAAAAAAATCTGGCAATAGTCTAGTGGGAGTACTACCTAGTACTGGACTCCAATCTCATTTTCGTTGGTGAAAAATGTATACACACAGTAGAATAAAAATGCCAATATCTACTCACGGTATAATTTAGAGACTCTGTGAACGTAGGAATCAATTCAACTTCACAGGATAAACGCAAGAAGCAGGGAAAATTCTGCATTCTAAAGGGCAGGATCATATTTTGTCGACAATTTAACCAATGTTAATTAAGATGTGAAACAATCAAACTAAAGTCTCCGCACGCGGCTACAAAGAAAAGTAGAAAACGATCCGGATTCTACAGGGACGCAGGAAGGAAGGGAGGAACGCAGAAGATAACGACATGGCACCAGCAGTGCTACTGCTAGCATCTACAGTACGTAGAGAGGGAATCTGGCATTGTTTGATGAGCTAGCTAGAACATCTACATGGTAGAGTTACAAGTTTATTTGAATTAAGAGCATGTTGATCACCTAAATTAGTTATTAGTCCAACTGAAGGTTGGGTGAGTAAAGTTTAATCTCACTACGCCAGGAGGTATTTGTATGGGCGGCTCATGAGCATTTGTAGCAGCGGTTTTGTCGGCCGTCCCTAATTAACCGCGGTTACAAATGGCCGATTTGTAGGGACGGTTGGGCAGCCATCCATACAAATCGATTTGGGGCGGCTGATGATTTGTAGGGGCGGCTGGATATTGAACCGACCTACAAATTAATTTCCAGAAATCACGAAAAAAATTGTCAAAAAATAGAATTTTTTTTAATCCGGGGACGCCCTCACTAGTCACCCACACACCCGATCCCTAGCCGTGGCATTTTATGCACGATTTTAGACACTTCACGTCGGTCGGGATTAGAACCCGTGACCTCCCCCGCCCGCATACCCTTCTCTACCACTGTACCTCACAATCACTTATGAGGCTGTTCGCTGGTCTGAAATTTTCAGCCAGCCGGCTGATCCCCACTCTCAAGTTACTGTTCACCAAACCAGCCAAACAATGTTTTTCTCTCACAACAAACTAGCCGGAACAGTGTTTTTCAGCCAAGTTTCAGACCAGCGAACGGGGCCTATGTCTATAATCCATTTTGGTTCCCACGTATTATCCTAAACTGATCATAAATTGATTATTTGAGGCCTTCAACGAATTCAAATGAAAAAGTTATCAACTACAAAGTTTTATAACTTTTCGAGATCTGCAACTTTCATTTTGGTAGTTTCTCCATCCGAGGTTGTTTACAAAATTTGAATTTTAAATTTAATACATTCAAACGTAGTTTTTCTTAACAAGATGATTTCAAATTAAAAAGTTGTCATCTACAAAGTTTCATAACTTTTTGAGATCTACAACTTTCATTTTTGATGTTTGTCCATCCAAGGTCATTTAAAAATTTAAATTTCAAATTTTAGGAAATTCAAATATAGTTTTCCTTGACGAGGATCTCAAATGAAAAAGTTATGAACTACAAAGTTTCATAACTTTTCAAGATCTACAACTTTTATTTTGGTACTTTTTTCATCCGAGGTCGTTTGAAAATTTTGAAATTCATATTTAAGAAATTCAAACGTAGTTTTTCTTAACAAAATGAATTCAAATAAAAGTTGTCAACTACAAAGTTCTATAACTTCTCGAGATCTATAATTTTTATTTTGGTCATTTGGTCATCCGACATAGTGGTAGTAACATTGTTTATAAATTTTACATATCCCTTTTACGTCAAATTTTATTACCACTTTGTCGGATGAAGAAATGATCAAAGTAAAAGTTGTAGATCTTGATGAGTTCTACAACTTTTATGTACATGAATTTTTCAGCTGAAATCATTTAATGTTTCAAAATGACGTTTGAAGTTGTTATTTTTTGAAATTCAAAATTCAAATTGATAAAACACAGTCACATGAAAAGATGGACAAAATAATAGCTCTAAGAACATAATAAATTGATAGAGCATGATTTTAGAAAATTTTAGAAAAAAAATCATCAAATTTGAAGTTAGTACGAGGGAGAAAGACTAGTTACAAGTTTTGGCCAGAGATTAAAAAGAGAAATAAGTGTTCTTCAATAATTTCAAATTGAATTTCAAACAACATTTTGAAGCAGTAAATGATTTCAAATGAAAAGTTATAAACAACAAAGTTTCATAACTTTTCAAGATCTACAACTTTTGTTTTGGTCAGTTCTCCATCCGATGTCGTTTGAAAAAATTCAAATTTTAGTGCTTAATTTTTACTATTCGGCGTCTATTTATAGGGACGGCTCAACCCAAATCAAACCATTTATAGGGGCGGCTGATAACACCAGCAGCCTCTACAAATGAATTTGTAGGGGCGACTTATTCGGGCACCATTTGTAGAGCCGCCCCTAAAAAAAAGAAAAGAGGGGCGTTGCTACAAATCCTTTTTATAGTAGTGTCTTATTCTATTTATATAGATAGATGCATGGACTACTGATGAGAGGGACTAATTAACAGCTAGTTTTGGATTGGACTAAAAATTAGTCCTCTTTTTAGTCCACCCGTTTGGTTACCTTAATTTAGTTCAGTAATTAATCATGTTTTAATTAACACTGTACCACAAACCAAAAGTAGCATCAAACGGCAGTCATGCATTGTAGTGGGTGTGTGGTATAGTGGATCATCTAGAGCCGCCATCATGTTTTAATAGTTCGGTTTAGCTAGCACAAGTGGCGAATTAAGCAGACAAATAATAACAATCAAACGTAATAAGTACCCCACATGTTAATTGATGATTACGTTGCATGCCTTGCAAAGTTGCGACTATATAATTTTTTTAATTACCTAGTAGGCTAGTACGTAGATTAGAACAGTAGTAGTACAAATTAAGGGTCAACGCTGCATGCATATTGATTACTAGGATATATACATATGTATAAATCGATGCAACTTCTACACGTAACCGTTCTTTTTTTCTTGCTAGGATCATCGTGACTCAGCTTCGCTCAACAATGCATATCCATCAAAGTCGATCAAAACGTGTTCTTTTTTCTTGTTTTTGCGTTACTCTTTATTAAGAAGATATATTATACATGACAGTCGTCATCATCGTTATTTCGTGAATACTACCAATGGCATGATCCATGAGGAGGAGATAATATAAACACACACACCACGCGCGATGTGAGATGTCCTGATCCATGAGGTACATAGCACGAGAGTGCCACGTACTACTATAAGACCATTTTGTTGAATGGGAAAAATGAATTTTTAGAGACGGTTGTGTGTCCCACCTATCAAGGGTGTCTATGCTATAATTAAGAATTCCACAAGAGGTGCTAACTTCTACCTCTGAAAACATTACTTCGTTCTAGAGGTGAGTGACTTGAGTCACCTACCTCTGGAAATCAATGAAAAAAAAAATCAAAACAAACACATGGAGCCATGCTGCTGAGCTCGTCGCTGCCCACGCCATCGATGACAATTTGTGGCAGAATATGGTAGGGATCGCCTAGAGATAGTAGTCGTGGATGAAAACGAGGTCCACATTGGGATTTAAGAGATCGAACTCATGCGCAGTAGGCATTATGCGTGTTGGCACAAGAAGGTAGACGTGATAGAGCTCCATGTTGAAACTATGTCAACTTCGGTGCCATGTAGATCACGACTAACCATCTCAGCAGTACCCTAAAGCCACTTCAACTCCATCATTGTCCTCTTCGATCTGGTTGCTAGCCCAGACGTAGTCCTCATTGCCACGCAGTCCTCAACCACCACAAAGATCTTTTTGTTGCTAGTACCCCACCCAGGAAGATGCTAAGGTGACGGCCAGGCCCTTCCACCCTATAAGGATGGCTCAATTCATTCTAGGATGCATGTGGTATATTTCCTTCACCCAACAATAGTTGATGTGACCCATAGTTGTGGCTTGATTCATCTATCGGATGTCTTATACTTTGCAAAGATCTACTTTTTTTTTTCTAAAACAAATTGGTAGGAGAGTTGCATGTTACATAGAAGATCCAGAAGATAACACCAACATCACATATGGCAAGCCATCATATACAGATCCTATTTTGTCAATGCATCGCTAGTACTTTGATCTATGTCAATGGATGATTAGGTGGTTTCAGAAAAAAAAAACAGGGTCTCAAACATCATGAAATCAACTAATAATGTGATCAAATAAAGCAAAGCATGAAATGATAATTCAAAAAAAATAGCAAGTGATGAGCAATGGAGCAATGGAAACAAGAACACATAAGATCCAAATTAGTCCAAATCGACAACAAAAAGAAGTACTATATTTTTAATTTTTGTGTTAGTTTTATATAAAATGAATTACTTTGAACATTTAGACTAAACTATTTTTTATATCTGTAGAAAATGGAAATCACCATTGAAACCAGCTAGATGAGTTACAACATTTCAACAGGAAACCTTTATTAGCTTCAAAATAGTTACACAAAAAAAAAACTAGAGCAACATTGAAGGAACTATGACTTTATGTATCAAGAAGAAATATGCACCCAATTTTTTTTGCTTCCTAGAGCAATGAGAGCGCTACTCACCTCCTACAATGGGTACGACCAGGTGTGCCTTCTGCTTTCGATGCTGCATGTTTGTATCACTTATGGTTCAATTATGTTTTATTAACTTAATTTAGCAGCACAATGAATCTTTTCCAAAATGATGGCTCAATTCATTCTAGGATGCATGTGGTATATGTTTCCTTCACCCAACAATATAATACCTGATGTGGCCCATAGGTGTGGCTTGATTCATATATCGGATGTCTTGCACTTTGCAAAGATCAATCATGAAAGCAACTTGTGGTCCTTATTTTCTCTAAAACAAATTGGTAGGAGAGTTGCATGTTACATTAAAAATGTTAGGAGAAGACTTCCATGAGTGTCGTGCAAAGTTACAAAATCCAAAATGGGAGCTCAAAAATAAAAACAAAACAAAAACTCTTTGGTTCGAGCCGGAGGACAAAAAAAGTTCTTACTGCCGCAAGTTCAGAGCCGTCAGGTGTTCTGTTCATATCAAAATCTGAGGTCCCCGCCACCTTGATTTTTGTCATAAGCCTATTGTTTGGCATTTCCTTGTGGTTGAAAACATGTGCATTTCACTCATTCCAAGTCTCCCAGGATATTAGTAAGATCTTAATCACCAAGCAGAAACCAATATCTGAAGAATGAATAATCTCATATGACCACACGGGTGCATTTCAAAAGATTGCAATTAGGCGCTTGTTAAGAGCAACCACTTGGTAAAACTGAGACATGCTTATAATAGCCATGTGATGGGAATATATATATATATACACACACACACATGTTTGTCTTGAATAATAAATGGGAGAGATGTCGACTACATACTAGTGGAATTTATTTTCTCAAAAAGGTTTTTGGTTTGTTATGAATATTGCTACTGATTAAGCTAGAGAAGCCAATGTACTGGTGTTGCTCTTTTCTGTACGTTTTGTATTATCCAATCTCTCAATTCACCAGTTTCGTGTGGTACATGTTTCCTATATTGCTCCATCTAATAATTTCTACATCCTGACTTATGCAGAGTATATACGTACGCATTTCAAGGCAAGATATCTACATGTATTAATTAAATTGAGGTCCTATTTGGAATAATAGGAGACACGAGGGATGCATCTGGTTTTTGTAGACTGAACAATTATTTATCTTGGATGGATTCAGGGATGATACGGTGGTGGCGCGGCGGCCCGGCAACGTCGCTCGCCGCCCGAATATGCTTGCACATGCACAGGACCTACCTGACCTCACCAGCAATTATATATAATCCTTCTCGATGGGACACGTCTGCAACCAGATATTATTCCGGTGTGGGCAATGATTCCATTTCTTTTTTTGGAGGATGGCATCCTGTTCATCACCGATGACTCGGATGCTCATCGCCATAGAACCGGCAGCCAATCGGAGATACTCCTACCCCAGCTGCTGCAGCAACAGAGAAGAATTGACAACTAGCTCAGTCTGATTGTCGTTTGGAGCAGGAGGAAGGAAGGAACCCAGAGGATAACGACATGGCACCAGCAGTGCTACTGCTAGAATAGATAGGGAATCTTGCATTGTTTGATGAGTTAGCTACGAGACAACCTACGTACGTCTACATGGCAGAGTTACTAGTTTATCCAGAGTGAAGAGTTACTACTTTATGCAGATTAAAAGCATGTTTGGATCACCTAAACTAGTTATTATTAGTCCGGGTGAGTAAAGTATTCTTCTATTTATATAGATAGATGCATGGACTATTGAGAGGGACTAATTAACAGCTAGTTTTGGATTGGACTACAAAATTAGTCCATCGTTTGGTTAGCTTTATTCTTAGATTTTAATTAGTGCGGTAATTAATTAAGCATGTTCTAATTAACACTATACCACACACCAAAAGTAGCGTCAAACGACAGTGGTTGTACTGGGTGTGTGGTATATATAGTGGATCATCCTAGAGCCATCGTGTTTTAATAGTTTGGTTTAGCTAGCACACAAATGGCGAATAAGCAGACAAATAATAACCATCAAACGTAATAAGTACTCCACGTGTTAATTGATGATCACGTTGCATTGCCTTTGCCTTGCGAGTTGCGACTACATAATTTTTCTTTTTAATTTGTTTTCCTTGTAGGCTAGTTTTTTTTTTAATAAAACTTCCTTGTAGGATAGTACGTAGATAGAACAGTACTAGTAAAAATTAAGGGTCAACCCTGCATGTATATTGCTTGCTAGGAGATACATATGTATATGTAATATAAATCGATGCAGCTTCTACGGAACCGTTGTCATCGACCCATATATATATATATATACAAATATATGCATGTGTAGCATTGTGACTCAGCTTCGCTCAACATTGCATATCCATCAAATTCGATCAAAACGTGTTCTTTTTTTCTTGTTTTTTTGGGAGGGCGGCGCTGCGGTTACTCTTTATTAAGAACATATATACAGTCGTGGTCATCATTAATTCGTTATTTAGTGAACACTACCAACAGCCTGATCCATGAAGTGGAGATAATATAAAACACACACGCGACCTGTCCTGATCCATGAGCTACCTAGCACGAGAATGCCACTACTAGAAAACCAATTTGCTGAGACAGAGAAAACAAATTTCTAGAGGAGGTTGTGCACCTCACCTCTATCAAGGGTGTCTATACTGATCAAGAATTCCACAAGAGGTGTCAACTTCTGCCTTTGAAAACACTACTTCTAGAGGTGGGTGACTTGAGACGCCTACCTCTACAAATCAATGGAAAAAAAAAATCAAAACAAACATATGGAGCCATGCTGTTGAGCTCGTTGCTACCCACACCGTCGATGATGACATGTGGCAAAAGATGGTAGGGATCACCTAGAGATAGTAGTCGTGGATGAAAATGAGGTCCACATTGGGATTTAAGAGATCAAACATGTTCACATTATGCGTTATGCATGTTGGCACACGAAGGTAGACACGATAGAGCTCCACGTTGACAGCGTGTCAACTTCGGATCCATGTAGACCACGACCACATTCTCACCATCTTCGGATGCCACACACACCCAACCCTCATCCACCGCCGTCTCATCGGCA
Source organism: Miscanthus lutarioriparius (assembly GCA_904845875.1). NCBI lineage: Eukaryota > Viridiplantae > Streptophyta > Magnoliopsida > Poales > Poaceae > Miscanthus > Miscanthus lutarioriparius. The sequence continues at coordinate 126,840,433 of CAJGYO010000010.1, forward strand.
CCCTAAAGCCACTTCGACTCTACCATTGTCCTCTTCCAATCGCTACCCCAGATGTGGTCCCTCAGCGCCACGCCATCCTTCCACCACAAAGTCATTTCATTGTTGGTACCGCAGCCCAGGAAGACGGTGAGACGGCGGCTAGGCCCTTCCACCCTATGAGGGCGAGGGAGAGAGAAGAGGACTAAGAAATCCGACAACTCACCAAGTCCAACACTGAGAGAGATCCTTTTGTGCCCCGCTTGTCCCATGCAGGTCGGAGGCCAAGGTTCAAGAGGAGACACCTCCCTGTATCAGATCCACACCCACCCTGGTCAAAAGGGCACCCCCACGTGATCATTGTTACTGAGTGGGTTGAAGCTTGAGGCGGCAGAGGAGACATTGGAGAGAGAGAGACACACACACACGCGCGCACACACAGAGAGGGAGAGAGAGAGTTGAGTGGGAAGGCAGGGGGGTCAGCGGCTGGGGGAGGGCTCTTTTATTTCTAAGGTATTTTAGTGGGCATCGGGCCTTTTATTAGCAGACGTGGGTTTATTAAGAGCACCGACTCTATAAATCAATTTAGAGCATCTCCAAAAGATTTTTAATTCAACTTTTAAAAAAAGTTTTTTTCAAAAAAAAGGAAAGAACCTGCATCCAACAGTTCCCATTTGAATTCTATAAATAACATCTAAATCTCTCATGCAACTCTACATATATCCACGTCATTCTACGCTCCCTAACATCCAAATTCTCCTTGTTTTTTTCTCTCCACGGCATGAGGTTATCCTCCCTAGTTTAATTTTGAGGAACCCATTATTAGCAATGGTTGGAGAAAGGCAAAAAAAAAAACTTTGTCTACTCATTTTGGCCACTCGGAATAAACAATGATTTGGCAAGTATATTTTTGTAGAGAAGCTATTGAAAATTCTCTCACACAAATGGAGTTTGCACGTTCGGCCTCTAGGTGATTTATAGGTGCGGTAGCTTAATATACCCACCTCTGCAAATCACATCACGTATCTTCTGAAATCGTTTTTTATAGTGTGCTGTTGATTTATTTAGAGGTGATTAATCCCCTAGAATAACCTGGGCCAAGTTCATCACGATGCCAATCGTTATATCATGGCCCGGTAAGTAGTCAGAATCGGCCCACTCCTCCCCCGGGCCGCAACGATTGTCGATTGTGTACTCCGGCGATGGCACAGTCGTACGTCGGCGATGCATCTGCAAGTTCCGTCTTTGCAACTGGTATCGTACTCGTACAGTTTGTTGGATTATTTGGATTCCGAGTAATTTATATATATACATCCGAATCGGACATGGTAATTAATGTATCGACTTCGTTCTCTCTCCAACATTATGTATGCTGCTCTCCTGAGATTTATAAACAGTTAACGGTAATTACCTTACCTACTAGTAGTACAGAACGTAGCTACGTCGCTAAGACGCTAACGATCATATCAACGCTGCACATCCCAACCCAGGCAAGAGGGATCGGAGATCGAGAGGCCACCGCCGTTCGTCAGTCGATCGTGGGCGAGGACCCGACCTGTGGCGCCGCTATGCACTGGGCGACGGCGATGTCCTTGTTTTACTTCACTTTCACCATCGGCTCATGACGCTCATCTACGGCTGCCTGCTCTACATCGCTGTCTCCGAGCTGGCGGCCTGCTTCCGGCTCTGGCGTAGCGCCACCGCCGCCGAGTGGATCCTGGACAGCGTGCCGGACGTCCCGTACCTCCCGCTGCCTGACCAACAAGCAGCTTCGTCGTGCGTGATATGCATCGCGGAGTACGGGAGCGGCGAGGGGCGGTTCGTCATGCCGGGCTGCGGCGACGCGTTCCACAGAGGGTGCATCGCCGAGTGGCTCCGCCAGGGCAAGACCACTTGCCCTATGTGCAGGGCCACCGCCATTGTCGTCGTGCCGCCGGCGGGAGAAGAGAAGGTCGTTGCTGCTGCTGTTAGCACGGCTGAGGACATGGTGGTGAAATTTTTGCATTTTGGTCTCTTTTAAAAACATTTTTTATAAATAGCTTCTTGTCGAAACGTTTTCTGACAATAGACCACTTTTCAGCGTATTAGGACACGACGCCAAGATATGAGGCTCGGCGCTGTGTCAGACAACGCCGAACTTTTGCCACGTCAGCGCGGACTCCGGTCGCAGTTGCCACGAAGGCGTTGGGCCCCGCGTACCTCGGCGCTGTGTTACTTCACGCCGAGCCGCAGACCTCAGCGTGGCACTGCTCGACGCCGAGATTCGTGGCAGGTGGCTTCTCTTTATTTGGAGCAGACAAAACCAGTGGGGCCAGTGGCAGCGTGTGGACAGCATTGGTACCTGGGGTTTGGTCGTTTGGACAGGGCAGAGGCGTATTGGTCTTGGGTACCCGGGATGGCATGGTTGGCTGCATTTTTATCAGCGCGAACAGATGGTGTGAACCCGGCTGCCCTGGAGTAAAAGCAAGCAGCCACTCTCAGCATGGTGAAAAGCCGAGCCATGCTGTTTCACATCCTGATCTAGGAGTACGGCATTATTGTTTCTGACACTTTCGGCATTGGACAGCTAGGGAAGCAAAATCTGATCTGAGACGACGCTGGTGTATTCTGTGCTCGTGGCTGGTGGCTGGTGGCGAAGAGAGGCTGGTGACTGCCATGTGGGGCCCTCGGAGTCCGGCAAGTTGGACCTCTCGTTGCATCTCCTCGGCTCCCGGACACGTGCTCGTAAGGCTCTTACGTGCTCGGCATGCTAAAGCGAACCCTGTGCTGTTGCTGTGTCGTGGTGTCATGACATGTGGGTGGCAGCTTCGGCCTTTCCGCCTTTTCTAATCGGCGGCCAGCAGTGCTCTAGAATCGCCGTAATTTTTCTTGCCGCAACTTTTCTTTGTATATGGATATACTGCCTTCTTATACTCAAATATAAAGCATATAATTCGACTTGACGCGACCTCTAAAATCAAACTTTGACCGTAATTCCTTTTATTATAGTGTAACATTTCTGACAAAAATTTAATTATCAGGGTATATTTGTAAATACAAATCTAATAACTATTTTTGTATCACAAACTTTTTTGTATTTTAAAATTCAAAGAATTTAAATTTTAAATATAAGAATTTAAAACGATCAGATAAAAGTATTATCAAATACAAAGTTGTAGAACATTTGAGAGCTACAACTTTAGATGTAGACTACATTAACATTAAACATTGTCTGAAAAAATCAAAAAATTAAATTTGAAATTATAGAACTTAAAACGAATACTTAAGGCTCTAACAATCTCAGATTAAAAAAAGTTATGAACTACGAAGTTGTAGTTCTAACTTAAAACTACAACTTGATAGAGATCAACATCTGTGGTCATTTGAAAAATTTAAAAATTAAACTTTAAAATAAGGTAACTGAAAATGAATACTTGATCCTGTAAACTTTAATAAATAGGAAAGTTATTACCGTCAAAACTACAAAGTTCTTTACATCCAAACAACATTATGTTTTCAAAACCAAAGTATTCTATAAAATCATGGTATTTTTCTAAAACAACAAAATGTCTAGTCGTATGGCCTGATCAAAAAAGTCAACCATAAGAGTGTTTCCGTACAAGGCAGCAAGTTCAGGTATCAATCAATATTGTGTTTCCATGATCATATTGTGCCACTTGCAAGTACTATAAGCTGCAAAGGGCTCTCACAGCCGCAGATTGCAGCAAAGGGCATCCATTTACATTTTACTCTTCCCCCTCCCTTCCTAAACTACGAGATATTTTTCTACCATGTGAAGTGTGTCTTGGACAAAAACCATGGCTTCGGTGTTCGCCAAACCAAAACGACGAAAGCAATGTGCGCTGCACAAAACCACACTTCTTTGCACAAAACCACACTTTGTGGATGTCCTACAGACAAAAGGCTCTGGCTTTTACTCCAGGGCAGCAGGGTTCACACGGAGAGAAGCTGTTCTGGCCACTGTTCATGACCCATGCCATCCCGGGTACCTGACCAACACGCCTCTGCCGTCTGCCCTGTCCAAACCTCAGGCTAATGCTGTCCACACGCTGCCCCTAGCCCCACTGGTTTTTGTCTGCTCCAAATAAAGAGCAAGCCACCTGCCAGGAACTCGGCGTGGAATGCCCAGACCTCCGGCGAAACCCTGCTCCCTCGCTGTGCAGCTCTGGCGCCGGCGTCAGCCTTGCGCCCGCCCATGCCGAGACGACCGATTTTTTTATTTTTTAGTTCTTTTTTTGAAAGTTTCTCACAAAAATGCCCCTGGAGATATGATTTCAAAATCTTGACCTTTAACTCGGCGCCATCGTTGGTGGCGCCAAGCTTGGCGCCACTAACAACGGCGCCAAGCTGGCTGCTTTAACCCCGCGCCCAACATTCCTGTCCGAGACTTATTCCCCTTCTTTCTCCTATAAGTGCACCGTAGAGATAGATTCCGTAGTAGTACGAGCTGATTTTTTTCAATCCTAACTACAAACTATCATGACTTGGACACTCTAAAATTTTACCATGAGATGATAATGCCAAATTTGGTTGCATTTTTACTATGAGATGGATATGTAATTTGAATTTTTACCATGGCAATGCCATATTGAATTTTATTGTGACTTGGATATGTTACAATCTGTCTAAATCTGTGATTTTACCATGAGATGGACATATGTATATTTACCACGAGTTGGTCTGATTTTTTACCGTGGCTAAGTCCAAACTTGACGAGACTTGTTTTGTTGTCATATCCTCAGAGAGTACTCAAACTCGTAGTAAGGTATTAAATTGAGTTGCTATACAAATTTGAAAGATAAAATATCGCAAACATGTCAATTCACTGCTACAAAATAGCACTGTATTCAAACTTGTGGTCACTATTTGACCATGTTAAAAACTGATTTAGGTTTAGGTCAAAAACAAAGTTTGTTGTACTCAACTCAAACTACAACTTCTATTAAAGGTCAAACTTTATATCTAGAAAAGAAACTATAGTTTTACCGTGGTCAAAACTGCATCATGAAAAAGGGTGTTAACTATTGATCCAACACTTAGAAATATTTTTAGGCTCGTTCATCAACATGAACCCTAGATCATTTTTTATCCTAAGTATTTCTATGTTGTTTTAAGTGCTCAAATATCAAGTCAATGTAAAACTCTAGAGTTAGCCACATTTCTCAATATCCAAGTCATGGTAAAATTTTAAATTTGTCAATGTCCAAGTCATGGTAAAATTCTAGTCTCTAAGTCATAGCAAAAATTCAGACTTAGCCATTTTTGCATATGTCTGTCCCACGGTAAAAATCAAATTTGACAATGTCCAAGTCATGGTAAAAATTCTATGGCACCGAGACGTTACCTCGGCTTGCCGCAATCCCGCAACAGGAGGCTAGGCAGCGGGCATGCACTACCTCCGGTAGCATCGTCTCTGCCGCTCTGAATGGTCTCCCGGCACCCGCAGACGAACATGCCATGTCTCCATCACTAGTGGAATGAAACCGATCGAGCTACATGCATGCTTCTCTGATCTCATGAATCATGATGCGTGGGGTGGGGTTCTGACCGAACCTCGGCATTGAGTCGGGCCACGCCGAGGTTAGCGTCTCGGCGTCATCTGATCGCACGCCGACCTCTTGGCCCACGAAGCGTTGTTGGACCGCCTCGGCCGCGCGCCGGATGGTGCCAAGAGCTTAGCGTGACTCCCCACAGCGCCGAATTTAGGCCTATGGCGTTGGCTGACACGACGCCGACGTAGTGGGCCCCATGCGCCACCATGTCGCCGTCAACCGGGGTCGTCCGTGACGTGGCAAGACCTCGGCGTTGTGTCAGTCGACGCCGACCCTCATACCTTGGCGTCATGTTCTAAGACGCCTAAAAATGGTCTATTTTCAGTAAACGTTTTGGCATAGGTCTTTTTGTAAAAAATGTTTTCAAAAGGGACCAAAATGCAAAAATTGCACGGACATGGTGTAGCTAGCGTTTCTGGTTTTGTTTATTTCTTCCGGAGCATGCATGGTGCTGCTGACGTGTGCCTTCGTCATGGAAAAAATTCGATGAGGACATCCCTAACTCGACCGTGGTGAGGACTGTGCACTGAAATGTGGGCCACAGTATCATTTCAAAACGTCCACATGGTGAATTAGTTGCCCCACGGGCCACGCGTCAGCCATACATTCACACGGTGTCGTGGTAGGGATGGTCCTTACCGAATTTTTTTGTGTCGTCCTGTTTATTTATTGTTCTGTGACGTGACAACTGACTTTATTTTTTGGAAATATATTGAGGAGTACTATATGTTTTAATTCTCCCTGTGGACAATAAATAAATAAACGGAAATCTAATTTACAAGTGCACGATCGCATCGCTCGGCGCGCACACCCTCTTTGTCGTCCGATGCGCTACTACTGCCCGTGCCCGCTTCTTCATCAACACTCCGACGGCGACGACTCTTCCTCTCTTCTTCACTAACTCCAGTGGATTAGAAGAGAAGGGGCTCATGGGAGGCAGGCCGGCCAGCGGTGGGGGACGATGAGAGGGCGGTGTTAAGGCTCTGGTGGCGGCCGAGCCAGGTTGGGCGGCGGTGGCAAGAGTGAGGAGGGGGAGAAGGAGGCCGCCACGGCGTGCTAGGGTTTCGCCGGAGCTCCGTGGCCCTGGCCACAGAGCTTCGGTGAAACCCTAGCGTGTGCGACGGGGTGGTGGACGGCAGCATGGGCAAGGAGGAAGACGAACGCCGGATCTGGAGACAAACGCGCGAGGAGGAAAGTCACATGAGGAGGTGGGGGCGGGTGAGGGGCCATCGCGAGGAAGAAGAAGAATAGAGAGAAGTGATAGCATGCAGGCAAAGTCCGCGTGCGCGTGCGCCTACTAGTACTGTCCATAAATAACATGTATAACATGTACAATATAGTTTTTCGAGCAAAAGGAACATAGTAGTATGCCTGATAAGAAGCACGAGACAACAACTACAAACTAAAAAAAGGAAGCTCAAGCTTATTACGACAGAATTGAAGCACGAGACAACATTTGGGGCATCCTGCTAGCTAGTGATATTCTACCTACACCATGTCATGAGCAACAACATCCCATTGCAGCTGAGCCCTACAGAGCGGGCACGTGTTGTTGCACGCCGTCAGCCACTTTGCAATGCAACTCTGAAAAAAAAATCACAAAAAAGGAAAGCCAGCATCCAACGAACAATTTCCCTTTGAATTCTATAAACATCTAAATCTCCCACACAAAACATCCAAATCTCCTTGCTCATTCTCCATGACATATGGTTTTTCTCCCTAGGTATTTTTTTTTGCTTTTAGGAACCAATTATTAGCAATGGTTGGACGATAAATGTCAACAAAAGATGCTCGGCAGTTCTTCGAGGGGTATCCCACGAAGGTAGATTGATCGGTGGGGGTGCGCGTAATCAGGAACCGGATGGTGACACAAGGCGCAGAGACAGCGATTTAGACAGGTTCGGGCGGTCTGATCGACGTAATACCCTACGTCCTGTGTCTTTGGTGTACTGTATGATATGTATGTAGATGTCGCCTAGGGGACCTCTGTCTCTCCTTATATACTCTGGAGGGGTAGAGTTACAAGAAAAGTATCATATTTGGTACTACGCAATATCTTGCGGTGCACGTCAATCAGTGCCGTGAACGCATTGATCTTGTGGGCTGGGCCACCTCTGATGGTGTGGCCCATGTCTTGTCTTATGGATACCGGGGGTCATATCCTCCACAGCCAGTCTCCGAGCGCCTTGTATCCGTTGTGCAACGCCATCTTCTTGTCCGAGCAGGTGCGAACAAAGCCGAGCAGTCAGACTCATGGTCCGACCACCGTGATGAGTTGCCAAGCAGTTGTGAACCGTCGCCGAGCAGTGTGAACCATCGCTGAGCAGTGTATCCCAAGTAAGGCTTGCCATAAGGATGTAAGGAGCTTAAGTTCAAAATTTGAAAATTCTGAAAATTCTTCCACTTAAGAGAAGTGTAGCCACTTAGACTCCGTCAATAAGGAGGGTAAATCAAGAAATAAGCACTACATTCATCGCCAGGTGAAGTGTAGCCACTTAGTCCCGAAGATGAAGAATGAATCTTGTAGCAGGGTCAAAGAAAAGAAGTCTGAAAGCTTGCCGACGTCATCTGACATGCACGTATCAAGACCACAGACGTGCTTCCCAAGATCAGCACCATAATCCGAAATGCATGGAGCAGCTTGATAGCATACAGATGAGACGTAGCCAGATCCGACCACCAAGGGAGTCCTCAGCTTAGCTGACGATGCTTGCACGAAGAATCTATACACTGAGGAGTCCCCAGCGTAGCTGGCGATGTCCGAGCACCGAGGAGTCCCTGACATAGCTGGCGATATCCGAGCACCGATGAGTCCCCGGCGTAGCTGGCGAGGCCCGAGCACCGAGGAGTCCCCGGTGTAGCTGGCGATGTTCGAGTACCGAGGAGTCCCCTACGTAGCTGGCAATGTCCGAGCTCCGAGGAGTCCCCGGCGTAGCTGGCGAGGTCCGAGCACCGAGGAGTCCCCGGCGTAGCTGGCAATTTCTGAGCACGGAGGAGTCCCCAGCTTAGCTGGCGATGTCCGAGCACCGAGAAGTCCCCGGCGTAGCTAGCGATTTTCGAGCACCGAGGAGTCCCCGGCGTAGCTGGCGATTTTCGAGCATCGAGGAGTCCCCAACTTAGCTGGCGATGTCCGAGCACCGAGGAGTCCCCAGCGTAGCTGGCGATGTCCGAGCACCGAGGAGTCCCGGGCGTAGCTGGCGATTTCCGAGCACCGAGGAGTCCCCATCATAGCTGGCGATGTCCGAGCACCGAGGAGTCCTATCAACTAGCAGTCCGACCAGTTGATCGGTGGAGAAGTCCGAGCACCAGGTGGTCCGGTCACTTGGACGATGATCCTGCAATACAAATATGTAGAACGGGTAGTACATGATGTAAAAAATATATGAACTCTAGAGAATAATCAGCAATGGTGATGAAATAGCGTATGCAGCTCGGCGATCAGTTGTAGATAAACACTTAGTGTTATTATGAAGATGTATTTATATTTAATATAAACCGTTCGACCAGTTAGTGTGTAGCTGAGTCTCCAGCCCTAGCTAGCCCGTTAACCATAACGCGGAGCGCGGAGCCCGTATGCGTGTAGGAAGAACAAAGCGTCACTAAGGAGCCACTGCCAACCACTCATAACACAGAGGGCAGACACTCGTGCACGTGTAGGGAGGAGCTGGAGGCAGGGCCGTCTCTAGGGACATCCGAGCATCAACATGACTGTTCGGGGGTTCGCCTTAGACTTAACTGTATGTCATCTTTAAGATGGTATATATGAAAGAAAATCGTTTGGAGAGCAAACATGTAGAACACAACTCGGAGAAACATTATGGCGATATACAAAGATTGGAGAATATTTAGAATAATATTAAAGCGTGACTTAGCTTTAGACAGAACGTCTGGTCGGCGGCGTATGGCGTTAACTGGTCGACGACGCGGGCAGCTCGCTTAGCGGCTCGCTTGACGGCCGGAACGAAGTTGATCTCGTGTTGGAGTAGGACGGACGTAGTCGAAGCTTGGCGGTGTCAATCCGCGTACGAAGACGTGCGCCGTGGTTGTCGAAGGATGTTGATCTTGAGTTACGCCATCTGGTTCGCCAGGGATCAGCGCGCACGAGCCCCACGGTGGGCACCAACTGTCGACAAAAGATGTTCGGCAGTCCTCCGAGGGGTATCCCACGAAGGTAGATTGATCGGTGGGGGTGCGCGTAATCAGAAACCGGATGGTGACACAAGGCGTAGATACAACGATTTAGATAGGTTTGGGCCGTCTGATCGACGTAATACCCTATGCCCTGTGTCTTTGGTGTATTTGTTTGATATGTATGTAGATGTCGACTAGGGGCCCCCCTGCCTCTCCTTATATACTCTAGAGGGGTATGGTTACAAGGAAAGTATCATATTTGGTACTATACAATATCTTGCGGTGCACGTCGACCAGTGCCGTGCACGTCTTGATCTTGTGGGTTGGGCCACCTCTGATGATGCGGTCCATGTCTTGTCTTATGGATACCGGGGTCATATCCCCAATAAAGGAAAATAAAAACTCTCTCTCCTCATTTTGGCCACTCTGGAATAAACAATGCTTTGGCAAGTATTTTTTAGAAGCTACTATTGAAAATTCTCTCACACAAATGGAGTTTGCACATTTGGCCTCTAGATGATTTATAAGGTGCGGTAGGCTAATATAATATACCCACCTCTGTAAATCACATGACGCATCTTCTGAAATCGTTTTTTCTAAACTCTTGTGAAATCGTTTTTTATAGTGTGCTGTTGATTTATTTATAGGTGATTAATCCCCTATAGAATAACCTGGGGCCAAGTTCTTCATGATGCCATGCAATTGCTTTATCATGGCCCAATAAGTACTCAGAATCGGCCCACTCCTCCCCCGGGCCGCAACAATGGTCGATTGTGCTCCGGCGATTGCACAGCCGTACGTCGGCGATGCATCTGCAACTGCAAGTTCCGTCCTTGCAACTGGTATCGTACGGTACTGGATTATTTGGATTCCGAGTAATTTATATATATACATCCGAATCGGACATGGTAATTAATGTATCCTAGCTCTCCTGAGATTTATAAACAGTTAACGATAATTACCTTGTTAATTACCTAGTACAGTACGTAGCTACGATCATATCAACGCTGCAAGCAAGAGGGATCGGAGATCGAGAAGCCAAGCCACCGCCGTTCGTCAGTCGATCGTCGGCGGCGACACACCAGTCGCCAGGCCGCCATGAACTGGGCGACGATCATTTCCGTGTTTTACTACACCTTGATCATCGTGCTCATCTACCTCGCTGGCGGCCTGCTCTACTTGGCCGTCTCCGAGCTGGCGGCCTGCTTCTGGCGCTGGCGCGCCAAGCGGATCCTGGACAGCGTGCCCGACGTCCCGTACCTCCCGCTGCCTGATCAAGAAGCTTCCACCGGCGGCGAAGGCGGGCCGTCGTCGTCGTCGTCGTGCGTGATATGCATCGCGGAGTACGCCCGAGGCGAGGGGCGCTTCGTCATGCCGGGCTGCGGCCACGCGTTCCACAGAGGGTGCATCGCCGAGTGGCTCCGCCAGGGCAAGACCACTTGCCCTATCTGCAGGGCCACCGCCATTGTCGTCGTGCCGCCGGCGGGAGAGGAGAAGGTGGTTGCTGCTGTTGCTGTTAGCACGGCTGAGGACATGGTGTAGCTAGCGTTTCTGGTTTCGTTTATTTCTTCCGGAGCATGCATGGCGCTGCTGATGAGTGCGTGCGTGCAACGATCTGAATTCGTTTTTTTTTGGAAATCATAATATATACACTGATGGATTGTGTTTCAATTCCCACTATTGAAAATAAAAATTAATAAATATCACATGTAGTATGTTTTTAGAGCAAAGAATGTTGTTGACGCCAAGTTGGATCACCACACCGGAAAGAGTTAGATCGCTCAATGTAAGGCCTAGTCAACTTGGCGCCTAGGGGTTTGTCCGCACCCGGATCGACCTTGTGCCTCTAGTGATGAGCACGTTATACGAAAGACACGTCGCCGGAGGAGCTTCGCCCGTAGAGTGATACGCAAGACACGCCGACGAGGGCTCTTGAAACCCAAAACCCCACACGCTCAAGAGGTACCCCGTCGAGGCATGCGGCGGCTATGGGTTGCCCTAGCCGGCCTGACCGCTCTAGGGTGTCGGCGTCGTCGATCCTCCAGCCATGCAGCAACGATGAAGAACAAGGAGAAGAAGTAGATGGGAAAAGAGAGGGTAAAAGGAGGTAGCAGATGTGTTTTTTACGATTTGAAGTAGGATTGTTCTCAATCGGTCTTGATCCTCTCATATATATATATAGAAGGGGTGGTCTTATCCCAATAAGAAACAACTCCAAAACCCGATTTGGAAACAAATTGGTTCATATTCCAGCAGAAAAGTTGGCCTAACCGACTTTGACGAGGCTGGGATTCACGGGGCCGGGCGCTGTGGCCAGACGACAACAGGCAAGCCGGCCTGGTCGGCTTCAGGAACCCCGGTCTGGCCGACGTGGGCAGGGCAGCGTTGTCTTGTTCCTCCTTTTGCTTTGCGCCTCGAATTACATTGTACCAAATATTTTCTCGCAAGTTCTCCATGTCAATTTCCATACCGGACATTTTTGCGTGTCAACGAATATATATCTGCCTGATAAGGTCTCATAAGAAGCACGAGACAACAAAACTTGATAAACTAGGAAGCTCAAGCTTATTACGACGGAATTGAAGCTCGAGACAACAACATTTGGGACATCCTAGTCATTCTATCTACACCATGTCATGAGCAACATCGTCCCATTGCAGCTGAGCCCTACACAACGGGCAGGTGTTGTTACACGCCATGAGCCACTTGGCAATGCAGCTCATGTGGAACTCGTGGCGGCAGCCGGGCATGACGCTGCACCGGTCGCCGTCCTCGAACTGGCCCAAGCAGATCGCGCACTCCTCCGCCGCCGCCGGATGATCATCGCCGCCACCGCCGCCGCCGGCATCGCCGACGTTCTGGCGTGGGTGCGTGACGTGGTCCAGCAGGGCCACAGCCATGGCCGCCATCTGCACCGCGGCCGCCGTCGGCGCCGGTTGCGCGTGGGATGCTGCCGCTGCCTCTTGATGCCGCCGGTCGTCGTTGACCTCCTCCCAGTCCCGGCGTCGCCGACCGTAGTAGCAGCAGCAGACGGCGACTATGGCGATGATCAGAAAAGCGTCACCGAGCCAGAGGAGCAAAGCCGTCAGGTGAAAATCCGTCATCGTGCTGGTTAGTTATTAGATCGTCCCGCAGAGAGCCAACACAAGATGCATATCATGCAGTAGCAATAGCATGTACGTACTCGATCGTGGTACAATACAACAGGACAATTGCTATGAGAGTCCTAGAAGGATAATCCATCAAGAATTAAGTTGCTATAATTCGCAAAAAATAGAATTTAAGTTGCTATATATTAGACGTCGTCGTCGTTAGACACTCGGACTCCTGCAAGAACGATGGCGATGGACGGCATCTGCATGCACCGCGCCACCGTCTCGTCGAACGGCGGTGGCTGCACGTCCGTCGTCTCCGGTGGCCGCCGCCCGGCCGTCGGGTTTCCCATTGGTAGCCAAGTAAACACTAGTGCTCTCACGATGAACACGCACCCAAAGACTACGAGTCTGACTGTCTGAGAAGAAGGTATACTCCGTCACGAAGCTGTTCTCTTGTTCCGTTATATTTTGGAATAAATATATACAAGACGATTTGAGACTCCTACAAAGTGTCCATGCATGTCCACAAACAACCCTAGCTATCTCAACGCCGTCGCCATCGCCGCCCCCACCGCCGCTGAGCGATCGGCTTCCTTCTCCGATCCAGTACTAGCGCTATGGTGAACCAGCGCTAGCAATCTAGCGGCTTTTGTTAGTAACCGCCCTTTCCAACCCGGCAGTTTGGCGGCCGCCTTGTCCACCAGATTGATGATTAATTTGATTTGGGTATATAGAAGGCTACATTCTTTTAGATTCACATGAAGATACATCAGAGCCGAAGTAATATGTAGAGCAAAATACTTTTTGATGCCTAGCAACGGGTATGAGGTACTCCGTCCGTTCCAACTTATAAGATGTTTTAGTTTTTTAAATACTTTTGCCTTTATTATATATCTTGACATAATGCATATGTAAGTGCATAGCAAAAGCCTACGTATCAAGAAAAGTCAGAACATCTTATAATTAGAATGAAGGGATCAGAGTTGTATTATTTTTACCGTTGAAGTTGTCGAAGAGCTACAATGCTACCCTCAGAGAGCCTTTGAATTTGATGATATATATTAGCGGTAGTGCTAGGCCCAGACGTCCGGACGGACGCCCGTGCGTTGCACTCCGTTTCGCGCTCTACGCAGGGCCCGCGCCGCCTGAGCGACAAGAGGGAAAGGGCGCACAACGCATCCGATTCGGAAGGACCCGGCCGCGGCGTCATATGGATGCCCTACCGCTGCGGAAGAGACGATGCAGCAAAAGATGGGGAGGAGATATGCAAGACCCGATCTACTTTTGAAACATCCAAATGCAACAGTTGCAACGTACGTCTAAAGACAATTGAAACACTTAAAATATGCTTCTCAAACACTTGAAAAACATCATCTAAAAACACTTGAAAATCATTACAACCATACGCAACTTCCAAATAAAACACATGCAACGTATGTGTGAAACATATGCAATATCCAGATAAACGCACTTGCAACCTGCCTCCGGAAAACACAGATGAAACATACCTCTGAAACATCGAAACATACGCTTGCAACATGCCAATGAAACAATTGCAACATATGCAACATCCCCCTATCTACTTTTGCAACATCCATATGAAACAAATGCAACATTCATCTGGAACGCCTGAAACACTTGAAACATACATATGCAACATAGGGGAGGAAAAGGCTAGGCCAGTCGATTCCGGCCGCCGGGGTGGGGGGAGCTCGGTCGCCAGGGTGGGGGAGAGCCATCCACTCCACTGCAACACTGCCGCACCACCTCCATAGATTCTCGCTTGTGCTCCATGGATCTCGCTGGGGTGGGGGAGAGGGCCACCGCATCCACGGGCGTTGGGAACTCCTGGTGGGTGAGGACGCCGGGTTGGGGGGAGAGGCGCCGCCAGGGTGGGGGAGGAGGACGCCGGGGTGGGTGAAGGCTCCGCCGCCGGCTAGGAAGGTAGCCATGGCCGCGTGTCGGGGTGGGGCAGGGCGCGAGCAAGGAAAGGATAAGAATGGAGAGGAGGATCACGTGCGGGTGTGAGCGGTAGGAGGCCGTCCGAATGGGAATTGTTTTGTTTAGGGCCTACTGCTGGGGAGACACGTCCGGACACAGAGTCACGGACGGACGTTGAGCATTATCGTATATTTATAGAGGTGTATACGTACGAAATATGGCTGATGCAACGGGGGCATCCTATCCTAGTCGCTTTTATCTGCACCATGTCATGAGCAATAGCCCATTACAGTTGAGGCCTACACAATGGGCACGTGTTGTTACACGCCATGAGCGACTTGGCAATGCAGCTCCGGTGGAACTCGTGGCGGCAGCCGGGCATGACGCTGCACCAGTCGGCGTCCTCGAACTGCCCCCATGTAGATCGCGCACTCCTCAGCCAGATGGCCGCTCCCCCGCCGCCGCCGCCACCACCGGCCGTAGAAGAAGAAGAAGACGAGGCGACGATGTTCTGGAGAGGGTACGTGACGTAGTGCAGCAGGACCACTGCCATGGCCGCCATCTGCACCGCGGCCGCTTGCACCGCCGACGCCGGCTGCGCGTGGGGTGCCGACGCCACTGCAGCCTCCTGACGCCGGTTGTTGTTGTCCTGCCGCTGTCGTCGAATGTAGCAGCAGGCGACGATTACGACGACTGACCAGAAAAACACGTCTCCGAGCCAGATGAGCAAACCCGCCAGTTCGTTCGTCGTCATCATGCATTAAGATCGTCGAGCAGGACAATTAAATTGTACTTACGTGCTCCGACTCCGACGATGAACAGAGTCCGAGAAGAAGGTATAATCAGTCACGAACTTGTTCTGGTTCAATGTTTTTTTAAATATAAACTAGACTAGAATCATGGCCGTGCGTTGCATGGGAACGAAATAATATCACGATAATTTATATTTTGAATGTTCACAACAATGACATACCATTTGTTTACGTCAGAAAATTAGGAAGATAAATATGGAGACTCCAAAAGAATGCAATCTAGGAACTATCCACCTTAATTTACATCTTGAAGAAAAAAAAAATATTTTAGACAATAAACTTCACAATCTAAATAACCAAAAAAAAAAGCACCCATACTGCTTTTAGTTCCCATTATCGTGGTAGCAACATTACTGCATTAGCTGGCTGAACACGGACATTTACAGGGGGCCGCCCTGCTTCGCATACAACGCCCCTTTCATCTTGGCTGCTGATCCAGAGATGAACGGCTAGTGTATTTTTTATTTTATTTTCCAAGGGAGAAGGATGTATATGATGTCAGCATGATGTTATGATGAAATCACGTTGCAGGAGCAGAGCGGAGAGGACGGCCCCGTTCGGCTGGCGTTCGGCGTGTCGCCGCTGCGCGCACGCGCGAAGTCAGCGCAGGGGCTGCGGAACGCGCCTGGCGGGTTCAGCCGTTCAGGAGGTTGCTGGAGCTGCTAGCGGCGTAGCTCCCGGCGGCGGCGCTTGGCCAGCTGTGTTGAAGATCTCGATTTAAAACTGACTAACCGAGAGAATCCTCACGTCTTAGTTGTCAAGCTGCACAACGCGATTGCTTTGTTTTGGGCCTGTACGTGATTGCTTTGTTTTTGAATTAACTAATACTTAGTTTCAAAAAATAAATTAACTAACACTTATAGCCCGTACGTGATTGCTTTGTTTTGGGCCTGAATGTGATTGCTTTGGGCGAGTTGGCTGTGTCCGTTTAAATAAATTGGCGAGGTGGCTGCATGTTGCGGACTCTATTCCGACGTGGACATGTAGCAAGGCACACTACGATAACACTGCACGCAGTGTGTGTAACACTGTCGAAGTCGGCCAACGATTTAGCCGTAGACAACAACAAGGAGGCGGACGACGCCGGCCAGTCACCGGAGACGACGACGGACGCGCCGTGGCCGCCACTACCAATGTACGAGGCGATGCCGACGGTATCCACCGCCATCGATCAGCTGGACCTCATCACGTATCGATACGCGGCTGCTTCGTCCGCCTCTGACTCGGCGTCACACGATGACGACGACGGCTGCGCGATTTGCCTGAGCCCGTTTGAGGACGGCGACCGGTGCTGCGTCATGCCACCTCGCTGCTACCGCCACCACACTTCCATAGTTCCATAGGGACTGCATTGCCAAGTGGCTAATGACGTGCAACAACACGTGCCCACTGTGCAGGGCTCAGCTGCGATGGTTCAATGAGGCTTGGTGCACATACCTTCTTGCTAAAATATAAGGACGCTTTATTATCCGTGTAATTGTGTACAAAAGACCAGCATACTGCATACTAGTCCATTTTATGGTTCATGTAATCTTTTTGGAGGAGGGATTTGTTTTATATTCTACCAATATACCTAAAAAGACTTCCTTTTTCACTTGTGCTATATGCACTAGTGGAGAAATGAGATCTAGTCCCGGTTGGGAACTAGCTCTACTCCCGGTTTTCCCAACCGGGACTAGCAATCCGAGACTAAAAATGTTGTTCTTTAGTCCCGGTTTGCCACAACAGACTAAAGACTAATCCGAGATTCTCATGTTGTTTTTAGTCTTTAAAAAAACTAAAGCCTCCTACTTTAAAAAAATGCCCCACCGCTGCGCCCGTGAGATTCAACCCAAGACCTCATGCACTGCCACATGCGTAGCTTACCACCCCACCTACACAACACATCTAACAATAGATGGGATGCTTTCCTTTGAACTAACCCATCGGGGACCTTTAGTCCCGGTTGATGTTACCAACCGGGACTAAAGGGTCCTTTAGTCCCGTTAGTAACATCAACCCGACTAAAAGGTCACCTTTTTAGTCTCGGTTGGTGTTATCAACCGGGAGTAAGGTTGGAGGATTTTAGTCCCGGTTGGTGGCTCCAACCAGAGTAAAGGTCCACCTTTAGTCCCGGTTGGTATCTCCAACCGGGACTAAAAGGTCCCTCGCCATCGTGCCGAGCGCATGAGTCGTTGATAGGGGACTTTAGTCCCGGTTGATGTCTCCAACCGGGACTAAAGGTCTCTCTAGTCTCGGGCGCAAAAAATACCAGGATTAGAGCTCATTTTGGCCTCAGATGAAAGGTCTGTTCTCTACTAGTGATGCCTATGTTCGGAGAAGGAAAAATTCCCTTTGTGTCCCAAAGTCCATATTATATAACATCCGTTCCAGGCACTAACTACATCACTTTCGGTGAAATAAACAAACGGTTACAGTAGAAATAAATAAACGGCTTGGCGTGTGGACTTTCGGCGTGAGAAATAGGCCGCAGCTCAGGGGAAAAGGGACATGGTGGGTGCGGGAGGGATGATGGGTCAACCAAGCTTTTGGCTCGAGAGGGCTGAAGAGGAATTATGATAACAAGGAGAAAGAAGAGAACTTTGGTGGACTGTGTCGAAGGATTTAAGCCCAAAACAGTAAGAGAAAGTTTTTAATCCTTTTGTTATTCTTTTGTAGATCTATTTGGAAATTCGAATTCAAACCTTATGAACCAAACAACTTTTGAAACTTATTTCGAATATTTTTGTTTTGAAACTTACCAACTTCTGGAAACAAACTTTTAAATTTATAATTAAACTTGTTTTTGAAACAAAACTTAATAATCTATTTTGAGAATACAATAAATACATATTTGCTGCCTAACCGAGACTTTAATAAATCATTTTCACACAATAAAATTAATGCACTCCAACAAAAATGTAACAAAAGAAATTTATAATCCATGTCAATTATTAATTTAATTTATAAATTTTTATTATTATCCACAGCAAATTTAGTATGAACTCTAGATTAATTCTAACAAATTTTAGAAAATTAAAAATATTAAATTAGAGTGTTGCACTATTTGACACCTATTTTTAGGCATCATGGTGACTTCACTCTGTATTTTTAGCACTATATAAACAGGTGAAGCGACATACCCAAACTCATAAGGCCTTGTTTGGATGCACATGTATTTATCTTAATTCAAGTGGATTGAAGTGTAATTGAACTAAATTCCATTCCATTACACTCCAACACATGTGGATTGGGGTGGATACACGTGCATCCAAACAAGCCCTAAGTGGAATTTTGTATCCACGCCTACACCAATTAGGTACAGTACCACGGGTTCCTGCACGAGAGCGTAGAATTGCCATCCCTAGTGGTCTAGTTATTTGTGGTCATGTCTGACATCCGTGGCACATTATTTGTTATTAGGAAATTAAAGAAGCGAGGGGGCAAGAGAAGCAAAAGGGCTAGAGGGATTTATGGTCCTTGAAAAGATACATGAGAATCATAATTTGGAAATTGCTAGTGTTATTTTTCCATAAGTTAAGTGATAGAATTATTTACTTGTTCTAGGGTGATATATGAATATGATATAGAAAAGTTATAAAAATACAACTTTTCTAAACCAAACGGTACTTGTTTATTTTCACGGAGAAAAGTTATAATTTTTTTTAATCCTATAGGGATTTATGGCAGCCCGAGAAGAAGACGTCGTTGCTGTTGGTGTTAGCACGGAAGAGGTCAAGAGGACATGGTGTAGCCAGCTATAGCGGCGTTTCTCGTTTCGTTTTCTTCCGGAGCATGTATGCATGGCGGCATGCATGGCGCTGCTGGCAATGGATATGGCTTCGTTTTTGGATCTGGCAACGTTGAAGTTAGTCTGTGCGTGTGTTTGGTAATCTTGCTAACAACCTAGACATGGTTAGGCCGGAAGGATCTATCTGTACTTATCTATTTATTAGGGATAAGATTTGGTCGTTTTGAAGATCCTACCGGCCTCCTCTCTGGTTGCTTTTTTTTTGAAGAACAGGAGGGGCAAGGAGCCCCTACTGGATTAAATTAATTAGTAAAAAAATGCAATACAAACAGGCAGTAGAGATGAGATTAAAGGGGGGAAGCTAAGGCACTAAAAAAGGAAAAAAGAAGAGGAACAGGGGGTACACAGGTGGCCTCCAACTTAATCTAAACGGTTTATCCATTCTTGCATTTTGGGGAAATACTTCTTCTTCGCTCTGCATAGCATCAGTTCTAGTTCATTTTCTGTGCTAATGAAACACGCAACCCCGAGCGCCTCTGAGTTATTTTCAGGGTAATCGGAGCTGTTCTAAAACAAAGATTGACCACTTGAGGAGTATGTATTTACTGTTGAAGTAGAAGAGCACATAATGAGGCGTTGATGCATGGCTACCTACTTGCTGAAACTATACTAATGTACTGAATTACTGATCAAACCATAAAAAAGCATCATGAAATGAAGTTCGATCTGTTACATAAATAATGTACTCCTACTACTACTCAAGTAGAAGATGCTAGGTAGGGCGTACATATTATAGATAGCTACACCGCCATGTCATGATCATGAGTAACAGCAATCCATTCTAGTTGACCCCTACACAGTGGGCACGTGTTGTTGTTCGCCGTCAGCCACTTGGTAATGCAGCTCCGGTGGAACTCGTGGCGGCAGCCGGGCATGACGCTGCACCAGTCGCTGTCCTCGAACTGGACCAAGCAGATCGCGCACTCCTCCGCTGCCGCCGACGCCGCCTGATCTGCTACCGTCGTCGTCGCTGCCGCCGGCAGCGCCAGCGTTCCGTCGAGGGTGCGAGACGGAGTCCAGCAGGGCCGCGGCCATGCCCGCCGCTGCCTCCTGCCGCCGGTTGTTGTCGTCCTCCTGGCGGCGTCGACTGTAGGAGCAGGCGGCCATTATGACGATCATCAGAAAAACGCCAACGAGGAAGCTGAGCAAAGCCCCTAGGTCGTCCGTCGTCATTTTTAGATCGTCGAGTCTGCAACGAACTCAAGGTGCATCTTCCTTCCATATAATGCTTCAGAGCGGGCGTCCGTCTCAGGTCCGTCAGTCCGAATGCTCCTAGCTGGGCTGCGGACCAGGCCACGAGCCTGCTCTCCTCATCAAAAAAAAAAAAAAAAAAGAAAAGAGAGCGACATCTTATCTTCTCCATCCGCATCGGCTCCACCGCACTGCCCCTTCCGTCGCGTATGCACGAGCTCTACTAGCGCTGTGTCTGCACGAGTGCCACCGCCATCCGCATACGCACGAGCTCCACCGGCCGTGGAGAGGGCGACCCCTGCCGCCTCCACCACAGGGGGCAAATGCATGGTTAGCGGCTAGGAAGACCTCCCCCTCCGCCGGTCTAGCTCGTTGCGGCTGGGTGTGAGCTCGCCCGCGTGCAGCTCACGGCAGCCCAAACAGAGCCCGCCCATGCACATCTCGTGCCCGCCCCTACCCAGTTCGCTGTGGCCGAGGCGGAGAACTCGCTCGTGCAGGCCGCCACGGACGTGATGGAACTCCACACGCTGACGAGTTCTCCCAAGCAGCGAGGAGATTTTGCGCTGAAAAGGCATGTTGCAAGAGTCTGTTTCAAGTGTTTCAATTGTTTAAGAAGTATGTTGCAAGTGTTTTATACCGATGTTGCAAAAGTAGATCGGGTGTTGTACATGTTGCAATAGTTGTACACGTATGTTGCAAGCTCATGTTCTCAATGTTTCATCTATTTTTCCGACGTACGTTGCAAGTGTGTTTATCTAGATGTTGTATATGTTTACAGTGGTTTCAAGTGTTTTTCACGTGTTTTTGTAAGTGTTTCAGATGCATGTTTTAAATGTTTTATTTGTTTTCAGACATATGTTGCAATTGTTGCGTTTGGATGTTTCAAAACTGGATCGGGTGTTGCATCTCTCTCCTCGCCTTTCTGCTGTCTCGCCTCGGTGTCAGGCGCGGGAAGCGAGCGCAGGCGGAGGCGGTCCCCACTGGCGTGGGCGGGCCTCACGTGCTTGTGGGTGGGCGCAACAGGCAGTGGTGGAGGATAGTGAAGGCCAAAGCTAGTGGGCCATGGGCACCCCTGCTTTTGGAAGCTTCATTTAAGTAATATATAGTAATCAGCATAGCTTAATTAAACAATGAAACAACTAATTTTCTTAATTGCACATTCCTAGTCCGTCCTGTATTTAGGCTGAAGTTGCGCCATTGGCGGCAGACGAGACGTGGGTAGGCAGCCATGGGATGAGGGGCAGCGGCGCGGGCGTCCAGACGGGGGCTAGGGTACGAACGTCCGGACGCTTGCCACGCCCATCTTTCTTTGCAATAGTAACGTAGCAGTAAACCCTCAATCGTACCGCATATCACGTACGTCTACGTAGTCGATCGTGCCATCTTGGTACGTCACACTACTGGACTCGCATGCTTTGCCGAGGGCTGCCCTCGGCAAAGACCCCTCGGGGAATTTTTAGACGGCGAAAGGGTCTTTGCCGAGGGCTAGGACGGCCCTCGTCAAAGAAAAGAAGCCGTCACGCGCCGGCGCCGTTGGCGGTTTCTTTGCCGAGGGCCGACCCTCGGCAAAGAAATGGTTTTTTTTGAATTTTTTTGTCGAGGGCCGGCCCTCGGCAAAGAATTTTTTTAAAAACCTTTGCTAAGGGCCTCCTCCCTGGCCCTCGGCAAAGAGATTTTTAGGATTTTTCCCAAAAAAATCTTTGCCGAGGGTTATTGCAAGGGCCCTCGGCAAAGATTTTTTTTTAAAAAAAATTGTTTGCTAAGGGCCGGCCCTCGGCAAAGAAATAGTTTTTTTTTGAATATTTTTTTAAAAACCTTTGCCGAGGGCGTGCTCCCTGGCCCACGGCAAAGAAATTTTCAGGATTTTTTCAAAAAAATCTTTGCCGAGGGCTATTGCTAGGGCCCTCGGCAAAGGACCCTTCTTTGCCGAGGGCCTTGGTCATTGCCCTCGACAAAGAGACAGAAATTTAATTTTTTTTTTTTTTTGCATTCCATTAACACAAGCATTTCATGTATATACATATATATATCACACATAACCCATTTTCTCACAATATATCACAATCATAATTGTGAACCACAAATCACAATATATTACAATGACAAGTCACATGTTCATCATCATTCACATGTTTATTATGACAAGTTAATGAAATCCAAGCACAAGTCACAACCATAAATCACAAATCACGCTAAAGTCCAATCACATCACCTAGCACGAGTCCTCATCAAGCTAGCCTATGAGACGATGGTGAAGAAAAAGCAGGATCACCCGGTGACGCACTAGCGGGTTGATTGGAACCCGCGGACGGAAGCTGCACAAAGGAGCAGAGAGTGCATGTGTGAGTAATCCGGGAAAACAGTTTTGGAACTTTGAGATTGCATATAGTAATCTAGGAATACAAAAATATTAGACTCAATTGAAAATTTCGGTAGCACCTCCCCTGCACGGGGAGGTTTTCAAAACTTGCAAGAAACGACGGCACGAACGCCGATATCCACAACGGCACGAACGCCGACATCCACAACGGCACGAAGGCCGACATACATGCAAAGCACAAGCAAAAGTGAACTTTCATACTTACAGGAGTAGCTGCAGGAGTAGGAGGTGGAGGAGCTAAAAACTGCACAGGTACACCCGATGCTTGCCCAAGACTTTGCATGATCACCATCATCTCCGCCATCTCTTCATGCTGCCTCGAACGCGACGCGTTACGGCCTACAAACAAGTGGTCGGTCACTCCGCATTCTCGCTTCTTGACTTTGCCTTCTTGTTTCTTGCAGCTCGGCCTGCAATATTTCACTTCAATGTATCAAGAATGTAAATCTAATTTAGGTGTGTAAATATCTCGTCGCATTTACGAGTAAAAACAGAATTACCTAGAGTGCTTGGACCTGCTGCAAAGGCTTTGGATGGACGATATGGGCTGGCTGGAGCTCGTGCTCCGTGCTCGAGATAAGCGTCGAGGAGGGAACAGCAGGAGAGTCAATGGCGCCGTCGCAATCCATAGCCGCCTGCGTGCTTCTTGCCTCCTCCGAGCCTCATGATCGCCTCTGCATCAATGGGCTCAAGTCGCGATATTGTAATCTTCCCCATAGATCTCCCTTACCGTTGACGTGTACTCTTTGACTTTAGTGTACACGTTCGGGTCGGAGTACGCCTGGGGCGGGGCAGCTGGGTCGAAGGAGACAGAGGACGAAGACCTGCCCATGTGGGACATAGCCCACGCAGAGAACTCCGAGACCTCCTAGCCTAGGTGCGCAGCCTCCTATGAGAAAGACAGGAAGATGGTGAGAAATCAAGCAGAATTGAGCGTCAAAATAAATGAAAGAAATCACTTACGTATGCTTGTTTATATCCGGGGAGGCTACGGCTGCCTTGATGGTGAGTTGGACCTTGCCTCATCGACGCTGTTCACCGCCTCGTGCGTGTCAACAAAGTCCTGTGATAACCACTTGTCCATGATCATGGCCCAGCACTCGGGATACGATCGGCACCACCAGGGAATCACCTACAAGTCATTGAGTATTTTACATATAAGAAGATGAAATTGAACCTACTTAATATCAAAACGAATCATTATGAATGTTATTCGCCTACCTCAAGGTACTAGTCCCGGTCAACAGAATCTGTCTTGCTTGAGGCTTGAGAGAGGACCCGCTAAGCACCGACCTGTAGTAGTCTATGTGGGCCCGGACGCGCCCATGGTGGTGCATCTCGGTGACGTATTTCCTACAAGCTGCGCGGCCCGATCCGATCCTTTGGGCCTCAAGTCCTTCTTCGCCTTGAAATATTTCTGCATACAAAACCAATATATCCATTCATTATTTCAATAAAAGATTTAACCAATGAATGCGATGTATTAAGCAATGTTGTGTGAGAGAGACTTACCCAAAACTCCGCCAATACTTGCTCCTGCTTGTTGCGGTAAGTGTCATCCGTGACCAGCGTAGACTGTCCCAGCTTGAGGTCGGCTCTCACCACCGGCTCTTCGGACAGTTGCACAATGCCGGGGTACCATTTCCTAACAAAACACCAAGGATGCTCATGCGGGGTGCGTCTTTGGAGTACCCGACAAAACCAACCAGGCCCTGCACAAGTGATTAAGAAAATTTATCAGCTTTCTCTTAAGATTTCCAACATATCTTATGAAGTAGTTGTGATAACATCCATAGTTACTTACCTCTTTGCCATAGGATCTAATCACTCAAGCGGTTGTGAGAAAGCAGAACCGGAGGGAGGCTCGTGGGACCTCGCCAGAGAGAGTCCGGTAGCGGTACCTCTTCCTCGCCTCGAGCACCTCGCCTCCCTCGCCTCGAGCACCTTCTCCCTCGCCTGCCTCTGCTGACCCCTCTCGTCCTCCGATGAGGACGAGGCAGTGGCCACATCACGTGCTCCTCCTCCAAGCAAAGACTCTCATCATGTGTTGAGGGAGGAGACCGCTGCCTCCTACGGCGGCTGCCCCTGGTCCTCCTCTCATCACCTCCTACGGACGCTGCCCCGTATGACGACCCCTCACCTCGAAGGAGAGGGCGGTCTCTCCCGTAAACCGAGGGCGTGTCACGGCGTGGACGTCTGTTCGCCATCTTTGTCCAATCACCTGCAATCATAAAGAATGAACAAGACTAATTAGTATATATATTAGAAATAGATTCAAAATATATAAACAAAACACAAATTAAAAACCATAGTATTACATGTATTAGGAATAATCTTCATGATTGGGATCATAGGTCTCATCATCACTGTTAAAATTGTCCAAATGGGCAACACTATCCGATGGTTCTATGTTGTCATCGTCGTCATTGCCTAGAAGTAATCGCTCAAGCATTGATCAACCGTTTCGTTGTCTACTTCCATTTCGACTGCTTCGGGTAAGACTATCTCAAACGTGCCTAGTAGCCCATCTTCTTGATAGAACTGTCCATCATATGTGTTTGCGTTGAAGTTGTAATCATCATCGTTTGGGGCAGGTAGTTTACCATGTGGAGATACCTGGTGCACAATAGCCCAACCCTTAAGATCCTCTTTGTCTTGGTTGGCGTATCGAGTATAATACACCTGCACGGCCTATTGAACCACAATGTAGACATCTTTTCTAGGATAGATGGAATCTTCTCGAATCTCGACTAGCCCAAGATGAGGGGTTCGTCTCGTTGATCGAGGATTAAACCAGTGGCATTTGAATATGATAGGCTTAAGAGGTTCGTCTCCATGAAATGAGAGTTCATAGATTTCCTCAACTCTACCATGATAGTCGAGGCCATTAGTGTCGGGCGTACAAACTCCGCTATTTGTGGTTTTTCGTTTGGGCCGAATCTGCTCGTAACTTGTTGTGTGGAAGCGATATCCATTCACGTCATAGCCGGTAAATGACTTCACCCTAACGTCACAACCATTTGCAACCTGTTTCAACTCGTCGCTCATGGACGAATCGGTCTAGGTCTGCAAGGTGAATCATGATAGATCGTTATATTAATCAAACATACGATCACCTTGGACGATCGAAGGTACGAGCTAAATTGGACATTACCTTTTGTTTGAACCAAGAAATGAAATCAGGCCTCCCCGCTCCCGCACCCCGCGAAACAAGGGTGTCTTGTTCATGCGAGGTAGGATCCCTTGATTGATGCCAGATTTCACGAACAAATTCCCTGTCCGAACGAGAATCAATGGGGTTGGATGCAGAATAGTGACGACATATTGAAATAAGTTTGTTGAGAACTTACTTGATGAGCGGCTGCACCTCGATAAGGTTATTCAACACATATAGCATGATACTACGCCACTTTTCATTTCCCAATAGCTTTGGGGTTGATCCACTTGCGCTGCCGAGTTGGCCTTGGAAAAGGCTCAGGGTCGATTCATTTTCGCCAGTATTGTAATGAGGGGGTGGATTATGATTGCTAGGAAGGTTCGGCTTGTAGTATAGCGTTGTGAAGTTTGCCACCTCCTCCTGAAGGCATGCCTTTGCAATGGAAGCCTCAATTCTGGCTTTATTTGTACATTTTTTGCGAAGAGTCTTTAGACATCTCTCGATTGGATAGCACCAACGGGCCTGCACGGCCCCCCCCAAACGTGCCTCGAACGGGAGGTGGACAATCAGATGTTGCATCGGCAAGAAGAAGCCGGGTGGAAAGACGGATGTACCATCTTCCCAGGATTGTACCGTTTGCCATCTTTGTGCCATGTCATCTGTTTCACGGATTCCTCAGTCATGAATAGCCGTTGGATCCTCGGTAGGAAAGGAAGGTGCTATAGCACTCTCGCAGGGATCGGAAGCTGTTTCTTCTGACCATCACCAGAGTCTACCTCCAAGTACCTGGAGGATTTACACTTCGGACAGTAATTTGCATCCTTGTGTTCTTTCCTAAATAGGACGCACCCCTTCGGACAAACATGTATCTTGTCATACGGCATCTTAAGCATACAAAGGAGTTTCTCTGCCTCGTACAAGTTCATCGGCAAAGTGTGCTTCTCCGGTAGCATGGTGCCAAACACGGCCAACATCTTATCGAAGCCTTCTCGACTCAGGTTTAACTCGGCCTTCAACCCCATTACGCATCCAATCGCATCCAGCTAAGAAATCATTGTACGCTCGTGAAGGGGTTTCTGTGCCGAGTCCAACATTTTGTAGAAGTCCTTTGCGGATTCCTCCATCTCCTCCTTCTCACGTCGTTCAGCGAAGTGAGCTTGGTGGGCGTCATCTAGCATGTCTGCTACCCCGGCATCATCATCAAAAGCCTCGAGGCGTGGTCTCACCACCTCCGCTCTTATACGATCTGCTTCACCATGGTAGATCCACTGCTAGTAGCCAGGCGTATAACCATTGAACACAAGATGTCTACCCATGGTCTTCTCGTCTACTTTTCTCCTGTTGTCACATTTGCTGCAGGGACACCAAACTAGAGAATGTCCTCCTGCTCCTGGGCCAAATGCATGTTTCAAGAAACCATCTGTCCCCTTCACCCATTCATAGTCGTAGTCACTCCCGCTTCTCCAGCCCATGTACATCCACTGACGGTCCTCCATCCTTTAACATTTGCAGCATAGAGTATTGTGACCATCAATTGCATCTACGCGGTGTTCCTACTGTCTAATAGGTGAGGATAGGTCCTAATCCCACCCGTGGATGCGTAGATGAGGTCAGTTTCCATGCTCCGCTCCTCTTCGAGACAGAATTTCAGCAGCACCTCCCCGTTGTTCTCTCGATACACATCCTGCAAGGGAGAGTGTGTATCCAGAGAACAACAGGGAGGTGTTGCCGAAACTCCTTCTCGGACCGGAGTGGACCATGGAAACTAACCCATCTACGCATCCACGGGCTGTCCAAAAATGTGGACAATTCGAAATAGATACGGTCGCAGATACGCAAAGATCCGCATACCTACGACCATATCTCTTTCGGACGGGAGACGCCTAACTGGGTTACGCGCGGGCTACGACAGACATGCGCAAAAAGAGGTTATTTATACCTAGGGTGTCGGTGAAGTAAGGCTAGCGGGCAAAGGGCGAATCGACGCAGCGGCGAGGCGACGCAGCGGCGTGCAGAAACCGCTGATGTCGATTTAAGACGATCGGGTCCTCCGGGTCCCTCCGACGCACTTCTTCTCCGCATAAAAAGACAATAGATTATTGTTTGTTCAAAATTTGGCAGACTCTCCCCGCACGGGGAGGTTTCCAAAACCTGCAAAAAACGACATGATGGCCGACATTCACAATGGCACGAAGGCCGACAACCACAACGGCACGAAGGCCCTCATATCAACTTACGGCACGAAGGCCCACACAACCACATACGGCACAAAGGCCGACAACGAGAGTTTTACCTAGGGTTGCGGTGGAGTCGGGCGTCGCGGTGCGGGGGTCACTTTGTTCTCCGGCGAGGTCGAGCGGCGTTGGAGTACTCCTCTCCCCCTCTTCCCTTCTTCTCTCTCTTTTCTTCTTCTTCTCTTCCTTCCTCCTTCCTCCTTCTCCTCTCTCTTCTCCTTCCTTCCTTCTTCTTCTCTTCTCTTCTTCCTCCAACTTCACCCTATGCCTCCTCCCCTCCAACAGCAACCGGCGACGGGGGCGGCATGGGGGCTAGGGTCGGGGCAGGAAGGCCGGCGAGGGGGGGCCACCGGAGGGCAGGCCTGGGCGGCCGACCTCCCCTTGCTCGACGGAGACGGGGAACGGAGGCAGGGCGCGACCTCGGCCGCCACTTGGCGTGGTGGGGCGGCGGGGCGCGCTGGGCGGCCGAGCGCGGGGCGGCGGGCGCTGGGGCTGGCGGCAACATGGGGCGCGGGCGGTCTGTGGTGGTGGGCTGGGCGACTGGGTGCACACACGGTGGTGGGGCGCGCGGGGCTGCTGCCGGCTCGGGCGGCCGGGATCTGCTGCTGCACATGGGGTGGGGCCGGGCAGGCAGTGCCGGCAGCTGGGTGCTGTAGTGCAGGCGGCGGAGCTGGCGGCGGAGCGCTGGGAGGCTGGCGGCGGGTGGGTGCGCGGTGGTGGTGGTGGACGCCATGGCCATGAAGGGCGCATGGGGAGGGAGATGGTCGATCGGCATTTTTTTTGACAAGATTTCGATCGGGAATTTGGGCTGCGGCCCGATTTAGGTTTGGGCCCTTTGCCGAGGGCCCAGATCCAGGGCCCTCGGCAAAGATTTTTTTTATTTTTTTTAAAAAAATTCTTTGCCGAGGGCCACGGGCCAGGCCCTTGGCAAAGAGCCTCAGTAATTTTTTTTTAGCCCAGTTTTTTTGTGGTGCTACAATACATTGTTTTGAACTCAATTTTAAAATTTAGGCCAATTTTGACTTTTTTTTGTATATTTCCTTAATTTATTTCGATTCTTTGATTTTTTTCAATATGTTAAATTTAAACTGCAGGTGCATGGAATATTGCAATGTAGTGTTTCGAAAAATGTTATTCATGTTAATTGGTGCATGTTGAGTCCCCATCCACGAACTCGCATCAAATTTCGCGCATCTTGTTCGCGTAACATGACGACGGACTTGCGGAAAAGTGTTTTAAAATTATATAAAATCCATACCAAGTCCGAAAATCACGAAACTTGACGAGATGTCATGTTATCGCATGTGTAGGCTGTGGTACATCTCGCCAAGTTTCGTGATTTTCGGACTTCGTATCGATTTTATATAATTTTAAAACACTTTTCTGGCAAGTCGGTCGTCATGTTACGCGAACAAGATGCGCGAAATTTGATGCGAATTCGTGGACAGGGACTCAACATGCACCAATTAGCATGAATAACATTTTTCGAAACACTACATTGCAATATTCCATGCATCTGCAGTTCAAATTTGACATATTCGAAAAAAAACAAAGAATCAAAATAAATTAAGGAAATATACAAAAAAAATCAAAATTGACATAAATTTTAAAATTGAGTTCAAAACAATGTATTGTAGCACCACAAAAAAACTGGGCTACAAAAACAAAAAAAATTGCCGAGGGCCTGGCGCGTGGCCCTCGGTAAACAATTTTTTTTAAAAAATAAAAATCTTTGCCGAGGGCCTATCCTGGCCCTCGGCAAAGGGCTTCTTTAGCCGAGGGCCTCGCCTCGGGCCCTCGGCAAAAGACGATTTATATAAAAAAAATTTGGCCGAAAAACTGGTTTAAAAAAATCTTTGCCGAGGGCCTGGTCTAGGGCCCTCGGCAAAGACTTAAAAAAATTGCCGAAAAACTGGTTTCACAGAAAAAAAAAAAACCTTTGCCGAGGGCCTAACGGGCGGCCCTCGGCAAACCTTGACGGGAATGGCCACCGTGACCCAACGGGCCTAATTTGCCGAGGGCATCTTTGCCGAGGGCCGCGGCCCTCGGCAAAGATTTGATTTGCCGTGGGCCTGTCTTTGCCGAGGGCCGTTCTTTGCCGAGGGCTGCTGTGGATGGCCCTCGGCAAAGAGTGTCTTTGCCGTGTGCCCGAGATTTGATCCTCGATAAAGCCTCAGGCCCTCGGCAAAGCACGCGGTTCCAGTAGTCTCAGGACGGTCGACGTCGATATATGAGTCCGAGAAGGTCGATCGGACGGACGTGACTAATCCAAGTCCGATCCTAATCGTCCGTGCTACGTACTACGCCCTTGCTAATAACATACACAGCAAGGCCCGGCCGAGACCAATCTGATGAGGATCAGCTCGAGCGAGGGCTTGCCACCATGATGGGTTGGGACGAGCTCGGCCATTGGATCACATGGGGACTAGTCATCTTCCTGGCGCTGGTGGCCGTCGCCGTGCTTATCAACGTCGTCTGCCAGGCGAT
Source organism: Miscanthus lutarioriparius (assembly GCA_904845875.1). Taxonomy (NCBI): domain Eukaryota; kingdom Viridiplantae; phylum Streptophyta; class Magnoliopsida; order Poales; family Poaceae; genus Miscanthus; species Miscanthus lutarioriparius. Next base: position 126,871,179 of record CAJGYO010000010.1, read on the forward strand.
GTATGCCTTCGGGCGAAGCCTCCGCGGCGGCACCAAGATGCCGGCGCTGTCCCTCGAGGAGGTGCTGGAGAGGATACCGGACGTCCCGTACCAGGAGCTCCCTGGTGGCGCCGGCGGCGCGGCGGCCGACGACGATGATAGGGAGACGTGTGTCATCTGCGTGGCGCCCTACGAGCCCGGCGAGACCTTCGGCGTCCTGCCGGGGTGCAGGCACGTGTTCCACAAGCTCTGCGTCGCTAAGTGGCTGCGGCAGAACAGCACCTGCCCGCTCTGTAGGGCAGCTTTCACCGTGACTGATGACGCGCGACAGGGCAACGCCGTTAGCGCCGTAGAGAACATGGTCTAGCTCATCTCAAATTTTTTTCTTCTTTTTCTTTTGTAAGGAAAGCTAATGTCCAAAATGCAATGGTCTGTGATCATCTCTGAGATGATTGAGAGGCTGATAATATTATTAGTTATGTTGTCTTAGTTTGGAACAGTGTTGTAAATAGTGGACTATAGCACCACTGCAGTGTTTTGGACAGGGTGCCGCTAAGGTATTGTATATTACCGCTATTTTCGCTATAATAAGCGCTATTTCAGCATTAACGACGCCAGACTCTTTAGCGGTGACATAATTTAGCGGCGCTAAATGTGCAGTCAGCCGACCTACCAAGAAATGAGACCCACCAAAATTTTCATTGGCCCAAATCTAGTACAAGTGTGTTTACAAAATGTAGGATCTCCAGTTCTCCCCTCTGTATTCTCTAAGGCCACCCTATGAGTTGTGAATCTTTTAAGGCTTTGTTTGGATGCGTATGTATTCATCTTAATTCACATGTGTTGAAGTAGATTGGAGTGAAATTAGACTAAGTTCAATTCCAATACACTCCAACACATGTAGATTGAAGTAAATACACATGCATCCAAACAAGACCTAAAGTGGCACGGTGATGGTGTGCGTCGAGAGGCAATAATGGTCGTGAACTACGAACGGCAACTATGAGAGGGAAAGAATGGGTGCAAAAGTGTGCCACATCATCTACTAACATTAATTTATGATAGTTTATCCCTTCATATAAGTAATTATATGTAATCTAATTTCGTTCGAAATCATTCGCCGTGGCAACAGGTGGGATATGTTTCTAGTAACAACTAATGCTTACGTCTCCTAACATTAGCACAGTTCAGACTAGTTATTTATAATCAAAGTTTAATAAAAACTTTGTCTCAGAGCAAACCTCATCCAAAACAAGCATTTGCAAAAGCCAGGGAACACGTACACATTTCCTACTCAGCCGCCTGTACCTGAACTACAAGTGGACGCGTTTCTTATTGTCGTGACCAAGCTAGACTTATGGAGTACAATCCAAACTCGTAAATCTTTTAATTTGTTTTTGCTTGCCGGCCGAGACGGGACGTGGGCGGGTTCCTATGGAATACGCGTAGTAGTTGCTGTTTTGGCCCTTGCTTAGTAGCTAAGCATAGAAATTGCACGCGAGACTTTGGCGGGTTAGAGCATATTCGACAGACTTTATAAATCTTACTTTCTAAATTATTATTTGAAAAATCATTTACATAAAAATTGAATTCTATATTTTTTTATTCACCAACAGCTTTTCTATATCTCATACTCTACAGAGAGTCATTCTCGTCTTCTATTTTTCGTTAGCGAGAAATCCGGAATAGAAGATAGCTATATTTGGATAACCATTTAAAAAAGTTGTTGGAGGGTAGTTTTTCAACAAAATCTCTATTCCTAGCATTTAGGAAGGATATAGAGAATGTCTCGGAGTTGCTCTTATGCAGAACCATATTATACCAGCCGAAAGTAAATGTGTTGTTGGTCCATTATTGGCTCGTGCAGTAAGTGCCGAATTCAGAGCATAAGTAATCACTGTGAGTGTTGTGCTAACTCCACCTAAAATTGGTCTTTTCGGTTAAGTGCCGGAGGAACTAATTCGGTTTGACTAATAGCTGCATACAAGCTTTGGTTTCACTGCTGCAGATTTGGTTTTTATCAACACCTCTATTTTTTAATAGAGGTGGCTTAATAATCAGCCGCCTCTATAAATCACTACTGAAACAAGCCGCCCTCATAAATACAGCCGCCTCTACAAATGCCCCTATCTTTAGAGGTGGTTCTAGATGTAACCGCCTGTACAACTGGATTTCTAGAGGCGATTGTATCTAGAGCTGTCTCTAAAAATCGTTTTGTAGAGACAGCTAGATCCAGAGCCATCTCTAAAAATAGATGCAACACAGTAAAACTCAATGTTTTTTAAATGACACTGGATGGAGAAATGAACAAAACCAAAGTTATAGATCTCGAAGAGTTACACAACTTCATAGTTCAAATGGTAATGTTGTTCAAATGTATGCAACGTTTATAGTTGTCAACCTTAGCCTTTAGCAATTTGTGAAGGTCCTCGGTGAAGGGACCGTGACGCCTAAGATCTGAGGGGTGTTTGAATTAGACTTTCTAAAAATCTATTTCTAAAACTATGGCTTCTAATTTTTATCTAGTTCAAACCAATGCAATAAAATAATCTATTTAGATGTGTAACTAAGGTTTTTCTAGGTGTGTTGCTAAACCTACCACAAAAGAGTTATGCAACATAAGTTCCAATCCTATCAACTAGGCTAGCAAGCTAAACTAGAAATGTAAGCACACAACTTAGGTACACCAATTAAATGCGAAAGCTTAAATGAGATACAGATGCAAACTCCCATCGATGACTCCGATATTTTTATCGAGGTATCAAGAAACTCATGCTTCCTCCTAGTCCTCGTTGAGCCCCTCGCAAGGATGCCCTTGCTAGGGCCAAGCTCCCGGTCAGGTAACTCCGTGGATAGCCTTCGAGCCTTTCTCCACACGCAAGTGGGTCTCTGAGATGGCCTCTCTCGTATCACTCCCTGTCGTCTTCACTACTGAGCTTCTGGCCAAATCGTCGCGGGCCTCGTTCCCTCCGATACACGGTGACGGCCACACCACAAACACACAGTTGGTGTGGTCTCACAAGGCTGCAAACCCCTCCGATGTGCAACAATAGTGCACGCAAGCATCAAGTGGTAAGAGGTATGTAAATCTCACTCAACACTAGGTCTAAATCTAGAGCAAACGCATTAACGGTGGTCTAACTAGCAGTCTAAGTACTTCGCAAAGCACCTCTACTCTAATCACATAATATTTTCATAAGCACTTTTGGTGGCTAGAGCATAAATGGATGAGCCTCAACTCTCCACACACTTCCCTCAGCTATAGTACACTTGATTGATCTAATGGTCCTAGAGAAGAAGCACTGGACTATAAGGTGCTACTGTTTATTTTAGTTCAACGAGCACCGGATTAATTCATTGATCACCGGACTAATTATTGTGTAGCACCGGATTAATCCACTGCCCTATTCTCAACACGACACACTTTCATATTTTGGACATAACTTTTAGCTTTAAACTCCGATTTTGATAATCTTGGACTTTTTAGAAAGCTAATGAAAAGCTCTACAGCTTTGAACCCATGTCATATCAGTTTGAGCAGATCCAAAATCTTGATACAAGATCAATTCATCCACCTCTTTATCTCGGGTTCAGTGGCTTCAACTTCATTTGTGTCTTTGTGCCCGGGCTTCTATTTCTTGGTATCTTAGACTTTTAGTATGTCTTGCAGGTCTTCAACATGGCCAACCTTACATCCATTTGAGCTTAACCTTGTATACTAAAAAAATGGTGTTAGTCCAAATGGCTATGTTGTCATCAAACACCAAAATCCAACTTAATGGTCCATATGGTCCAGTTCCCTTACACTCGGGAAGTTGACCGATGGACGTCGGTGAGATGATGTTGTCTTGGTTCGTTGGATCGGACGGATCACCCTTCTTGCTATTGTCATCCAACATGTTGCTAGTAGATCTCTTCTTCTTTTTCTTCACTAGTAGAGTCATTAAAAGGCACTTAGGGTCACACACTAGCAACGGCTACCATGCCCGAGGCCGCACAATGTCTAGCACACAACAGAGATAGGTCAAAATAGCTAGGCCAACCAGCAGGACGGGCAGACAAACCTGTCACCTGGTCTTCACCCAAAAAGCTTAAACACCTTTGGAAAAGACCCATCAGGGAAGGGCAGAACGGGGTTGCTAGAATAATAAAGTGCATAAACTTCTCCTAGGAGCCACCTTTGCAAATCTTCATTTCGGGTTTGGAAGCGGCGAAGCGCATGATATAGATAAATATTAGTGCTCTTTTTTATAAATTTCGTGTCATAAATAACCACTACCGGATACAGGAACTTTGCCGAGTGTTACACTCGGCAAACCCTTTTACGGCAAACGCTAGTTTGCCGAGTGTTTTTTGTCGTGCACTCGGCAAAGACGTTGCCGAGTGCCCAAAAAACACTCGGCAAACATTTTCGGCAAAAAATAAAAAAAAACAATTGCCACCACCGGCCGCCGCCCACCACGGCTGCCACCGGCCGCCGCCTCCTCCAGCGCCCAGATCCGCCACCACGCCGCCGCGAGCACACCCACGCACCACCACCACCACCACCACGCCACGGTCGCAGATCCGCTGAGAAGCTGCTGGAGGTGCTCCTCGGCCAGATCCACCGCCGCTGGAGGTGGTCCTCGGCCAGATCCGTCGCCGAGCTCAAGGGAGAGGGAGGATCCGCCACCGCTGGAGGTGCTCCTTGGCCAGATCCACCGTAGAGCTCGAGGGAGAGGGAGGATCCGTCGCCGGGGTACGCCGCCGCCCGCACCCGAGAGGGAGGCCGCGTCGCCCCACGCGATGCCGCCACGGGTGGGCCACCACACTGAGGATCCGCCGGGGCCTGGCCTGGATCCGCGGGGCCCCGCCATGGATCCACCCGGCCTCGGCATGGATCTGTGCCTCCGAGCGCTGTGAGGGCCGCTCCGCCATGATCCGCGCCGGAGGGAGGAGAGAGGACGCCGCCACGGAGGGAGGACGGCGCCGTGAAGGAGGGAGGAGAGGGCGTGCAAGAGGGAGGAAGGAGAGGGCTAGAGGGAGGGAGGGAGGGAGGGAGAAGAGGGCCGGAGGGAGGGAGGAGAGCGCCGGAGGGAGTGAGGGAGGAGAGGGCGCCGTCGGGAGGAGAGGTGGCGCTGGGGGAAGGGAGGAGAGAGAAGGGGTGGGGACGGGAGGCGAGGGGTGCTGGGGACGTGGTTAAGTAAGGAAATTTTTTTTGTTTGCCGAGTGTGTCATATGGGGCACTCGGCAAAGTTTTTTTTCCATTTTTTCTTCTCCTTTTTTTTTGCCGAGTGTTCTAGATCTGAACACTCGGCAAATTTTTTTGTTATTTTTTTTCTTCTTTTTCTTCTTTAGAAAAAATATTTTATTTCTTTGCCGAGTGTTTTTTTAACACTCGGCAAACCACCTCTTTGTCGAGTGTTTTTTTTGACACTCGGCAAAATGCCCTATTTGTCGAGTGTTTTTTTTTTGCCGAGTGTTTTTGTCGCGGCACTCGGCAAAGAACTTGTTTGCCGAGTGCCCGAGGGAATACACTCGGCAAATTTGAGTATTCCGGTAGTGAACTACGCTCAAAATGTATTTCATGATGTATTTATTAATACTAATTTGGTTTCATTAATGTTTGTATTTTTTATTAAGTTATTTAAATTTAAAATAGTTTGATTTAGGATAACTCTAGAAGTTGTTGATTTAATTTGGAATGGTGGTTCGTGAGCTCGCAAGATAGGAGCTAGCATTGACGACCTCGTCCAGCAAGTCTTGCATAGTGGTTCTTGTGACGCTTTCAACAACTACCGCGAGAAAATGAGTTCACCGATCAGTATTTTCAAGTTGCAACTTGCAAGTAGTTGAGTTAATTTAATAGTATCAGACTCTGTCAGTATGCATTTTCTAATCAGCAGCCTCTACCTAAACTGCAACTGATCAGGGTTTTTTTTTCCCGCTTGACCATGACTAATGGAGTACAAAACAAACTCGTAAAACATTTTCTGATACTAATGGAGTACAAAACAAACTCGTAAAACTCTGTCAGTTGAGTTTTTGCGAGGCATGGAGCTGAGAGACGTTCGGTCTTAAGTCTTCTTCAGTACTAAACAAAGATGATAGCTTCACAAGGAAGCCTGCCTTGTGTATGAATCTGTAAAGTTGAGCAATTTTAGAAAAACATTTGGTAAAATAACCTCACCAACAGCTTCATGCATGGCTGAGATAGGGAAATGAGAAAAAGATCTATGAAAAGCTACTTTTTTCCGCTTCACCTCTCTCCATTTCTTTTTGAGAGCCTAAAAAAGAGGCTTCACCCCATTTACTATTTTGAAAGAGAATTTTTGGTAAAAAAAGAAACAACTCACAGTAGCTCATGAAAAATGTTGGTGGAGTTATGCCAAACATACCCGTAGTAAAGACCCAGAGTCTCAAGAGTAGCCATCTCCTCTCGGTCCTTTCCTTCCTCGTCCCATCCATCCTGTCTGTCGTCCACTCACTCCCAAATCAAATCGATTGTTATATGCATGCACAGTGTATAGTTGTTTCTTTGCTGTGAGAATTCCTTATTTTTATTGTTATATGCATGCACAGTGCAAGTATAAAGGCCCAAGGAAGAAGCAAGCTAACATTAAGGATATTTCACAGACCTGCAATGGCCATTAGAAGCAAAGAAACTTGATCCTTCTAGCTCTGCAGTGAGCACAATAGTGATCAGCTTGTGCTTTTGTGCTTAGTTACCTAATTATTACCTTTTATTGAATCTGGTGAATCGTGCTTGGGTTATGTGTGGCCATGTTTTGAACCAGTAGTGTTGAACTTCTTGTGTTGTGTTTCAGACTTTCAGTTTGTCAACTATGTGTTGGACCGGATGTTGGCCTCATGTATTGGCTTGAATATTTGTTGAACATGTACTATTGAATCTAGCTGTGTTGAACATGTTCTCTGTAATCAAGCTGTGTTCAACACTTCAACTTGTTAAGTTGTCTGATGGTTGATATATATTATTTACAATATATCTTGTGATCTTGTTTATCTATGCTACAAAATGTTCTCCTATTTGCCAATCATGCATGCTTCGTTTTACCAACTGGGAATCTAGGACTACAGCAGATAAATCTTGTCATTGATGTGGGAACAAAATGAGAACGTGGCATTTACATATTTGTGAAACAAATGACACAGTTGGTGAAAAAGTTTCATTGTTGTCGGTGGCGGAGGACCAAAAAAAAATTTAAGGTAGGGTGAAGCCGTGAACATAGATAGTAAAGTAATATCTCTCAAAATGGTTCAATAGACGTAGTGATAGTCAAGCACAAAATATATAAGTAGAAACATTTAGGATAAATAAAATTATAGAACCTGGCTATATTTCAAGGACTGGCTGAGCTCGCGTGCCAACCTTCTCCAGAAACATGTGCTTGAGGATGATGTCTGTCAGCGATGCAACAACAGTGTCTAAGACAGGCAACATATATATTTTCTTCGGATGCCCTTCTGTTGCTTCACTCTGGCCCATACTGGACTGTCCGCGGTAACTACAACCTCGGATGAGGAAGTCTGGTCCCTCCGTCCGCCTTGCAATCTAGAAATCAAGCTCTGGCCGTCGATTTTACTCACTCTCTTGTGGCGCCTCTAGGATGCTCGGAATGGAGAAGTGTTTCGTGGCGATCAGACGTCTATAACAAAGATTATCACTCGGGTGACTTAAGACCTTGCTGTCTGGAAAAAAAACTCTTTGCTCTGAAGCACGCCAGCTCTGCTGATAGCATCCATGCCTGGCTTTTGTATCTGAATGGTTGTAAACGCTCTGCTCTTGTACCTCCTGCATCCTCTGTATCAACTGTTTGAACTTTGATTAATATAATTTCCAGGTGGGGATCCTCTCCCCCTCTGGTTTGCATAAAAATAGAATTATAGAAAAATACAAGCAATGTCAACTAACCATGTGACGATGAAGCTTCAGTCACGCCTAGATGGCCTAGGCAACTGCATTTGCCTATCTTTCTTCCTAGATGGCCTAGGCAACTGCATTTGCCTATCTTTAACGGAGTTATAATACCTTCAGCTTCCCCATCAGTTTCAACCTGTCCACCTGCCATATCATTTTCCATCTCCTCTTCAACTGCAGCGACAGCTTGTTCAAACTCATCTAGTCATCTGAGTCATAGTCATCTTCCATATTAATTAATATTTTTTAATTCCCTGTACATCAAAATCGACCAAACCAAATTAAATTAATTGAATGATAACCAAAAGTTTGAACAAACAACAATTAAAAAAGTGTCAGAATTTAGAGTTCGAGGCTACCATGATGATCCTCTTCAATTGCAGATCGTCGTGTGTTGTGTGGCTCGCTGCGCAGCCCAAAACAGATCGGCGAAGGCACGTGATCACCGCGTCGCCGGGCGCCGGCGAGCAGTCGGCAAAGTGATGAACTCTCCCTCGCGATAGCAGGATAGGAATTTGGAGCGATCAGCGGTGGAATGCGAACTTGCGAAGCGTCAGGCGCCAGGCGGCCACGTCGTTTGCGCTGGTCGCTGGAAAACGAACGGGCAAAAGCTTGGACATGCTGCAGCCCACAAGGCCACAAGCGGACAAGCCCATAAAGTAAGGCACGGCCCAAAAGAAACTTCTCTCTTCCGCGAACGTATTCAGACTTCAACAGCAGGACTTCAAATAAAAAAAAAACAAATTGATGCCACTGCTAGAGGGTAAGAGCATCTCCAAAAATACCAAAACTTTTCTTCCTAAAACCATTGAATTTTTGAAGTGGCCAAAAGTACTAGGAGAACCAAAGAAAGCTTTCTCCAATAGTTTTCAAAAAATCACTCCTAGAAGATAATTTTACATCAGGAATCCAGAACTATTTCTAAATCACCCTAACCATTTTTATACTTTCTTTCTCTCTTATACATTTGTATCAGACTATCAGGAACCCTATCTTACTTCTTATTCTTTCCTACAGCCTTCCACCTTAGATTGGCGCGATGGATACGCGCGCGTAATTATCCGCGCGACGGGTCGATTCTTCCAAGTGCCAAAAGATTGAGAGGTGGGATTGGAAGTTGTTGGAGATATTTTTTTTATAACACAGATGTATTTATTTCAATCTTGCAAAAAAACATAGATTGAGATATTGTTTTAGAAACTCTTGGAGATGCTCTAATCAATAATGTGTGGGCTGCTATTATGCTGCTTGTTACTCATGTGTACCAAGCCTTCGGCTGTGATGATGGGTCATTGGGCCCATTTTGCTGTTTCGTTTTATCTGTCTGCCCAAGCTTCATGTTGGATCGCCAAGTGGCCGCCGGACAAAAAAAAACACCTGCCCGCTATGTAGGGCAACTTTTATTTTGCCATTCTACACGACAGGACAATATTGTTAATGCCGTCTGACCATCTCCATATTTCTTTCTTCTTATCTTTTTGGGCCACGAGAACATTTGTGTGTTGTCGTTAGAATCACTTGGCATTCTAGGCAATCTAAGTCGTTAGCTTCGACTAGTTATAGTAGATGACGAGATCACCTATAAGAAAATAAACATCAAAAGGCGATAATATACGGTTCAAATAACTCCAAGCTAGCTAGACACTAGCATTGGTTCTAGAAAAAGAATATCTAAAACTAGCTTCGTATTTTCCAAAGCTAAGACAAATTTTATATACTTTTTCTAGTATTAAACGAGATTTTAGGATTTTAAATGCATAATAATTTATCAACAAAATTAATCTAATAGTCCGATTTACCCTGAACTATCAAAGCAGTCCAATGTACTTCTCACGTTTAACGGAACATGCTACGTGGGCTAGAACCAAAGTCAAAACTGCTTGGAGTGTAAAAACAAATAGTTTTCAAGAGTAGAGGGACCAACATCCGATTTTATAGATGGTTGAGGAAAAATTAGAACTTTTTTTCTTTTTTCGCAAAACATAGTACTTACTCACACTACGCCAGTTCTTCACATCACTGTCGGTTCAAAAACCCACTTCACTGCCGGATTTTGAACCGACAGTGCCGTAGCGGCAATGATGCCTCTTGGCTATCAGTGCCGGCACTTCACCCGGCAGTGATAAGCTTTAAAACAAACAAAAAAAGTACAGCAAGCAAGCTCGCTGCCTACCGCCGCCACCGCCATGCTTGCTAGCTACCGCCACCACCGCCATGCTCGCTGGCTCCCCCCCACCGCCGCTCCATCAAGCAGTTCATACAAGAAACAACTCATACATCACAGACAAAGGAGGAGGGATTCAACACAACACAAATCAACTCTTCCACAAATCGAATCGATTCATACATCACACAGAAAGGTTCAACACATCACAAATCAACTCATCCACAAATTGATTCATACAACATAGAGTGAGGGGAGGGGGAGAGAGTGAAGATTCTGCAGAGAAGGGTGAGCTTGGTCTCACACTGGAGGCCACCCCTCGCCGCTCAAACGCAAGATCTGAGGCCGCGCCCCCATTCGCCGCCCCCAAGACAGATCTGAGGAGAAAGAGCACTGGGAAGGAAAAATTGCCGGGGAAGAGAAAGAGTACCGTGAGCCACTGGTGCTTCTCGCCCTCCCACCGCCGAGGTGGATCCACGCGAGCCGCTCGCGGTCGCCCGCCCACCCGCGCTTGCGCCAGTCGCCTGAGCCGCGCTCGCGCCGGTCACCGGGAGGAAGAAGCTCGTGCCGGTCGCCAGGAGGAAGAAGCTCATCGCCGGGTGGATCCGCTCGCCAGCGCTAGGAGGAAGAAGCCGCGCCGGGATCCCAACCGCTCGCCGGCGTCCACGGTGGCCTCGCGTCCACGGCGGCCTCGCGCCCGCGGCGGCCTCATGCCTTCGCCGCGCCGACGTCCCGACCGCTCGTCGGCGGCCGCAGCGAGGTGGATTTGGAGAGGAGATTTGGGGAAATCTGGAGGAGGAGGTCTGAGGAGCGGAGAAATATCTTCAGGAGAGAGAGGAGAGAGAGCGAGGATAGATGAAGAAAGGTGTGCACGGATGAGTTAACCAGGATGAATAAAAATTTTGGGTCCAAAGCCTACGGATCACTGGCGGTCTGTGAAATGCAATTGACAGTGATAGACATCACTGCCGGCTTTTATTGCCAACCGGTAGTGATAATATCTATCACTGTCGGTTTGTTAGAAAATCCGGTAGTGATAGCCTTTTTTCTTACGAACCGGCAGTGATGCATCTATCAGTGTCGGTTTTGAAATTCCGGTAGCGATAGGGTCAGCAATGATTGCTTATTCTGTAGTAGTGTCATAGCCCGTCATATACACGCAATCCCTATGAATGTAAGCACATGATACTCTTCCATACATGCACTTTTGAGGAACAGTGTATATTTTCTTTAGATTCAGGAATAACAAGCATTTAGGCCTCCAACTTTCACGATCAAATAAGCTAAGTATAGTTGTCCGATACAACTCTTGGGTACTATAGAAGACTCCACAACACGGAACCCAAACAAAAGGCAACACTAAACCTAAACTGTGAGCCTACACACTGAAGGAAACTAAGGGTCTATTTAATAGGGCTTTTCTGCAGCTCCGGCTCTAGCTCCTCCGGTGGAGCCGTACCATACGATTTAGTAGGAGAAATCGTTTGAGACCGCTTTTAGGGGAAAATGAGAAGCCAAAGCCATTTTAGGTGGATCCTCTATAAGGGCTCTGGCTCCTCCATAGTCCCTTAAAGCCTCTATCACTCTTCGTTGTCACCATCCCAATTTTCCAAAGACTTCAATCACAATTACATTGAAACGACAACTCGCTTCCTTCAATACCACTCTCTTCTTCTTTTTAGATAATTGTGATCATTGCCTGATCCAATACGCCCTCTAAAAATTATCTCAAAAAAACAGTCAATATTTGTTCGGTTAAACACAACGTCATTTCTACTCAACCACAGAGCCCAGCACAATGTCATCATGCCCACTATTACTTTAGCTTCAAAGGTTCCTGGTTAACCCAAAGATCTTTCCGAATCTAGATTGGTTTCTACAATTAAGTCTGAATTTCCCTTTCTCTAGGAAAAAGATCTTCAACAACATGCATAAGTCCTACCCAAAATTGAGAATCTTCCGGTTGTTTTACCAATTGAGATAAACTTTTGTTTTTCAAACACTTCTTTTTCAGAACTTCTTGCCAAAGGCCCTCATTGAGAAACTCAAATAGCCATTTAGTGAGGAGACAAGAATTCCGAGCTTCCAAATTCAAGATGCTAAACCACTTATACACCTAGGATTGCATGTCTCCCCTTTCTATTTTAATTTCTTTTGTTTCCCTATAAATTATAGGCATTTGAACCTTTAACCACTTTCTTAAAAGTCAAAGATTTCCACCATTAAATTGTCGATACAATTGTATGTTAGCATGTGTATAATAATAGTAATTCAATTATATTTGATACCCAATAAGGGCTACAAGTGCATAAGATGGTGGCAGTCATATATTTAGATACAAAAAAATCATGATTTTATTATACCTTGTTTTATGAATCCTTCTCATATAAAGTGCTACAGGATCTCCGCAGCAACGCACATGGTGTCGTCTAGTTAGTCTAATATGAACTCACTTACCCCCTTATTAACAATCTGCTTATTCGTCTCATCAAGCAAGCTGCACAACCAACACACGCGTGCCCTGTCCTGCACCTCATGTACTACACCACAACTCTACCAAACGCAGAGACGGAGGGGAGGGGGGCCTAGTACCCCCAACATTATTCCATTACTTCCCATAATACACCTCTTGATAAGATATTTAATATAATTTGCTAGTTAATGCTGTTATTTGTACTTTGATTCTTTGTCTTCCCTCCATATAAATTGTGGGCGCTGCTAGAGCGTGCGTGTGCAGGATTTGGAATTTCCGCACGCTCACCTCCTCGCACAGCAATTTTAGTAACAAAAAAACACACAACAGCTCTTCTTCCATGACTCTGGCGCCCTCGCCCCACCGCCGGCACCGCCATGACGCGGCGAGCTAGGGTTTCGCTGGAGCTCCGTGTCTGTAGCTCGCCCGCGGCGCCACCTTCTCCCCCTTCCCCCTGCCACTGCCACCATGGCCGGAGCTCCCCCGCCCTGACCTGGCCCAGCCACCGCTGCTGCCTCTAGCTCCCCTAAACCGCCCGCGCGGCCATCTCCACCACCTGGCCGGCCTTCCTCCCCCCGGCCGGCCCCTTCTATACCCATCGAAGTTGGGGGAGATGATAGGGCGAGCACGCTGGAACCCTAGCTCAAAGTCCAGGAGGAGGAGAGAGGAAGGAGGAGAAGAAGGCCTACCTCGCGCTGATCTACCGCCGCTGGATGCACCGGATCCGCCATGGCCAGCACTGGCGTGGGGAGGAGGTCGCCGGGGATGTGCTCGCACACACACACACACACAGAGAGAGAGAGAGAGAGAGCGGGCTGGAGTGAGAGGTGTGCGGGCAGGTCCACCGGAGCATGCACGTTTATTTGTTAGCTTTTTCAGATAAATATTAACAGCATCATACATGGTTAAGAATTAGATCTTCCTATTATTTTTCTATCTCTTTCTTCATTATTGCTTACTACGTATCTAGTTCGTCACCACAAGACACCCTCTAATTAGCTGGTTAATTATAATTAGTGCTTTACTTGTTTTCTCTCTCTGAATTGGTCTCCAATGATATATCTTTATTATTTAGAGTTAGTCTTCATGTTATCTCCATTATTCATGTTATTATAATTAGATTGACGGAGGAAAGTTAAAGGCCTAGAGTGAACTGAGCCTATCTCAGTTAGTTAGGTTCCTTGTGGTGGAACTTGCCTAACCGGATTCAAGTCCTCGACTTGGCACGGGTGCTTATAAGTTCCTGGATTTATCCGGGATTTAACAGCGTTATGTTTTCAAAGGTAGGTGATGTTTTCATCGACAACGAGGCGCCTGTGGTGGCTTCGTTAATCTCGAGATGTGCCAACACAGTCTTTCGGATGTGCTCATAGGGATAGAGTTTGCATACATGCTGCGTTTGTACCTGTGTAATTCGCAAAAAAAAAGTTAAAGGCCTAGAGCTAATTAATTTTGTCCTCTTCTCTATAATATTCATTGCTCTAGTTTTAGTTTTGTGGTTTTCTTTTGTAATGTAACAAATATTTTTTTGTTTGTTATGTATACGCTTATCGCATATGTAATTTTAACACGCTCCCGGCTCCCCTGTATCTAAATCCTCGCTCGACCCCTAACCACACGTCATTGACGGAACGAGCATTGGCCGTCGAGAGAGTCCTCTACAGTTGTGACAGACAACGACGGACGAAGAAAATACAGATACGGATAGTGAGTGTAGCTAGTACAGATAGTGAGTGTAGGCCAAGCGCGTGTGGAGGAACGTGGTGCCAACCAAACAACGCTTAGCGACGACGGAAGCCAACAGCCTGTTCTTGTAGTTAGAAGTGTAGAAGCATCCCCAAATTTTATTTCTCATCTATATTTTTTTGCCAACTCCCAAAGTAGTATGGGAAGGAAAAAAAGAGACTATCTCCAAAAGTACCTTATATTTGACTTCCAAAATATCAAAATTATGGACCTACAATGATTTGTGCAGCCTGAATGATGCACCCTCGCCGGCCTCAGCGCCGGCCGCTGCACGGCCCCCTGCCTCGCGCCGACGGGTGGAAGACGCTGCTCCACCTGCTCACCGTCACAGGCTGTTCCTGTGGTTAGAAATGTACGCTAAAGATGAAGGAAGAGTAAACACGCGTGCAAGCCAATGACGACGACCAAGCTAGCTAGCCTAGCTTGCCCTTTTCTTTTCCATCTAGAAGAAGAAGAAGAAGAAGAAGAAGAAGAAGAAGAAGAAGAAGAAGTACCGCTGCTTGTAGTATTAATTCCGTTGTCTTCCACTGCATCTGCAGCGACTCCCAAGCAAAGCAACTCCTTCCTCTCCGATTCTTGCTGTCCTGTGCTTGTGCCTCCGTCCGATCCTCTCAAATCTTTAGCTCCGATCCCTGCTGCACTGCATACCTGCCCGTACGTGTTCACGATGCGGCGAGCCATGAGAGAGAATGAGGTCGTCACTGCCGTCTCCATGGCTGCCATCTCCTCCACACTAGTGCTCGTTGGCCGTGTGGTGACGGCGACGGTGACGCTGAGCCTCGAAGCCAAGCTCATGGCCCTGTCGTTGGTATGGGTTGGCCTCTACCGGCTTCAGCGTGTCCTGGTGGGAAAGCGGCGGTTGCTCTGGGCACTGGCTCGTGCAGTACGGTGCAATGGCGGCCTACTATCTCCCCACTCCTCTCGCATTTTACGCTGCCAGTGCTGTGTGCTCCACCTCCCACATCGATGGATCTACGCCTTTCCTCGTGCTTGGCGTCGGCCGCATGTTTCGCTTCAGTGTTCCAGTTCGAATGGGAGTACTGCTTGTCACCAACATGAGAGCCTATTCTCTCCGCGACCGCCCACGAGATCGTTGCAGTTCTCTCATGTGGCTAGTCTTCCTTGGTTGGGTAGATTGGGAATGGGCTCGGATTTCCAGTGCGAACCTCCCAAAACGACTGCAATTAGTTGGGCATATGGCTGTATATTTTAGCATGCTGTTTATCATTCTGTTTGATAATACATCAGAATCTACCTTGGATTGTCAAACCAAAGCAGTTGCTGACTACATGAAGCAGCGGGAGTCCAGCAAGTCGTCGTCAACAAGCTCATGTTAGATTGATCACTAATCCCAAACTAGGCCCAACGGCCCAGTTGGGCCTTTGATCCGCGCCCTGATCGGGGGCGCCCAGCCCACTATGGCTGGAGGGCCCCTGTCACACTGCGTAATAAATAGAGATGGGACCGGTGGCTCTACGCACGAGGTTTGCCTGAGCCGCGCTCTCCACCGAAACCTAAACCCTAATCCGATCAGAGAGGGGCGCAGCCAGTGACGGGAAGCCACTAGCCGTGCTGCCACGCTCCACCGGACGTCGACGACTTCATCGACCTCTTCCCCGAACGTCGCTGCCCGTGCGCAGACTTCACCGACAAACGTGATGGCGGCTTCTAGATCATCCCCTGCGGTGTTAGGTTCGACATGTTCTTCCTCTATCCTCTCTCTGTCTCTGTCTCTCTGTCTAGAACGTGTTCTAGGTCTTTGATTCATCCAGTAAATGTTAACACCCCGGATCTACTCCTAGACGATCCTACAAGTATTAACAATGGTACCAGAGCTCGGTTTGCTAGGGGTAGATCTCGGCTGGGGCTAGAAACGATTAGAAAAGGAAAGAATGAATTAGATCCTTTCGGATCTGAACAGACAGAAGGGGTTCCCTAACTCTAACCCTATCTGGGTGAAGGAAAGAACAAAAGAAGAGGGATTCGGCCTAGAAGAGAATCAAAGCCGAATCCTAAACCCGTGAAGACCCTCTGGGGAAGAAGAACAGTGGGTCGGATTCCGAACCCTAACCCTAGATCTAAACCCTAATCCCCAACACCGGTTCGGATAAGAGAAGTAGAATCAAATCCAAAAGAAGAAGGGGACGGGGAAGAAGAGGAAAGGGACCTACCTCGCTGTGCGCCGGGCTGACCCTTCGCCAGCGCGAGAGAAGAAGGCCGAGCCAGGGGAGCTGTTTCGCCCGGGCTCGACCAAGGGGGCGCCATGGCCAGGCCGCTTGACGGCAATGCGCTCACCTGCTGGGGAGCGCGCACGCCGGCGAGGGGGCCAGCGACGGCGTCATGGCTGCCCGCTCCACCGCTTCGCTCGCTCAGTGCGCCACGCAGCTAAGAGAGAAAGGCAGAGGAGAAAGGGGAATGGGGCTAGGGTTTCCGGCCGACGAGGCCGAGCGGGTTTTGATCCTGGGAAGCCTGCGCTCGACCGTCGGATGAGATCCGACGGCGGGGTTTCAACGGGCCGCTGTCGGCCCAGGCGGGCGAGCGCGTCGGGCTGCTTTGCCGGCCCAGGCCCAGGTTGCTGCCTGGGTCAGCGCAGAGCATGCACACGCGAGTGAAAGGGCAGAGCTGGGCCAGGCCACTGTGCGAGTTCTGGCCCAAGATCAGTTTTTTCTTTTTTATTTTCCAGTAATTGTTTATTTTTGGAAAATAAAAAATAGCTCAAAGAAAATAGAAAAGGTAATTTTTCCCTGTGGGTAAAATTCAAGAAATTGAGTATACATTTTTCGCTGCTAAAGAAATTGTTTATTCTCCAGTTATTTTGAACCAACGTGATATTTAATTGGAGAAAAAGAGATTTTAACATGATTATGATGTTGTTATTTTCTGACCAACGTTGTTAATAACAATATCGTAATTTTAATGATTTTATGCATTATTTTTACTTCTGCCCAACGGTGATGTAGATTTAATGTATAAACAGTTGTATGTTTTAATTTTGACCAACGTTGGAATCAAGGCATGCAACTGTTGTTATTATTTATGTTCTCACTCTATATGAATTGTGTTTTCAGGCGAATACAACTTGATGGGTTGTATTAAAGAGATCTCCACTCTCAAAGGTGATAACTACACGGAGTGGAAGAAAAAGATTGACCTGGCCTTCATCTTGGCTGTGGTGGACTGGGTAGTCACCTCACCGTGTCCCACTGAGCCTGTGGTGCCGGTGAGGGAGACAAATGAGGTTGATGCCGCTTGGGCAACTAGAGAGAGGGATTTTGTATCCTAAAAGATGTTCTATGACCTTGAGCATAGGAAGTGGGTCACTGCCAACAAGAAATGTTTGACTGTGATAAAGAACACGATTGAGCCTGCAATTGTGGGCTCAATCTCAGAGTGTGACACCGTCACCGAGTACCTCGATAGAATAAAGAGTTCGTTCACTGGCTCTTCAAAGACATATGCTACCCAGCTGATAAAGCAGCTAGTGATAGAGAGGTACTCTGAAAATGGTGGCATAAGAGAGCACATATTAAGGATGAGCAATTTAGCATCCAAGCTAAAACCAATGAATCTGGCTCTCAAGGAAGAGTTCCTTATCCATCTGATTTTTGCTTCCTTGCCAAAAGAATTTGACATTTTTGTTGTCAACTACAACATACAGCCCGAGAAGTGAGACTTAGAGAGGCTCATGGCTATGTGTGTGCAAGAGGAGGAGAGAATGAAAGCTACCAATGGTGGCACTATCAATTATGTGAAAGACAACAAGAAAAAGATTAATAATGCTAACTCCTCCTCAAAGTCAAAGGGAAAGAGTCCCATGCTGCATCAGCCTCAGCAGAACAAGTTCATAGTAGAGAAAGACCAGTGTCTCTATTGCAAGAAGACGGGACATTATAAGAAAGATTGTCCCGATTACTTAAAGATGATCATGGCAAAGAAAGGTGAGAACATTATTACGTTCAGAAATGAATCCCTGTATGTACAGTATTCGAAATCTACTTAGTGGATTGACTCAGGTGCAACTATTCATGTTGTTAATTCTTTACAGGGATTCCATTCGACGAGGACTACGCAAAGAAGAGAAAGACACATTAAAGTTGCAAATGGAGTCCGAGCACATGTTGAAGCCGTTGGCGATCTTTCTCTAGAGCTTGCTGATGGCTTCACACTTTTACTTAGAGATGTACTTTATGTTCCCTCTTTATAGAGAAACTTGATTAGTGTTTCATGCTTGACAATGATGGATATGATTGCCATTTTAGAAATGACAAATGTAAGATAACATTTAATAATGCATGTGTTGGTCTTGCTATCTTACAAAATGAGCTTTATTTGTTATCACTACATGATATGTGAATGTTGTATGCGATGATGGGAACATTGTGTGCGATAATGAGAATGTATCCTCGTCTGCGGATGTAAACAGAAAACGAAAGAGAGCCCACGATGCGTCGTCGAAATTATGGCACTATCGTTTAGGCCATATTTCGAGGGGGGGAATAGAAAGACTAGTTAAGAATAATATTCTTCCTCCATTAGAGCTCTCCGATTTAGAACAATGCAAAGAATGCATAAAAGGAAAGTATGTAAAAAAATTAAGAAAGATGTCAAACGAAGCGCAGTAATTTTACAAATTATTCACACAGACATCTGTGGTCTGTTTCCTGTAAAGAGTGTGGATGGTTATGATTCATTCATAACATTCACAGATAATTACTCCCGTTATGGCTACATTTATCCAATCAAAGAAAGAACAGAAGCATTGGATAAATTTAAGGTATTTAAGGCAGAAATTGAAAACCAACACAATTTAAAGATTAAGATAGTCAGGTTCAACCGTGGGGGGGGGAGTACTACGGTCGGCATACCCCATATGGCCAAGTTCCTGGACCTTTTGCAAGGTTCTTACAGGAGAATGGCATAGTAGCCCAGTATTCTACATCGGGCGAACCTCAACAGAATGGAGTAGCTGAAAGACGCAATCGTACCCTGATGGATATGATGCGCAGTATGATAAGTTACTCCACCTTACCATTGAGCCTATGGATGGAGGCATTAAAAATCGCCATTCATATTCTCAATAGAGTACCAAGTAAGTCGGTGCCCAAAACACTATATGAGTTGTGGACATGAAGAGTACCCTCACTAAACCACTTACGTGTGTGGGGGAGTCCTGCTGAGGCTAAAGTATTTAACCCAAACATTAGAAAGCTAGATCCCAAAACAGTAAGTTGCCATTTCATTGGCTACCCAAAAAAGTCAAAAGATTTTCGTTTTTACTGTCCAGACAGACATACAAAGTTTATGGAAACGAGACACGCTGTCTTCCTAGAGGATGAAATGATGAGGGGGAGCATGGTAGCTCGAGAAATTAACCTTGAAGAGAAGCGGGTGTATGCGCCCACTCCGATGATTCATGAGCCAATTTTCTCACTACCTGCTATCGCTGCACCAACAGTGCAAGATACTGTGGTGCCAGCACCTGTTGTTATTCCGCCTGTGGCAATAATGAATGACGATGAGGAACCTGTTCTTCAGGATCCTGTAGAACCTATTGCCACACATGGGGGGGGAGCAACAACAGCCTCAAACAGAAGATGTGCCAAATGTGGAGGCCTTTAGAAGGTCTCAAAGAGTTAGAAAATCAGCTATTCCTACTGACTATGAAGTATACAATACTGAGGAATTTTAAATGGAGGATGATCCCACCTCATTTGAAGAAGCCATGAGAAGTGATCATTCATCAAAGTGACTTGAGGCCATGGAAGATGAAATGAAATCTATGAATGCCAATAAAGTTTGGGACTTGAAAATAATTCCTAAAGAAGCCAAAATAGTAGGTTGTAAATAGGTCTATAAAATAAAACTTGACTCTCAAGAGAATATAGAGAGATATAAAGCGCGACTTGTGGCAAAAGGCTTTACGCAAAGAGAAGGGATTGTTTACAATGGGACCTTTTCTCCAGTCTCATGTAAGGATTCCTTCAGAATCATAATGGCATTAGTGGCACATTACGATTTAGAATTACATCAGATGAATGTAAAGACAACATTTCTCAACGGTGACTTAGAGGAAAATGTTTACATGGCACAACCGAAAGGTTTTGTCATGGAAGGAAAAGAACAGATGGGATGCCGCCTAAAGAAATCCATTTATGGATTAAAACAAGCTTCAAGACAGTGGTACTTGAAGTTTGATCAGACAATAAAGAATTTTGGGTTTAAAGAGAATGTTGAGGACAATTGTGTCTATGCAAAGTTTAAGAATGGGAAGTTTATCTTCCTTGTCCTATATGTGGACCATATCTTAGTTGCTAGTAGTGATGTCAGTCTACTGCTGGAGACAAAGAAGTTTTTGTCCTCAAAATTTGATTTGAAAGATCTTGGTAAAGCTTCGTTCTTTCTAGGGATCGAGATTCACCGAGATAGAAGTAAAGGGGTATTAGGACTGTCACAAAAGGCATACATAGAAAAGATCTTAAAGAAATTCAGTATGCACAAATGTAGTCCCTCACCTGCTCCTATAGTCAAGGGCGACAGATATGGGGATTTTCAATGCCCCAGGAACTAGTATGAGATCGATCAAATGAAAACGGTTCCATATGCTTCAGCTGTCGAAAGCTTGTAATATGCTCAAGTATGTACGCGCCCTGACTTGGTATTTGTTACCGGGTTACTTGGCAGATTCCAGAGCAATCCTGGAACAGAACACTAGAAATTGGTGAAGAAAGTCTTGCGTTATTTGCAAGAAACGAAAAGCCTCATGATGACGTATAGAAGATCAGATTCACTCCATATAGTGGGATATTCTGATTCTGATTATGTGGGAGATGATAGAAAATCCACGTCTGGATATGTATTCACTCTCACAGGGGGAGCTATTTCATGGAAAAGCTCAAAGCAAACCGTCACTACATCGTCCACAATGTATGCCGAGTTTGTAGCGTATCATGAGGCAACGGGGCAGGTGAACTGGCTAAAGAAGTTTATACCCGGTTTGAAGGTGGTTGACGACATCTATAGACCACTTAAGTTATACTGCGATAATAATCTGGCAGTACAGTATGCTCACAACAATAAGTCAAGTGGTGCTGTCAAACACATTGATATAAAGTATTATGTTGTGAAAGATAAAGTCCGGAATCATGTCATAAGTCTTGAGCATATAAGTACCGAAAAGATGCTCGTGGATCTGCTTACAAAAGGCTTACCACCCAACGTGTTCAGAGAACATGTAGCCGGCATGGGTTTAAGGGAAAGCCTATAATTCCTGGACAAAAGAAGGCTCAAAGTTAAGTATCTATTTCAGAACAGAGTGGTGTGTTGTAGCTGTGAAATCTATCGGCAATTGACCGTGACGATGAAACATGCTCTATGCTCTAATCTGTAATGGAATGAACAAAAGTAAATGATATGAAATTGAAAGATGGTATGAGATCAAGGGGGAGATTGTTAGATTGATCTCTAATCCCAAACTGAGCCCAACGGCCCAGTTGGACCTTTGATCCGCGCCCTGATCGGGGGCGCTCAGCCCACTATGGCTGGAGGACCCCTGTCACATTGCGCAATAAATAGAGGTGGGGCCGGTGGCTCTACACACGAGGTTCGCCTGAGCCGAGCTTCCCATCGAAACCTAAACCCTAATCCGATCAGAGAGGGGCGTAGCCAGTGACGGGAAGCCACCATCCGCGCCGCCTCGCTCCACCGGACGTCGACGACTTCATCAACCTCTTCCCCGAATGTCGTTGCCCGTGCACAGACTTCACCGATGAACGTGATGGCGGCTTCTGGATCATCCCCCTGCGGTGTCAGGTTCGACACGTTCTTCCTCTATCCTCTCTCTCTCTGTCTAGAATGTGTTCTAGGTCTTTGATTCATCCAGTAAATGTTTAACACCCCGGATCTACTCCTAGACGATCCTACAAGTATTAACAGCTCACCCATCTTTGATGATGATAATGCTAACAGTAACAGCAGCCTGCAGCTGGATTATTGTTGCAGATATCCCTTTGTGCAGGGGGGGAAATGGGGAATGGGTCACTATCAAAGATCTGGTGCATCGGGATGACCTGCCGAATGGGGACAAGGACATTTGCCTCTCCTAAAGTTTGTGCCGGCTTTTAGCAAGGCGCTACTATGGGTTTCACTGCGCGGAAGAAGGAGATGACATGGTGCGCCGTTTTGCGTTGGCCGACCTAGGAAGAAGAGATGGCAACAAGAGGGCATTCAAAACTGTTGAGGTGCAGTTGGCTTTCCTTCACGATTACTTCTTCACCGCCTCCCTCCCAATCACACAACTGGGATTGCATTACCCTCAAGTTGCACAGCCATCAACCACTGTGGTAACCTTCCTGGTTGCCATTCTAAAACGTTCTAGTATTGTTGGACAGGATTCGATTCACATGTTAGTAATAGGATCTGTCTAGGTGACATTCAGTTGTTTCTATCCCTCCTATCAACTGAATTTTTTCCATATACTTACAGTGTCTTCTAGTTATATTTATACTATCTTATTACTAGATTTACTTACAGTGTCTTCTAGTTATATTTATACTATCTTATTACTGGATTTACAATGATTTCTTCAGTGTAATTTATTGAACACGGTGGAGTAATTTGGAGATAATACAAATATATGCCAAAATTTTCAGAAATACTTTCAAATTATTTTTATGAATTGCAGATACCAGAGAAATATATTTCAAATTATTCACAAATTTTTCATAAATTTCAAAACATTTTTCCCAAATTGTGGTGGAACCCACCTCCCCAACCTTATCCCTTCCCTTCCGTCGCCTGCGCACTTCCCTTCCCTTCCGTCGAATGCGCACGCAAACAGAATCCGGAGAAGAACCAGCAACGGTGATCCAGCCTGGGGCGGCCCTCCTCGTCGACCTCGTCGTTGCCGGCCGTCGGCCCTCCTCGTCGCCGGCCACCGGCCCCGCGCCGCGCCCGCCGGGCCACGCGCCCGCCATGGCTAGGGCCACGAGCTCTGAGGCTGGCCGCACCTGTTGCCTCGCCGGCCCTCACTGACTGCACGTGCCTCGCCTGTTTGTCGGACGCGCCCCCTGCTAGCCTTCCGCGTAAGATCAGATGGCCCAAAAATCAGTTGATTGGAGAGCCAAATCAACCGGTTGAGGTTTAGCAATTCTGTAGTAATATTATCGCTGGGTATTCTAATGTCACTTTTTGACAAACTATGTGGGTGGCTACTTCTACCGGTTCAAGATCTTTTGGCTATCTATCGGCGTCCAGTACACACCGCATTTCGTAAACTCAATTGTCTCCCCAACAGCCGCCCCACCACCAACGGATTGGTGAGACGATTATTCCTCTTTAGGCCTAATACTAATGTGCAGGATGTATCTGATGGTGTTTACTGGAGGAACAAAATGGGCCAATACTCAATTCTCCAAGACTACAACCGTCATACCTCTCGCAAGAAGGCACTTGTAGCCTGGTTCCACGGAACTATGCTATCCCAACTGTCATATGAGTTCATCAAGCATCTCCCAGCAGCAGCAGAAGGAGTCGATATAAAGAAGCTGGACAACATGAGAGAGTTGGTTGCCGATACTCTCCAGGCTATAGATGGCCCACCAACAAATGGTAGCAGATCTCTGAAGATAAACCGGGACAGTGCTGATTATGATTGGTTATGGATCTGCAAGCAAGAAACTCACATGGACACCATCCTCATTTGGCACATAGCAACCTGTTACTGTGACATGACACCAATAAGTGATGACCTATTGGTGAAATGGCATCATGAAACTGCCAAAGCATTGTCAAGATATTGTGCCTACCTGGTGGCCTTTCTTCCAGAGTTCCTCCCGGAGCATAGCCTGACCACCAAACAAGTGTTTCAAAGAGTCTTGCAGGAAGCACAGCAAGAACTAGGAACAAAGCCAATGAAGGACACGAGGAGAAGCGCACCAAGATACGAGGGCTACAGCTACCAGACCAACATGAGCAGCAGACGACCTTTCACAAGGGTGTTGAGCTGGGGCGACAACTGGAGATGATCCATGACGACAAGGTACGCTGGATGTTCATTGCAGAGTTCTGGGCGGAGACAATCCTGTACGTCGCGCCGTCCGACAACGCCGAGGCACACATCGAGCACCTGGCCAAAGGTGGGGAGTTCATCACGCACCTCTGGGCCATGCTCTCCAACGCCGGCATCCTGAAGCAGGCAACAGGGGAATGGCATCCGCCTGCTTCCACTACCAAAAAGTAAGCAATGTGTGGGCTACACGGCTAGCCGTAGGGTGCAAAAACACATAGCATGTAAATCGTTTGTACTCAAGCCTCCTACTGGTGTGATGTTAGGTCTCGCAAATTTTGGTTTTTGGTTTTGTTGGTCCATTCTTTCTAGCTTCATGGGATTTTTTTTGCTTGTTATGCAGAGAACCACCAAAGAAGATAGAGAAGACCAAAGCAAGAACTCGGGAATGTCCCTTTTAACGATGAAACATAATAAACATCCTCCACGTCGTTTCCACCAATGTTAGCAATTCTACACTTGTCTTCTGTGATTCTTTGCTATATGCATGCACCAAATATAGATGTTTCTTTGCTGTGAGAATTCCTGATTTTTATTGTTATATGCGTGCACAGCGCAGGTATAAAGGCCCAAGGAAGAAGCAAGCTAAAATTAAGGCTATTTCACAGACCTGCAATGGCCATTAGAACTTTAGAAGCAAAGAAACTTGATCCTTCTAGCTCTGCAGTGAGCACAATAGTGATCAGATTGTGCTTTTGTGCTTAGTTACCTACTTATTACCTTTTATTGAATCTGGTGAATCATGCTTGGGCTTATGTGTGGACATGTTTTGAACCCACAGTGTTGAACTTCTTATGTTGTGTTTCAGACTTTAATTTTGTCAACTATGTGTTGCACCCGATGGTACGTGGCCTCATGTATTGGCTTGATTTGTTGAACATGTAGTATTGACCTAGCTTTGATGAACATGTTCTATGGAATCAAGCTGTGTTCAACACTTCAACCTGTTATAAGTTGTGTGATGGTTATTATTATATATTGTTATATTATCTTGTGATCTCGTTTGTCTATGCTACAAAATGTTCTCCTATTTATCAATCATGTATGCTTCGTTTTGCCAACTTTTTTTTTTAAAACGAACCGGCAGGAGAGCTGCATGTTATATTAAAAAGGAGAAAGCCAAAGGCAGCCACAGTAGCACTGTACAAGGTGCTTTAGCATGCCACTTCGTTTTGCCAACTGGGGCTATAGAGAAGATAAATATTGCCATTGATGTGGAAACAAAATGAGAATGCGACGATTACATATTTGTGAAACAAATGCCACAGTTGGTGAAAAACGTTTCATTGTTGTCCTAAGAATACAAGCTGGGACAAAATCAAATTGACCTTAGGGGTAAATCCATCCTTTCACTGATACTAAACAGTCCAATTAACAACAGCATCATACATGACAAAAATATTAAAGTACATGTCAAACAAGACATAAATATTACCCTGCCACTGGTAGAGAGTAACCATGTCAGTGTGTGGGCTGATATTACGCTGCTTGTTACTCGTGTACTCAAGCCTCCGGCTGTGATGTTGGGCTGTCAGGCCCATTTTGCTTTAGGACATCTATTTTCTTTTTAATGTAATTCATGAATTGTTTCATGTAACACCCCTACTCTTTCTGAAATGTTTCTTCCATATACTCCTGTCAGTCTGTTAGTCAGAACTTTTATAAAAATTTTAAAACTAACATTGAGTGTATAAATAGATCTATATTGATATAAGGGGAGTACTATAGTTTTTTATGGTATATACGGGGAATTTATTTATAAAAAAAACTTATAGGTACTTCAGCAACAGTAATATGTACAGAGCCACACATTATATGTTGCAACAAGTTTGTAACAAACTTTAGCAGTGTGGCATGCTAAGCCTATGCTCTTTTTTCAAAAATATACACATATTTTTGCTTGCATGGTGGGTGAACCGAACCAGTTCTCACTCGCCGATTCTCCCAGCTGCATGTATGTACAGTACAACACTCTCATCCCACAGAATGGTTCAAAAAGAACACAAAAATTCGATGGGATTGCTAGCTGGAACTAAAGCATGAAGTACTGCTGCTTATCGTCGAGCGGCTGCTTGCCGCCGCTTGGTCTCCTGATGCCGCGATCGAGGCCGCCGCGCGCGGCCGCCGACGAGGCGGAGGGCGAGGTGGTGGTGGGCGCGCGAAAGCCGATGTTCTCGACGGCGCCGACGGTGTTGAAGAAGAGGCGGCGGTTGAGCTCCTCCACCAGCGTGCGGTGCAGCAGCTGGCTCCGCATGTCCACCATCGACCGGTTCCGCGTCATCCTCCTCCGCCGGCTGGTCCCGTCGTCGTCCTCCCGACGCCGCGGCCGCCCGGCGTGCTGGTGCTGCGGCGACATGCTGCACTGCCGCTGCAGCTGCCCCGAGAGCATGGCGGCGGAGCTGCAGCCACCGCCGCCGCCGCCGAACCTTGTCTTGGACGAGCCGCTACCGGTGCAGCAGCTGGGCATGGGCTCCGCCTCGTCGGCACCTGAGGCGTAATGCAGAGGAGAGTACTTACCGGAGTGCACGGAGCTCATGTCATCGTCGTCGCTTAAAGCGTACCAGTGATGATGATCTACACCAACAAAGTTTTTTCAAAAAAGAAAATGCACACGTGTCAAGGCTCAATGTCACAGCACTCTCCCGTGCATGTGTGCACACTGTGTCATGTATGTATGTACAGTTGTAAGCATCGAGATACAATTTATGTCCATATACATAATAAATAAAGTTATACTATATATCTAAATATTGGACGCAGCTAACGCATGGCCGGGCCAGCCTCATGGCCGGTCGATTTGGCCTGCGACCCAACAACTCATCTTCTTCCTCGTGGCATC
This sequence comes from Miscanthus lutarioriparius, assembly GCA_904845875.1. Classification (NCBI taxonomy): domain Eukaryota; kingdom Viridiplantae; phylum Streptophyta; class Magnoliopsida; order Poales; family Poaceae; genus Miscanthus; species Miscanthus lutarioriparius. Next base: position 126,898,361 of record CAJGYO010000010.1, read on the forward strand.
TTCTCTCTCTCCAACTACCCTCGCCCCGCCGCCGCCCACCGCCCTGCCACGGCGTGCTAGGGTTTCACCGAGGCTCTGCCATGGCCATGGAGCTCTCCCACCCCAACCTGGCTCGACTGCCTCCATTGTCGTCGGCTGCAGCGGCCTCCAGCCATTCCCACCGCCTAGCTGGCCTTCCTTCCCCTCCAAACCCCTTCTCTTCTAAGGTCACCAGTGTTGAGGAAGAAGAGAGAAGAGAAGCTCGCCAAGTTGGGGAAGATGAGAGGGAGAGAGAGAGGAGAGACCCGCTGGAATCCTAACTCGCACATCCAAGAAGAGGAGGACCCACCTCGCCTGCACCGCTGGCGCAAGAACCCACTGCCGCTGCCGGAACCGGCCGTCGCGGGGGGAAGGAGCCGGAACCCGCCGCTGCCAGAACCTGCTGCCATGTGGGGAGAGAAGGAAACACGTGCACGTGTGCATGGGGAAGGAGTGCGCTTGCGTGCGCGTGGGGAGGAGGCCGTGCGGTGGCCACTTTGCCCTAAATATTTTAGAACCACTTATAATTTAAAATAAAGGGGCTATATAGCACCATAACACAAACATAAATTGTGGTCATGCCGTGGATAACGAACAAAAAAGATGTTATGTATTAAGAAAAATTAAAATAACTTATAATTTGAAATGAATGGACTATATATCGTCACAACGCGAAATATAAGTCATGGTCATGCCTACGTGGACAACGAACAAAACACATGTCGGCAGGCATTTGGGGACCGTTGATGCCCTACGTGTGTACTGCATGCACCTTGCTAGTGTCAAAATTGTCCTGCCTGCACGTACGGTGATACGACTGCTGCATGCGGTCCCAAAAAAAAATGAAAGAGGACAATGAACCAGAGGCACCATAGTCAACATTTCGGCGCAGGTAATCCAATTCATCGGTTGCCTACGTCATGCACTACACGTAGGTACAAAAGCAGTTGAACAAAGATATGATGCCCCTATATAGGATATGTCATACATACACGTATGACATGTGCATTTTGATACGTTTCGACCAAACCTTACTAAACCTTGGGCCTAAAGAATTCAAGATCAGCACACCAAATCTCAAAATTTACCTCTACTCGACTACTCCCTCTAGTGGCGTCATATTTGCATATTTTTATAGAAAAAGTTCTACTTTTTGAAACAAATACCCTCCAATCACATTCAATCATTCAAATTCAATTTGTAACATTCAAAAAGATTCAATTTGTAAATAAAAGGCATTTTGTAGCCAAAGGTTTGGGACGGTAGCCTTAAAATAACTCTAAATTTAAATAAATTAAAGTTTGTCGTGTCAAATACCGAAGGTATTTTGGGATGGATGCGGTTACCTTTGGACCAGCCACCGCCACGTGGGCCAGGGAAGCCTCCAGAGGCGTAAGGCCCCACCCCGCAGTGAGAGCCATGAGAGGAGGCGGGAGACGAGGAGAGGTAGCAGCAGAAGGGCGGAGGCCGCTCCTCGTCGTTTTCGTCATCGTCATCGTCGGCGTCACGTTCCGCGTACGTGTACTCGTGCTGCTGCTGCGCTCGCCCCGGCAGCAGCCTGCCGATCTCCTGCTGGATCATGGCGGCGATCTCCGGCGCGTCCCGGTCCGTGATGTCCAGCTCCTTCACCATCTCCTGCGCCACCTCCGCCGCCGTGTCGCTCGCCATGTCGAACGGGAAGTAGATGTTGCGCGCGTGCCCCGTCGCCTCGTCGGCGATCTGTACTTTCAGGAAGATGGTGTCCTCCTCCGCGTTCAGCTTCCCGGTGATGGTCATGTCGTTCCTGGGCGGCGGATGTTGTGGCTCCTGATGATGCTCGCCCTCGTCGTCGTCCAACGACGACGACGCCGAGACGACATCGTCGGCGGAGGTACTACACGTCGAGGGCGGCGGAACGCCGGCAGCGGCAACAGCAGCTGGCAACGGCGCCGGCACTGGCACTGGCACCGTGCCAGCAGCAGCAACATGGTGGTGGCGGTGACCATGGTCGTCGATGAGGAAAGGGTCCAGCAGCAGCTCGGCGGCGGACGGACGATTGGCGGCGGGGACGAGGCAGCGTCCGATGAACCTGCGCGCGTCGTCGTCGTCCACCCGGTGGAACGCGTCGGGGAGCCTGCCGGCGGTGACCTTCTTGTAGATCTGCGCCGGGTTGGAGCACTCGCTGTACGGGTACTCAACGGTGAGCATCTCCAGCATGCACATCCCGAACGCGTACACATCAACCCTCTCGTCGTACTCCTCGTCGTACATCTCGGGCGCCATGAACTCGGGCGTCCCGATCACGCTGTGCGCGGCTCCGCCCCGGCGGCCGAGCACGGCGGCGAGGCCCAGGTCGCCGATCTTCACCTGCCCCTGGTGCCCGTTGACGAAGATGTTGTCGCACTTGAGGTCGCGGTGGATCACCGGCGGGTCACGCGCGTGGAGGTAGGCCAGGCCGCCGAGCAGCTGCCGCGCCCACGACCGGACGGCGCGGAGGCTCACCCGAGGGTACCGGAGCCGGTAGGACCGCAGCGTGCCGGAGGAGAAGAGCTCGGTGATGAAGTTGAAGCTGCGCCCCGGCACGTCCACCCACGAGGCGTGGAAGCAGATGATGCCGTCGTGACGGAGCGAGCTCAGTAGCTGCACCTCCGAGTACATGCGCTGCACGGCGTCCGGCGAACGGAGCACGTCGGCGAGGCTCGCCTGGTTCCACGCCACCTCCACGCCCCGCTCCTCGTCGAAGCCCCGGTACACCGACTTCATGGCGCCTTTCCCCAGGAGCTCATCGAACTGATGTTCCATATGCATGTATGTACACGTGTCGCCACATCGACATATATACGTGCAAAATTAAGTACTTTGAATTAGCAACAAATTTAGTAATCATTTTTTTTGGAACCCATTTAGTAATGATATTCTTCTCTGAAGTCTTTATATAAAAAGAAGGAATTCACACATGCGAGGAAGTGCTGAAAAGATGAGAAAAAGTGAAGTAGACGATTTGATCTTGATCCCAATAGAAAGAAGAAAAGATGAAGCACTGCACCATATCTTTAGGACATGACATAGCAACGGCACATCCTTTCTGAAGATTTCAAAGCATCTTATAATTGGCATCTTGACACATGCGTGCAATGGGAAGAAAGAAAGAAAAAACTAAGCTAACAGTTGAGCATATCCAAGTTGGGAAAGTTCAAATACCAATCAAACACCTACTCTGACTACCGCTGGATAAAAAGTTGGCACTCTTTTCTGATTGGAAGTGGAATAATCACACAACCTGCAGGCTTTCACCGTCCCAAAATTAATGATGATGATCCACTAGTTGACCAAGTATATAGAATATTATGTATTATTGGTATTATTATCATCATCTATATCTTTCTGTATGAACAGCAATTGTTTAGAAATGTTCAGACATGCATGATGCCATCTGACCTGTGAATCCATCTGAGCAACTGATTTTTTTTTAATTAATAAAGTATGTAGGAGTTGTAGGTACAAACTCTGATCTAGCTAAACATATGTTTAATGATATATCTGGTGGTTCAACTTTTCATGCTGCTAACTGTTTGTACTTTATGGCAATAGGTGAGATGCTACTACAAACAAGATCACCCATAATATTTTCCTGTTACAAGCTAGGACGATGTCCTTTTGTACTGCAACACAGGGAAGCCTTACATATAATCCACAAAAAATCACAGGTTTTATTTTTTTTAATTTCCAGCAAAGAGAAAAACAAGTCATCAGACTACTTTTTTTTTACATGCCTTGACAACAAACCTATCTAGTTTACGTATGGAATTTTTTAAAAAAAACTGAAATAAAAAAAAAGGATGTGCACCTCCTTTGTTTATATATCCTAGGCACGCAGCAAAAGCCAAATGGGCATTGGAAGCAAAAGAAAAAAGGCTCAATTGCCCTGTTTTAGAGGTAGTTCCGATGTGCACATCACTAGCTATGTGGAATAATCCATTCTTAAACAAGATGCTTAGAAATATATATGAACTCTCTACATACGAGCCTCTGATTAATGTTGATGGAGTCATGGCATAACTATAGTTTTACTAGTAATTATAGAAGGTAGTGCCAATAACAAAATAGAGCTGGCTAGCTATAGCTAGGACAAGGATAGGGAATAGAGGAAACAAGCTAGCATGATTAGACGCTGACAACACTCATAACCAATCTACCAAATTTTGTTGATTCAAAAGATGATCGAGGTTGTTCATGTAATTAGTAGCAATACATAGAAGCTAGCTACTATTCCAAATCTGAAGAGGGAGAACATGCATATTTTGAACGAAAAGGCAAAGAAGAAGTTGTCTACAACACGGGACAAAGAACATGCGTATTCATCACTATTCAATCACCAATTGGAAGGAAGAAAAACCAAAGAAGAAGAGGACATGCATGCGTACCCGACCATAGCGACCGGTGGGGTCAGTCTCGACGTATCCGTTGTCGCCCACCCTCGCGGCCCTCTCGGGCCGCCGGCCGCCGCCGCACCGCCGTGTCACCGACATGGTCGGCTCCACGGAGCTTTATTTGGGTGGTGCAGCAGCAGCAGCAGACAGAGAAGTAACCTAGTATATATCTGGCTTTGTATGTATGGAGAGCCTGCCTAGCTAATCGATGGATGGAAGCAGGCAAGCAGCAGCAAAGCAAACTAGAAGTGGAGGAAGAGCTGTGGGCGGCCTGTGCTAGAGGGCGCCGCCAGGAGCGAGGAGGTTGTGGCTGTGGTTGTGGGTGTCGTCGTAGGCGAAGAGGATGAAGACGCGGAAGAGGAGCCAGCTGAGGCAGGAGAAGTCGTCCGGCGCCATGGACGACGACGACGGCCCGGAGGTGGAGACCCCCGCGTGCGCGTGCCCGTGCGCGTGGTGCGCGGCGCCGAGGCAGCGGCAACGGCAGCGGCAGGGCCGTGCACTCATCTGACTCTGACGACACCAGCTAGTTATATGTGGCAGGCAGCAGAGACCGAGCACGGAACTGCAGTGCGTGGTGGTAGGCTGAAGCCTCTGAAGCTGAGTGATGTATGGCCGGTGGATGGATGGAACAGGACAGGATGCCTTGCCTCCCTCCAAGCAACTTTGCAGATTCAATGAGTGCAGCTCTATTCTGCAGTCACCTCAGTTTTTTCTTTCCCCGCGCATGCAGCTGCAACAGGCACCAATCGTGCTAGTCACCACCGTCTGCGTCCCTTGTGATCGCGATCGATCGAGCTGTGACAAGCCCACACACAGACAAAGTGCAGTGCTTGAGAGGCATATAGATACATAAATACAGAGACATGAATTGAAGGGATAGATATAGATAGATAAACGATGGAAAAATAGCGGCCGGTGCAGGGAATATGTATGTACCTGAGTAGCCAACAAGCAGTCGACCTCGCTCGTCCCTGCCCTTGCTGTCCCCTGGAATTAAAGGCGACTATGTGTGGAAGAAACGAAGGGTGGGGAGATTTTTGCTTCTCTCTGATCAGATCAGCTGGTTCAGCTGGCTAGCTGATGAAGAAGTGATGAGAATGAGATCCTGCGAGTCCCGTTTGCAGCTGCAACTACAAGGACCTGAACTTGAAGAATCTGTGCCTGGGAAGAAGCATCTTCGATTCTGCGCGCGTGTGTGTCCGCGTGTCGTGTGGTGGATTTAATTTGTCTGCTGGAACTTGTGTGCAAGAAATGGGCTGGCACCTGACCTGGCAGAGAGCTTGAGCTGCAGGGATTTTGGCTCTGAGACTGAAAGGGATCGATGATGCAGGTGCTTCAGTTCAGAGTTGAAATGGAATATGTAGCAGCAGCGGTTGAAGGTGGTGGGTGGGGGGAGCCTAAAACAAAGTTACGTTGACCAATTCAACCAGTAATAATAATACATACAATGCGTATGTCGCGCTCTGATCTGCAAAAATATTAAAATGAGTGGAAGTTTGTTTTCTCAATAATACTGGTGATGATGATTCTTGGTTGACTTTGCTCATTACTATCAATTTCTTCAGCAAGCTCTGGCACCTTATTATATTCTCTTATCTGCACTTCATTTTTTGCTCTAAGGAATATCATTGTTAATTCTATTACGATGCTACACATAATGTGACGTGGCTCCAGCTGATTATTGCATTATTGTGGCACTACTAATTAATATATCAGGTTGGAAATAAATCGTGGCACCATGCATATATTCAGGAAATTAGTGGCCATCTTTTTCATTCATTCAGGGTTCAAGATTCCTCATGAGTTGTTTTCGTTTTCATGGCCAGCCTGCACCCTTTTCCTTGTGCTTGTGGGGTACGAGTAGCACCACCACCGGCTCAAACCTGAAGACGGTTCCCCACTGATGGCGACACAACTGCTCCTTACAATGACCAATCATGCATACGACGTCTTCAAAGGGAGTACGTGTAAGGCCACATGTCTCTTCTATCTATGAGAACATTAATCCAGCCCGGATTATGTACACAAGAAAGAACATGACCGTTTGCTGAGCCTAATAACTCAAATGGTTAGGTTCTTTTTTCATTATTTCTTGAACTATTTTTGCACTTGTACACCTAAACTTTGTTCCTTTCTGTTTTCAATAAATACTGCAGGGCCAAAGCCCCTGTAGATTCCAAAAAAAAAATTGGTTAGGTTTCTTATGTTGGATCGTGTCCATCTAGGTTGAGTTACCCGTCTGCAAGGGGTCTCTGGTGTCTTCACCAAAAATATCTCGAAGACGTTCGTGGTGGTAGAATATATGTGCATGTACGTAAGGGTCTGTTTTGTGTATTGAAAAAAAAAACAGAACATCACTACTTTTAATTTGTAGTATGTCAAGATCATATATAGTCCATCTGTCAAAAGTAAAACTATCCTAGTTTGGCTAAGTTTATAGAGAAAATATCGATATTTACACACGAAATAGATATGCTATGAAAATACATTTTGTAAATAAAGATTTAATGCTACTAATTTAGTATACAAATATTAATATCTTTTTCTACAAACTTGATTAGCTTACCATTGCAATGGTTTGACTTACAAGACTACAATGGTAGTGGTAGTCCCCCCAAAAAAAAAAAAAAAAAACAATGGTAGTCTTTCTTAGGATAAGAGTGGGTACAAACTAGCTTCTCCTATACTCTATCCGTCCCTAAATAATTGTCGTTTTCGTTTTTCGAGAAATAATTTTGACTAAATATATAAAAACAAATATTTATACTTATGATATAAAATTAATATCATTAGATAGATCGTTGAATTTATTTTCATAATAAATTTATTTGAAGATATAAATGTTGCACGGATTTTCTACAAATTTAGTCAAACTAACGGCACGGAAACAAAAAAACGACAATTATTTGGGGGCGGAGATGGTACTAGCATGTACTCCCCCTACCAAAGTACAATTATTTTGCTAAATAAACTATCAGCCTGTTTGCTGGTTGGTTTCAGCCAGGGTTTATCAGCCATGGTACAGTGTTTTTCTCTCATAACAAACCAGCACCAGCCGGACTTATCAGTTCAGAAACCAACCAGCGAACAGGCTGTATGAATGCAAAATGATCGCTGTCTGCTTATGTGGCAGACACGACAGACAACTTTTGAGCTGGACGACGTAGCTCTTTGACAAAAGTTCAGTTAGCAAGCTGCAAACCACAACTTCAAGATTGGCTTAGTACCCAGGCAAAATGAATTTTGGGCCCCAGTATGACTTGACACCTGCTGCCACTAGCTATGCCCAGCAGTCAGCACTCGGCAGACATACCATGCCCCTCAATAATTCATAAAGATCCAATCTAAATATTAAAATTGCTATCCACTAGGGGATCAGAATGCTGTGACAGATTGTAGCGCTAAGTCAACTCTGCAACGTATGCGATTTTGGTGCAACTGGGAGGAGAGAAAAATGGTCCTTGTGAATAACGAATCGCCACAAAATTTGCCTAGATATAACAAACATAAAGATAAGGGGGGTCAATTGTTAGTTTGACCCCTTTGACTTGGGAGCCAAGTGCTCCTGTAAAAAGAATCAACTTTCACGAAATTGAAGTCTCAAAATTTGGTGTTTGACTCTTATTCTCTCTAAATGGAGCATGTTTTTACTGTTCATACTATCGAAAAGGCGATATAGGAGGAAACATGTGTTTAAGACACGATTGATTTATTTTCTTTTTACAAGGGGAATGGAAACCAAGCGCACCCTAAATGAACCATTTTGCATGACTTGTCCACATCTTCTTATTCTGCCCCTGCAGCTCCTGAAGGCCCACCTAATACAAGAGCAGCTTGGCCAAATCAAATCTTAAATTTTCTAAACATTGACTGCAATAATAGAGTATGTAGTAGAATCTACTGTTAACATATATACGTCCCACCCCCCAATTCATCAATCAACACTATAAAAGTGAGCATAATTGAAGTGCATACGTACAGCATGTTAGTTAGTTTGACCTCAGTCTATAGGTACAATATTTTGTAGAAATAATTGCTACTTGTTTACTGGAGTGTAACATCACATATGGAAATAAACAAACAGAATTATTGGTTATCAGTAGTGGTGAAATGGGATAGACAATAATCCTATATGGATCAGATGACATGCGTGGAAAACCACGATGTGTTTTTATTTCTACAATCTAATAATTCACAATAGATATGTTCCACTTTTTTGTATGAAAAAGAAAGAATGGGGTCGGTATGATAAAAAGATGAGCAATATCCGCACCATATTTGTATCCAACAAAGATATCTCAATATTCAATGAACTAACAAAATGAATGCTTTTTTAAAAGAAAATTGGATTTTTACCCACATTTTTCGGTTGACACAAATGCAATAAAATGTCCTCTAACATGCAATGGGTTTTCTTGTTTATATATCTATATCTACTGAACCTTGCAGGCAGATGTGATTTGAAAGTGAAAGGTTCTGCTTCCCTATATGCTAGGTTTCGAGGTTTGGATTGGGTGAGGTTCGTTGGCAGTTTACGCTTGGGCCAATTATTGCAGTTTAAACTTTGACTAAGCCATTACATGATGCATGTTTGGTGAGTCTATCGATGAGCCCATCCTGAAATGAAAGAGGCACAAAATGAGAATATTAGCAGAGCAGGTTGGCCCAAGCAAATTGTTTTTGAAAGGGAATCAGGCCTTCACTGTACACAGACTTGGTTGCTCCTGATCAGGGTTGCAGTACGACCTAAAGTACTCCTAGAAATAATTCAGAATTCATCAGCTTATTTATCCCAGTTCAAATTTGAAGTACTTTTAGAAATAATTCAGAGTTCATCAGCCTATTTATCCCAGTTCAAATTTAATATTGCAGGTGCATCCATCGAGTCAGACCCTGATTCACTACCGGAAACAGTGACTTTGCCGAGTGCCAGGCACTCGGTAAAGACTAAAAAACACTCGGCAAACAGCACACGGCATCTACAGTGTCGACAAACAGCTATTTGCCGAGTGTTTTTTATCGCGCACTCGACAAATGGTTCGCCGAGTGTCAAATTTGACACTCGGCAAAAAAAGTGGTTTGCCGAGTGTTTTTCCAAAATACACTCGACAAAGGATTATTGTTTGCCAAGTGTTTTTGGGAATTACACTCGGCAAACCTATTTTTCAAAGGAAAAAATGATAATTTTTTTCTCAGCATACCATTATTGTTTGTCGAGTGCTTTTGGGAATTACACTCGGCAAACCTATTTTTCAAAGAAAAAAAAATTCTCAGCATATTTCAGTTTAATAGTTGCCATACAAAACACTCTTAGTACACCATATCTGCATGCAGATCATGCTCCTGACAATATAATTCTCATAATAATCATATGGACATAGAAATGAAGATGACAAATTTAAGAGACTAATGACAGGCCGGCTCTCTGCCTGGGAGGCAGCAAGCAAACAGACCGAAAGCAGTGGCCATAGCATACAAGCTTCTTAGTTCTTACACATACTCAAGTTTTCATAATACAAATGCTGCCCATAATTAGTTCTAGCCTTCACAAAGCAGTACAACTGCAAGAGACAGGAAGAACTTACAAATCTACAAGTGCAAAAGAAATGACAAAGGCAAAAGGACCATCTCCGTAAATTTTACATTTAAAAGTATATAATTACCAAAATTTCACGGAAGAAATGCCACACAGCAAAGACCATCTCCGAAATTTTACATTTGAAAGTATTACCTAAGTTTCACAGAAGAAATACCACAAAAAACAGTGACCATCTTCAGAAATTTCACATTTGAAAGTATTACCTAAGTTTCACAGTCTAAGGCAACAAATATATGATTTGCATGCAAAAAAATCATGTTCTTCTAGAAATAGCAATGCAAAAATCACGAGCTCTATTGAACTGAGCTAATAGAAAAGAAACTATTGGTCATTCCAGGATCCATTAGAGAGCAAATATGTCAAAAGCACAAGAACTACATATATTTTACCCGGAGCAAAAGAACAAGAGCAAAGAACTCGAGAAATGGCTCGATTTTACCCATTATCAAAGATGAGAATTGTAACTTAATTTCACCTGAGCTTAATTTAATTCTCTTTCTCTAATGGGAATTGAACCGCCACGTAACTAGTTGCTTATATCTTTGCGTGCCATCCTAGTTAAGCGACAAAATGTAATAAAATATCCCAAGTACCAGCTCATAAGATGCTAAAGTGCAAAAGTTCTCTAATGGAAACTTAATTCATCACAGCCACTTAAGAGTAGTACAAAACAAAAAAGTCACAAGGCATAGTTAGGGAAGGGGAGAGCAGCGAGGCACGAGACTGGGGTTCCATATCATTTCAGCTCCGCAAATATCACATATCAAAATGATTGATCAGGTTGATATATGCAAGATATTCAAGATAGCATCTCACCTGACATCCAATGCACCAAATACCAGGTTATGTGCAAGGTTAAAATGTAGCTTTGAAGTTATATGTATAACATCATCTAACCCTAAAAGCAACTAGGGTAACAAAACAAACAAGTTAAAATTGTATTTTAACTTTGCAGTAAAATCTTCTTATTACATTGCTCCCTCAAATTCAAATATAATGACATTATTTGAGTGGTCCATCCATATATATTTCTTACATTACAGTAAATTATGTTAGTATAGTTCTACTTGTGATTTTCAAAGATGTCAAGTTACCGATAAAAGACAATGAAGAGCTCCCATTTGGATCAAACTGACAGCTCATTGCTTATATATGTTCAAGAAATATTTGATGCACTACTAATCGTGAATTATGTTAGTATAGTTCTACTTGTGATTTTTATGAATCAAAATGGCAGTGCAGTTTCTTCATACAACAAATCAGATGTGCTACTACTACTAAACCAGCTAGAACAACCCAACCATGCAACCAAGAGGTCATCTTACTGTTAATAAAACAGGAGCAGTGGAGGAAGCAGCTCCAGTAGTGAATACATACCCATGGTGGTAGTAGCTCCAACAGCTCCGGATCCGGGAGAGGGAGGGACGGCGCCGGGGACGAAGGCCGAGGAGGGGCGGCGCCGGGGACCACCACCACCACGCCAGCACAACGAAGCCCGCTGCCACGCCGCCCGCCACCACCAGAGCCCAGATCCGGCCGCCACCGGCCTCCGCCGGCCGGATCCGGGAGAGGGAGGGCCGGATCCGAGAGAGGGAGGGGTGGCGCCGGGGAAGAAGGCCGGGGAGGGGCGGCGCCGGGGACCACCACCACCACGCCAGCACCACAAAGCCCACCACCACGCCGCACGCCACCCGCCACCACCAGAGCCCATATCCGGCCTCCATTGGCCGGATCCAGGAGAGGGAGGGGCGGTGCCGGAGAAGAAGGCTGGGGAGGGGCAGCGCCGGGGAAGAAGAAGGCCGGGAAGGGGCGGCGCCAGGGAAGAAGGGGAGAAGAAGGGGACGGGCAGCGGCAAGGAGGGGAGGGGCGCTGGGGGCCGGGTGCCGGGGAAGACCGGAAGAAGGGAGGGGGCGCTGGGGTTCGGGTGCGGAGGAAGAAGGGGAGGGGGCGCTGGGGTTATGTAGATATTTTTGTTTTACGAGTGTTCTAGATCGGGAGCACCCGGCAAAGTTTTTTTTCCCATTTTTTTTCTTCTCTTTTTTCAGGAATTTTTTTTTGCCGAGTGCAAAAAAGAAAACACTCGGCAAATCCTTTGTTTTCTATAATTGCACTTAATAAATTAAAATTATCAAACGGGTTCAAAAAATTACAAATTTTCACATGAAACAATTTATGTTCTCTATTGCATATACAAAAAGTTTTAAAGTCAAACCCCAATTCGACCGTCACTTGAACTTCAAATCTTACCGATTCCTTCTCAACGCTATGATTCTTCTTCTGTGATGCTTCGGTTTATAAACATCGTACGTGACAAATTATGTGAAACCTTCTTAATTTTTTACCACAGCCTCCACGTATGATATCATCACATCATGACAAATCTCATAATTTTCAAACTTCATTTCCTTTTTTTAGAATTTAAAAACCATTTGGCCACAACGTTCGTGGTCGTGCGTCCTGAACAAGATGTTCGAAATTTCTTTTCATTTCTCGGGTGACGCCTCACACTAGACTCAATAACATGAATATCATTTTCCTACTCATTTTATTTTATTATTTGAATCACTTACGGTTCAAATTTGACTTATACGAAAAAATTCCTAGAAATACAATAAATTAATTAAATATAGCAAAAAGATCCACAAATATATCAAATTTTAACATGGAATACCACATGCTATATGTTGATAGTAGAAAAGGTTTCAAGGTCAAAAGAGAAAAAATAAAATAAAATTATTTTGCCGAGTGCCAGACAATTACACTCGGGAGACATATTTCTTTGCCGAGTGCCTTTCTTTGCCGGGTGTTTTCTTTCTAGTTTGCCGAGTGTCGAACTTTGCCGAGTGTTTTTTACATCGTTTGCCGAGTGTATTTATTTTTCCGAGTGTTTTTTTCGCAGCACTCGACAAAAGTGCCCGAGGAAATACACTCGGCAAACACCAAGACACTCGGCAAAAGGCTTGTTTCTGGTAGTGATTCACAAGTACACTTTCTTTTGGCAAATATGGTTAACAAAGAATATCACCAAGTTTCATATTTCATTTTAGTGACATGATAGAGAAGGTTTACGATGTTTGAATATATATTTTTTACTGGACAGTGCAGGTTTTTTTTCTTTTTACCTGAAAAAATGAGACATTGAGCTTCAAGACAGCATAATGCTAGGTTACAAATTTGACAGATTATGCATATACAGGAACACACAACAAAGGCATTTTCGGTTGGCAAAGACTAAATCTTCTTTTAAGACTAGTAAGTTTAACACATTCTGTATCACCTAATCCATTTTCAAGCAGCTAAAGTAACTTCAAACATTGGGGCCTTTCAACACAAAGGCCCCGTTCGCTTCGCTGAAAAAACAAGCCAAAACACTGTTCCGACTGATTTGTTGTGAGAGAAAAATACTGTTCCAGCTGACCTCCATCCCTCTACATGCAAACAGGGGCTACAGCTCTATCCTCATTACACGTGGACATGGACAAAATCCAGTTCTCCAATGAGCAATGATCCTGAGGTCAAAACAACAAAACTAGCTAGCTAGCTCTATTACTTTCCCTAGCATATCTGTTCCCCTTCGAGGGACGCCATAATCTGTAAAACTGAAACAAGGCCACAAGGGGGCTGTGCCCCTAAAAGTATCTACATGTCATCCAGTTTCAGAGCCCTTTTGCTTTCCTTTTTTCCCTTCCGTTTCTTGTTCTCCTTCTCTCTTTTTTCTTTTCTTTTTCTTTTTCTTTTTTCCTTCTCTTTTGTCGCAAAAAAGCTCAGTTACAGAAAGCACAGGCTGCGTTGCAGTGACAGTTCTTGGCAACTCAGAAAAAGGAAGAAAAAACAGACATACAGCGTGGGTTATGCGTTTGCCAAAGAACTCCGGCGCCCTGACATGCTGCTGTCCCATTCCTGCGTTGGGAGCACACCATTCATCATTATCCTGTTGCCTCTCATACACACAGCATCGACATCAACTGGATAGTGGCGGGAAGTCACCACTGTCCTTGAGACGGTATGGTTGAACTTGAACATTCCTGCAGATCGTATGATATATGTGTTCAGCCATTGTAAACTCTGGAAATTGAGTGGAAAATCTTCAAGGTGAAACTCAAAAGGAGCGCAGTTTCAAGCTGAACTTTCAACAGAGGAAACAGACATGGTTAGAGTTAGCCAAAAGCATATCTTAATTCCATCTAGCACAACATCCATGGATTTGAGAACTTCACATATATACCCCAAACATGGTCTAAATAAGCAAGTAAAAATCTGTCCAAACACATCTGAAAAAACCTCTTGCAAATCCAACGATATCTAATATTTGTTGACCTTACATGATAATCATGTAGCCAATGGCAATTTAAATTATCTCACATTATTTGCAACTACCAATTAAAAAAACCTAATCAACACATAATTGAAAGCTTAGGGGCTACAGTATAATTTACTTCATATATCAATTGCCCAAAAGTGAACAATAAGAGCATCTAGATAATTTTACAAAAACACCAACCTAACAAAGAGCCAAATTTATCTCATTGTTTGTAGCATGGAAATGTCCACTAATTGCATGTTTCTCCCTTGAATACATAAGGAGAGCTGATTATCATTATATTAAGAAGAAAAAGGAGTTGGAACCCGTACAACACTCACTCACACCAAACAATAGACTAGCATACAAATTGCATGTTCTTCCCATCAGATAGTAATTGTTGGTATTGGCAACTAAAATATCGCAACACACTTACCTCATTCCGTTGGAACCCATTCCAGTGTTTTTCGCCATAGACATGGGGCTCACAGTCACAGGCCCAGAACCTTGATTGTTGGAGGCAGAACCTGATCTGCTAGCATGCTCTTTGGAGGCAACTTCCCTTGGCAACGCCCCCAAGGTCCCAAACTCAAGTTTACTGTCTTGCGAGAGCATAAAACCATTGCCATGAAAATTATCCTTTCGAACCTGGGAAGATGGCGAATGCATTGGTACATTCAAAGGATCCCTTGGAGACTGGGAAGATGGTGATGGTATTGGTATATTCATTGGAGATGGGATTCCATGATCATTTGCACTAGGAGCATATATCTGCAGTGGTGGCTCATGCCTCAATTCGTCAAAAGGTATCATATCTACAGGTATATCCGGTCGGGCATGGTGGTGAAACTTTTGATAATTATTCTGATGGGAATGATTCCTTCCTCTCTCCCCACGTCCAGTAGGTGGCCTTTCCTTGCGCAAATTCTGAAGTGTCCCATGAGGCAGACAAAATTAGCATGAATACAAGACAAAACTGTCCAAGCTATAAAAATTTGAGGACAAACCTAGGAAAAGTAACACTTCTGAAGTAAAAAACAGAAGCGTAATGGACAAATCATTGCATACAAAAGAATAGATGAAAACTGAATTACAAGAAAACTAGCATGTCTGTTCACACGTACAGCACGAGGAATGAAGATAACGAACATATGAACAAGTACCAGATGTTCCTTTAAGTTTTAAGAACATAAGATGAATGCTCAAGGAGGGAACGTACTGGGTCAGGAAAGTAGGTGCCTGTTCCACGAGCCCTCATAGCCATATGATCATCTGCTTGATACAATGGCCTATACACAAAATAGCCAGGCGGATAAACAGGACCAGGGACGACTCCATTCCTACTAGCATATCCATACAGATTTTTTCTGCCATGGCCATTTGATGGGTGCATGTTCTGATATTGCAGGGGAGGTGGCATAGGCATTGGATAGTATAACTGAGTCGTAGGACTGTCCTGATGGAAACCCCGTGCATACAGAAGATTATGCAAATTTGTATCGAAATCTCCAGTGAGATTTGGCACTGTGTCATTGGTGGTACCTCCAGGTTGTGTATCTGATGTTAAAACTGAATTAGATGTGCCCAGACCATCAATTAAGCCAGTAGAATAGGAGTAAGCATTATGCTTAGCATCGTCAATACAGTGGTGAGATCTGCCTGTAAACTGCTTTGCTGAAACCCCATGGTATGATGGGATTGTGTCATTTCTAACATCAACCTTCTTGCCCGGTTTCTGATTGCAAGGTACAGGTTTCACTAGGTGTTGGTGAAGCTTCAGAGAAGTCACCACCTGAATCAGTAGCTGTGTGACTCGTGGCATCACTATCTAGCAAACCCCAAGAAACAGATTTTATCTCCTTGTGGTCAGCCATAGAGTTACATTCTTTTTGCTTTACTGGGCCATGATTGTTGGAATCTGAAATGTTGATGTTACTGAGCTGATTAGACAGAACATCGCAGGAATTGTTGGGCGTAACCTTGTTGACTCTTTCCGCATCTAAGACTGATGAAACAGGATCATTTGTAACAAGATCAGAAGAGCTCACCCAAACATCTGGCCTTAAACCAGTACGGTTTCTCTTTAGAGTGTTCCTGAAAAACTGATTGACTTCACTGACAGGACAAGAAGGCACTTGAAGAATCTTGCCAAGCTTACGAGCACCAAAAATCAAATGCGCCATGATCCGGTAAAAGTTTCCTGCGCATGGAGCAATGCAATAAAGATAAAATTCTTTTAGAAAAAGAAATATCAGAATGAAGCACTTCAGCTGTGTACCACAAGAAAGCTATTCCTGTAAATCAAATGAAAAGCATAAATACTCACAAACTCAAAACATAATGAGATAAGTACTCATGTTCTGACGGAGAAATGGCAGCAGCATGTGATATTAATGTAGTGCAAAATGGTGAAAAGGTGTTGCAGATTGTGCTTACTGCTTAGGCGCAGTACAATGGGTGGCTGGTAAGTGAGTGTGACATACTATATTCTTAAATGGCAACAGTTTCTTCTATGCAAAACTGAAATGATAACTCTTGGGTGTGCATCAGCAATGTAGAAGAAACGCAGTCAATACAACATTAGATAGCAAGAATTATAGATTTGGAGTTTTGGACAGGGTAGATATGGAAGCAGCATATTTGAATAAGCACTTACGAAGCAGTACAACAATGGATGAGGGCAATCCACTTCAATCACGCATTAGGTGAAAAGATAGTGTGATGATGTAGGCAAAAGGATTCAATGAGACGAGGTCATAAAACCACAAATCATGAAATGAAACATTTTGTAAATTTTGCACAGACAGTTCAAAAGTTTAGCTGAGCAGTCTGTGGAATAAATATTCAAACTTGACAAAAACAAGTGAAGCAGGATTTTTTTTCTCTGACTGGCACTGTAAGTCCTTATGCAAATGGGCTCATACAAAGGTTTAAGGTTGGAACATCAAGTTGAGAATTTTATTGACAGATTTAAGTGACAAGAGAAAATTCAGGAATACATTATTCATTTCTATTATCATAATTGATGATCCAGAGGCAGGAACAAACCTTTACTGACACTGCGTCCAAGGTTATTACTCTGCTTTAGTGGATCAACTATATTTAGAAATCTTCGTGAGAATACTCTAGGATTTGTCTCAGAGTTTCTAGGGAGAACACTAAAAGACTCTGTGCATTCTTTTAGAAACTCCTCTCGTTGAAGAAAATCATCATCTTGGGTATCTGGTGGGTCAGCTGTTCAACAAAAGCATGTCAATGACCAATAATTGCAATCGAAAATAGACAACATTCTGCACACTTAAGAGTGCATTCACTTACTAACTAGCTCAGGTAGTGAAGATAAGGAAACAGGTCCAAACAAGCTGATCCCCTTATTGTCCCAATCAAATTTACTATAATAGTCAAGAAATCTATAGAGGACCTGCAGAAGGGCATATAGTCATCACACTCATAGGAAGGTATGTATCATGAAGAATGTCAATATAACATGGCAAAAAAAGCAGCAGAAAAATTTAAGACATAACTTACAGCCAATGGACCATCCAAAGACTTGTGGAAGATATGGAAAATGTATAAAACTAAAGTCTCCAAAGCATATGTGGATATTAGACCATGATGGGCACCAAGAATACGGCTTTCGTAATAGCACCAGTCTTTGACAAGCATTATGCTTCTCTTAAACAGGTGATTCTTTCCAAAGTTTTGATCGACCTACAGAAAAAATATTTATTATCAATATTTTTATCACTATGCAGTATGACATAAGGAACCACAAAGTGGAACTAATCCTCTTAGATCCTACGTATAGTAGGAAGGCAAGGGAACATTTTTTTCATCTTATTAAGAGTATCAAATCTGAGTTTTATGGACAAAAAAAACTACACAACTCCATCTTTATGGCAACATTTGAAATATTACCTTCTCAAGAAAACATAGTGTGCACAGCCCACCAATCTGATTAACTGAGATGTCTACGACAATGTTTTGTACCAAACATTTAACCAGCTTGACCTGCCACCAGGGAGATTTATGATCAGACAACAATATGTGAAACAAGAAGCTCGCATGTGCCCAAAATTTGTCCCTAGCCAACACATACAAAACAAGATGGATTTCTCCAATAATCTATGCCACACTACTGTGCATAGCAAGAGTGCAAGAACCCTCAAAAACAGCGATTGAAAATGTTATGAGTATTGGTAGCTACTTTTTTCCTTTTTATAGTCAGCCCAGTACCTGATGAAATATTGGCATATTCATAATTCCATATGCTCCAAAGATGTAATATGCAAGATGGAGAAGAGTTGCATTTAAGTACAATAAAAATGGTATTTCTCCAATTTTACATAATGTGCACAAATAAGCACTTATAAGTAGAATGCAGGAATTATAAAAGTAAGTTCATTAAACAAGTGGAATGCATACAAAACAACCACCTCCAATAAGTGAAAACTCTAAAAAGATGGTATAGTGATGGTTGACCTCAAGTTAAATATATTCGAAACAAAGAGCAATATGGTACCTATAAAAAAAAGATTGATATGGCAGAGTGAAATACCTCAGCAGGGACATAATGGACATCCTTGACTTCAAATTCAGAATCTTTCCTTCGCTCTTCCAATTTTAGAATAGCACATACTTCATTTGCTAGATTCTCATCAGAAATCGCAGGGCCGAATAATGTCAAGTCGATATCTCCATCAGGAAGATATGTTTTCAATGGAACAGATCCAAATGGAAAGACCTATTTTTCACAAACACAGGAGGTTAGACTGTAGGTCTTTCTGTCTCACATGGCATTACAATAGCAGCAAGAAAGCATCAGAGCAGCACAAAATTTGGTAGAACAATGATATTTCACTCATGTGCATGTGTACAAAGTGCCACTAGTAGTAGTCAGATGTTATACATGTGAACATCTGGTAGAAGCAAACACGTAATGCGCCTAACTGATTTACTGATTTCATACATAGTTCAACTTAACCCTCTGTGTCTTGTATCCAATCTCAAGTTTTAACAAACGTTTGCTAGGTCTCATGTGTCCACTTGTATAAACAGCAATAAGAAAACAACCTCCATAACACAGCCAGCCAGAAAACATCAAGTATTAAAGTATCACATGATAAGATCCTAGATTTATTGACTGGTTCGCTCCTAAGATAGGATCTTTTTCGTCCAATATTCACATTCCATGATTCTAGCACAAGTTTGGTAAAATCATAATAGCAGTTTAAATACGATCCTACCTGATTCGACCAATCCTAGTACGCAATTATGAATAAAGGTCCACCTTTTACTCACTCATATATTTAATTATTTGCATAGGCAAGGAGAGACAATTAATCTGGACTATTATTTTACATGCTTCTAATCTAATGTACAATGAAAGAAATTTTTTATTAAGGCCTTGTTTGGATGCATGTGTATCAACTTCAATCCACATGTGTTGAAGTGGATTGGAATGGAACTTAGTTTAATTCCACTCCAATCCACTTCAACACATGTGGATCGAGATGAATACATGCTCATCCAAACAAAGCCTAAATGAATGACATGGTATATTTTAAATACTGCATGTGTATCTCAGATTAAATCAGGCAAGATCTTAGATTCTATGATTCAATCCTACAATTACATCCTAACAGACCATTCCAGCTGAACTCAAGATGTTCTGACTTGACTGGGGCATAGCAGACATGCAGCTGTTCCTTCTCGGGTAACATGAGTAACCTATGGAGTGCCACGTCACAGAAAAAGAAGACAGTAAGATACAAGGTATATCCAGCCCTCCAATCACAATCATCAGTTTCACTGTGTTTAATGTGATAACATGCCGAGCTCCGACAGCCAATTCACGGTCCCATTAAAGGTCCACCCCGCCGAACCACGTGGAGGCTCAAGCGCGCAACCGACAAAGCAAATCAGTACGACTCTGTACTCATTCACCAATAAACACTTGACACCTCAAGTACCCAGCAAAAAACGGCAAGGGTTTGCATATACCGGTTTCGCGCGGCAATCACTAGGGTTAGGAAAATCACATGCCAGAAACAGCAACTAGAGCACAGCTAAGTGAAATCACAAGCATGGTAACTAGCAACTCAGCACTAAGCAGTATGAAGGAACCTATAATGTGTATCTTTAGCTTCAATTCGATTACCTAAATTCCTAAAATACAAAAAAATGGCACTAAAACTCTATGTTTTCCTCCTAAAGCACCTAAACAACCATTTGCATAATCTGAAGAATGTGATGTCTCATAGCACAACAGATACTGATAACGAAAACCTAGGTGTTTCACTCGCCCATGCTATTGAAGAATCGACGAGCCTTTAAGCTACAGAACACTGAGACCGCAAATGATTGTAGCAGGGAAGGTTACCGGAATGATGAATACCTGATACCGGGCTTGGAACCAGAAGAGGCGCTGGACGTACTCGATGACGGCGGCGCGGAGTTGTTCGGAGGCGGCGGTGGGCTGGATCTTGTTGACCACGGCGAGCGCGGCGGTCTCGAAGCGCCGCCACGCGTCCGGGGAGACGGACGCGGGGTCCGGGTGCGCCGGCACGGACTCGGGCACCGGCGAGCACTCGCTGATGTCCACCATGGCCACCCCCGGGAGAGAGAGCCGCTAGCCGCTTGCTTCTTCCCCGGAGCTGGAGGAGGCGCCGCCAAGCAGCCGCTGGAGGAGGGAGGCGACGCAAGAACCGCCGCTGCAGCCGAAGCAGCCGCTGGAGGAGGAGGCGGCGACGCAGGAATCGCCGCCGTCGCCCGGGCAGGAACGGACGGGAAGGTGGGCGGGGGCGATCGGTACAGGCGAGGGGCAGCGATCTGCGCGCCGCCGCCGGCGAGGTAGGGCAAGGCAGGGAAGAGGGGGAGAGCTCGGGATTTGGGAGCACGGGGGGGGCGAGCGGGGGGGATTTTAATGTGAGGAGAAAGAGGGAGAAAAAGGTCAGTTTCCTTTCGGCGGGCGTCCGTTGCTTCGCTTTCCTCCTTGCCTCCACTTCCTCGCTAGCTCCCCTGGCCTGCGCCGCGAGGATAGAGATGACGCTGACGAGACGCCTGCGCGGCTGCGCCGCGCGCGGCTCGCTGCTGCTGCTGCTGCTGCTGCTTTTCGGGGCTCGGCAGCACGCGCGCTCCTCGGCTCAATCTCGCCGCCGCCGGAGGAAGAAGAAGACGAAGAGGAGGCTTCAAGGCACGATTTCCTTTTCGCTTTTTTTTTCCTTTCTTTTTTTTTCTTCGATTCGATCGATCCAAATTCGGCGGCCTCACTTCACTGGCTTATGGCGCGATGGATGATGTGATGGGTTTGCCGTTTGCGCATTCTTGCTTGGTTTCTAATGCGGTTTGTTGTTTGTCACGGATCGAGCTTGCGTCGTCGTGGGTTTGAACGAGGAAAGCAGCCTTGGTTGATTGGCTGATTGCAACTGCAATTCGCGTCGACTCGTCCCCCTTTCTCACCCCTGTTTCCTGTTCCTTGGAGGAAGAAGTCAAAGCGATTTGAGATTGACGACACACGTGAAAGAGAGAGAAAGAGACTTTTCTCTATGTGCCATTATAAAAGATCGAAATTCTCTAGGTGTCTCTGAAAAAATTCAGCGGTCTTCAACACCATTACTCTAACTTTTTCAGGTCCTCCACACTTCCGTCAGTTCAGGCTCTAACGCCGTCAAACTGCAGGTGTGAAAAGACGAAAATGCCCTTAAATTCAAATATGTTATTAAATTTTTTTGAGCATCTTAACGACTTCAAATGAAAAAACTCAAAACTAAAAAGTCGTAGATCTCGTCGAGATCTATAATTTTCATATAAAGTTGTAGATCTATAATTTATTTTCATTTAATTCGTATGGTATATGCATGATACATAGAAGGTTTAGTGGCACCGCGGACTATGGCGCTATCATGCTAACTTGTAGAAAAAAGTTCTCCATAGGTATATAAAAAATTATGATAAAGAAAGTATGGATCATGCACCATACTACACGAGACGCAGTATAGATCTCACGTCGATTTTTTTTTTTGGTGGATGTTTGCATTTAGGGGTGCTATAAATTTACATCTACACTTTTTCGTGGTGGATGTTTACATTCACTTTTAGGGTGCTATAGAATGTATTAGTGTTGCATCCAACCGCATCTAGCTATGAGTTTGCTTCATGCTATGGTTAACGGATAAGACAACATGCAATGACAAGCTAAAAAGTTCAAGTCAATAATAAGAGGAGCATTGCCGATGCTACTAGAGAGGAGGTAGGTTGTCGAAAATTGATTAGAGGGTAACTAGTGAGGAGGGCTACATGTATCTTGGCATGCTTCTACCTCATATGGAGTTTTACCGGGTGACCTAATATAATAATAGAATTATAAGAGATATATACATGAATCACAATACAAACACAATCGCTCACGTGCACACTCACCTATGGACGCATGCATGCACACCTTATGCCTATGATCACCTATGAAAGATTGAGCTAATAGATCACGAGATTAAGTCACCATATGCACTTCATTATCGATGGGCATGACGCATACCACTGAAATATGTTATTAACTCAGGGAATGAATCCAAAAAATACGAGCACTCACTTCAAGTCGAGTACTTGAATTTGGGTTGGTTGGTTCCACTTCCACCAAAAGAAATCAAATGAGGGAGGTACACTCAGTTCATAAGATACACAATATAACTTAGAAGCAAAAAATGTTACATCTAATACAACCTTTTTTAATTTAACTTATAAGAAAAAAATACTCCATTCTAATAATGAAGGAAGTATAATTTCCTAGCATCTCATGAAGAGGTGGATATGTCATCATGAGAGGTAACAATAAGATAACATTCGAAAAAACACAGCATTGTGAGATGTATGTGTTAAGTACCCTATAGCCCTATGAGCACCTTCATAGGATTGAGTTTGGACCGGTAAATCTCAAGATTGATGAAGTCATTACATATATCACGCTATTGACGGACACGTTTATATAACATAAAATTCATTTTATTTTATTGTCTAAGCTCATGCTACTAGCATTTGCTGGACTACTATTAAATCTCTAATTTTGTTTAAGTGGTAACGGTGTGTATATATAGTAGTTGTCGAACCGTAGGCTAAGGCGGGAATGGTTTTTAGTTGTGCACAAGGTTAGTTCATTGTGGACAGCATAGTTAGGCATATAAAATTTCTTTTGTTGCATTTTTGTTCTTCATAGGAAAATGTCTAGATCAAGAAATGTGACCATGGATAATATTTAATATTATAATAGATGTGATTGACAAAGACTTTCACCATATAATTATGGTGTCCTATCTATGAAAATGATGCACATACTCGAATCATAATTTGTTGTGTGGTAAGATAGGTCAAGCAACACTGGCACCTCATTTTCTTCACCCTTTTATGTAACTGGAAAAATTTCCAGACTCCACACTCCATTAATAGCAAGCAGTAGTGACAAATTAAATATTCCATTATAATGAGAGCGAGCACTGCCAAGACTAAAAGGCAAGTTGTGGAGAAGTGCACGAGAAAAAGAAGGCAACTTATGAGAAGTGTACATACTCCCTCCATTATAACCTAGAAGACTTTTTGCATTGCCTTTTTTAGATACGTTTTTTACTAATATATAAACATAAGCATAGTGTATATATCCAAGTACATAGCAAACAAAAATATATCTAAAAATTCAAAACGCCTTCTAATTTAGAATAGAGGGACTAGTATAGTTCTAGAGTTAAAAGAGTAGAAAGAGATATACTATAAATGAAATTAGGCGTGACAATACTGCTTGCCTCTTTGACGAAGGAAGGTTTAATTTCCTCTAAAGCAGCCAATGTGGAGGTTGATACGACGTCTTGAGAGTTGAGAGGCAACAAGTTATGACAACACACGAAGAAAAAGGATACGTGAGAGGTATGTATGTCCCAACTTTACTATCACTTTACCTGCTACATTATACTATACATAACATGAATTTCATCTATTTTTATTGCCTATATGGCTATATATGCCTCATGGTATTACTTTCCCCAACTATTCAGTTCAATCACTAATTGCTTAAACGGTAGTGATGAGTATATCAAGTTGTTACCAAACCAGAAAGAAGATGACCTTTTCTGGTTGCACATAAGGTTTCATTTGGAGTCTTTTTCTTGTAGTAGTTGCCATGGGATCGATCGGCTGGTCTTTTTCTTGTTTTTTTTCTATTTCATTTTCAAAACGAAAAGCAAGTGCTTGAATTTGTCATGTGTTGTACCCAACCAGTAAGAAAATGCCAGGAACTCAGTTTTTTTAGATGGTGCCAGGAACTAAGCTAGGGTCAATAATGGTTTTTTTTTCTTTGAGAACAGTCAATAATGTGGATGACAGTTGGGATGAAGAGCAAGCGCATCTTAGTGTAGTGGGCCTTATCTGCAGACTACAGTCCAGCAACCCAGCCCACCGTCCAGCAATGAATGAAAACGGAAAGCCCAGCCACATATTCTATGGGGGCCTTCCAACTGTACTTACACTCCGTCTGCTGTGGCGCTTTCTCGGCCTGCCCCGTCGCCGTCGGAGCTATGGCCGGCGTCGCCACTGGCCGGCAACTCCACGCTCTCGGAGATTATCCGTTCCGAAAACGATCACTATGTAAAAAACAGTCAAATCCACCAGCGCTACCTACAGACCCCGTACGAACTGTAGACGCGTGTTAGCAAACAAGCGTCTGTAGTAACTTGTCGACCGAGGACGCCGGTGCGGGGTTAACACGTTTATGTAATAACGGGTTCCTATAGACGCGTCTTTGTAAGGTACGTCTGAAATTTTACCATAGACGCGTGTCACAGGAAGTCGCTGTAGTTTGTCCGCTTATCACAGACGCGTGTTTATTTACAGACGTACTTAGTCTAGACGCGTCTGTAGTATCGCAATTAGCACAGACGTGTGTTAGAGTTCCAGACGCCTGTTATGAAAACGTGTCTGCAATAATCGTAATTAGAGCAGACGCGTCCTTCATTACACACGTCTGTGATCTATGGCCGACGCTTATTTTGTACGCGCGTCTGTAATATTTTTGGCACGTGATTAGTAGTTGGCCGGTGCAAGCATTCAATTCATCCATCATTGACTGCTCTTGTTGCGGCGCCGGGGCTCGAGCTCGATCAAGGCGGCGCGACGTGAGCTCCACGGCCGGCGGCGAGAGATCACTCAGAGAGCTTAGCTCAGCTCAGTGCGGCGCGCGGCCAGCCATGGTGCAGTGCGTGGGCGCGCGCAGTATAGATTGAGGCGGGCGGTAGCTGGGGGGAGCACGACGAGGCGGGCTCCGACCGGTGGCGCAACTGCTCTCCTCGCGCGCCGGCGAGGCTCCTCAGCTCGATCAAGGCGGCGCGACGCGCGCTCCCCCGGCCGGCGGCGAGAGACTTAGAGAGCTCAGCTCAGCTCAACTCAGGGCTGCGACCGGCGGTGGTGTAGGGCGTGGGCCGGCGGGCGGAGGCCGGTGGCACGGGAGGCACTCATACACGCGGGCGGCGGCCAGAGGCGCGATGCGCATTATGCTTCCCTGGCGGCCGTGACGCAGCGCGACCCATGCGGCAACGCCGTCGACGGCGGCTGGGGGCAGCCAGGGGCATGCCCAGGTGTGCTAAGGCCACCGACTGGCCATTCCCCTTCAGCTCAGCTCAGCTCTGCTCTCGATCCATATCCATCCATCGGTCGTACGGTCTGTCAACCGGCCATCCTCTCCTCCTTTTGGTCCCTGGCGTGCTCAGCTCAGCTAAGCTCAATCAGGTAGTATGACCAAATTCATTCCTAATAATACCATCGAAATTTTTGTGTGAGCATGATCAAAATAGATGGAATCCGTGTGCTTAATTCTTTCTCGATCTCTGCAGCAGGGCGCGCTTGTGCCTACTCTTCTCAATCTCTGCAATGCTTTGCCATTGCCATCTATCCTCCAGCAGTGCTTCGCCACCTAGCAGTGGCCAGAGGTGAGCTCAGCAACAACTTGTGCAACTGATTAACTTGCATTCTAAACCTTGATGAGCTTGTGTCAAACTATGATGGTGAAACAGCTGATGATTGTGCCAAAATTGTTGTGTTGTGACAATTTCTAGAATGATTGACTTATTCTTCCATTTTCAATTTTCCTTTTTAGACTATGGAGGATCGAAGCCGCTGGATGTACATTTGGAACCGTACTTGTGATGACTATTTAGATGGTCTTAAATCTTTCCTAACTGCTGTAGAGACAGATATGTTGAATGGACATAAGTCATCTGTGTGGTGTCCATGCGTTGACTGTAAGAATGAAATGCAATACTCGAATTTAGTGACAGTCCATGCCCATCTAATAATGAGAGGATTCATGGATGATTATAGATGTTGGAACAAACATGGAGAAGAAGGTGTCAATGACCAAGACCAGGCGCAGGCTGCTGGTCAGCACGATGGTGACAAAGGCCTCCATGAAACTAATTATGTCGGTGGCGAGGAAGCACCCTTTGGCGATCAGGAACTCTGTGATGATGATGTAGCAGATATTGCTACCAACTATGATGCTGACCATTTTGCTGAAAATCTAGAGGAGATGGTGCGTGATGCCTTCGGCTTTGAGGAGTACACTAGTTCGGAGTTCAAGAAGTTGCAACAGCTATTGAAAGATATGAAGACCCCACTCTATCCGGGTTGCAATGAGGTATACAAAGTTGTCCGCTTCGCTAAAGCTTCTCCAATTGAAGGCAGCAAATCATTGGACTGACAAGGGCTTTAGAGAATTGCTAGAAGTGCTTGTGGATATGTTTCCCCAGGGGAATGAGATACCCAGGACTACATATGAGGCCAAGAAAGTTGTTTGCCCAATGGGATTGAAGTTTGAGAAAATTCATGCTTGCAAGAATGACTGCATCCTGTTCCGTGGTGATAATGAAGCTCTAACTGAATGCCCCAAGTGTGGAACCTCTCGTTACAAACGAAGAACTAATGAGGGTGATGACGAGGAGATGCGCCGTAGAGTTCCTAGGAAGGTCGCATGGTACTTCCCTATAATTCCTCGCCTGAAACGGTTGTTTGCATCCTCCAAGGACGCACAACTGTTGACCTGGCACTCGGATGGCCGAACGGTTGATGATTATATATGACACCCAGCAGATGGTATTCAATGGCGGGTCATTGATTTTATGCATAAATCTTTTTCTAATGAGCCAAGGAATCTTCGGTTTGCACTAAGCATAGATGGCATGAACCCATTTGGTAACATGAGTAGCTCACATAGTGTCTGGCCTATGCTGTTAACTATCTACAACCTTCCACCCTAGCTATGTAACAAGCGGAAGTACATGATGATGTCAGTTTTGATCTCTGGTCCGTATCAACCAGGTGTTAACATCGACGTATTT
Source organism: Miscanthus lutarioriparius (assembly GCA_904845875.1). NCBI lineage: Eukaryota > Viridiplantae > Streptophyta > Magnoliopsida > Poales > Poaceae > Miscanthus > Miscanthus lutarioriparius. The sequence continues at coordinate 126,926,060 of CAJGYO010000010.1, forward strand.
CTGAGGCCGCTTATTGATGATTTCCAAAAACTTTGGAAACAAGAAGGTATTAGAGTGTACGATGGCTTTAGGAAGGAGCGTTTCAACTTACGTGCCAAAAGTGGGAGCAAGAGGATAGGGAGTTAGGCAGCGAAGGCATCAGTAATCCTTGGGACAAATTTCCTGCTGGTCGCCCTAGGAATTGGTTGCGCGCAAGGAGTAAGTTGGTTAAGTCAGAAGGTACTACTGAGATTCATTGGTTGAAAGAGTTAGCTGAAAGTGTCTCACAGCAAATTATTGAGAAGCAAGCAACCCTTGAGTCTTCAGGGGTCACTTTGGTCAGGGAAAGAGATGTGCTCACAGAGGTCTTGAGCCAACCAGAACAGACAGGGCGCGTGCGTGGTGTGTCTAGTTACAGTGGTTAGAAGTATTGGCCGGATTGCACCAGCATGTACAGAAAGAGGAAGCACTCAAATGTGGATGTGGAAGCCATTAAAGAAGAAGTTAGAAGCCAAGTGACATAATAAGTTACCTAGAAGGTCACTAATGATATCATGGCCATGCTACTTGAACGCGGAATTGATTTGAGGTCACCTTCCAACACCCCTACAATGTTTAGTTTCAAGAGCAGCTGTGCCTCAGCCTCGGGTGCACTTTGCAATGTACAGTTGGACCTTCTTACAGAGCCAATAGTGTGTACACTTGTACTCAACCCTAGAGGTTATCAGGTGGAGGTAGCAAGGGGTCAGGTATTCCCATAGCAAAATGAGCTTTATTTAGTTCCAGTATAGGATGGATATGCCATTGTACATGTTGATTTTGTATATCCAGAACATGAGGGCTTTGTGCTGATTCCGCCCCCAAGTGCTGAGATAAAAACTCTTGGAGATGCTCTATTCAAAAGGGTCCAATGGAGTAGTGAAAGGTCCTTGTTTGGTTTTGGTAATTGAGTGACAACCTTAAGTGGACTAATATGTGTTTGACTGAGATACACAGGTGATCAGTCCACAAGTACATGTGTGAAAGGATCAAGATGCCCAAGAGAGGGGGTGAATTGGGCTAATTCTAAATTTTCTTGCAATAATCAAATCCTACGGATAGCCCAATTAACCCCTTGTGCCTAAAAAGTGTTTATATCAAACTAATGCACAACAACCTCGCAACCAACGTTCCAAACTTACTCTAGCAAGCAATTCTATGGATGTAAGACAAGTATTGAAATGCTCAAAGTAAATACTCAAAGTAAGTGCTCAACGTAAATAGAGAGAAAAGGAGCGGCGATGTTTTGCCGAGGTATCGGAGAGTCGCCACTCCCCACTAGTCCTCGTTGGAGCACCCGCAAGGGTGTAGCTCCCCTTGATCCGCAAGAAGGATCAAGTGCTCTCTATGGGTTGATTCTTCGACACTCCGTCGCGGCGAATCACCCAAAACCGCTCACAACTTGAGTTGGGTCACCCACAAGCTCCATGCCGGTGAACACCAAACTCCCAATCACCACCAAGCCGTCTAGGTGATGGCGATCACCAAGAGTAACAAGCACGAACTCTCACTTGACCACGCCAAGCCTAATGAGAAGATGGATGCACACTTTGCTACTCTTGATTTGCTAGTGAGGCTACTCTCTTGGATTCTCAAATCACAAACACCTCACTAGGACCTTGCTCTTCTTGGCACTCACAAACGTGTTTCTCAATTTGGAATGAGCAAAAGATACTCCACTCACGAGTGGACCTTCTATTTATAAGCCACTGAAAAAAGCGAACCGTTATAAGCCTGCGCGGGACGATCGGACGCTTGATCGTGATGACCGGATGCTCCGGTCGGTTCAGCCATGAACCAAGATTAAAGAGTCGACCGGACGGACTGGCGGTCCGATGCGCACTGGACCGGACGCGTCCGGTCGCATAAAACCTCTTATGGAACCTTCTTGGACTCGGCCGGACGCCGAACCCTCGAGGTCCGGTCAAGACCTGACCGGACGCGTCCGGTCCACTCTTTCCCAAGTCTGGACCCTTCTTTGAGTCGACCGGACGCCGGTCCTCGGCGTCCGGTCACATGACCTTCCAGCGTCCGGTCACATCGACTTGATCACCTCGATCAAATGAACTGACCGGACCTCGGCGGCAGTCGTCCGGTCGCATGACCGAGAGCCAGTTGTCCGGTCGGTGTTTGACCCTCCATTCACTTCCAACTTCCGAATATATGTGAATGAATTTTGCTCCAAAAGATCTTAGGCATTCATAGGAGCTACCTAGAGCTAGTTTAAACAAGTGTGCACCACACCTAACTCACTAGACTTAACTAGGTCAAGCTACCCGCTCATACCCCCCTTCATAGTACGGCCAAAGGAAAAAACAAAGTCCTAAACTACTCTAAGTGTCTCTCCAACTTCAATTGACACTTAGAACTAGTTATCCTTAACCTTGTCGTCCATCCTTTGAAAACCAAAGCGATTTCCATCGTGAGGGGCATGACAACCTCAATTGCCCAATCGATCTCCATTACCATGACCTAACTTAATTGCCTCTGCAAAACACACGTTAGTCATAGTAATCTTGTATTGACATCAATCACCAAAATCCAACTAGGGGCCTAGATGCTTTCAATCTCCCCTTTTGGTGATTGATGACAACACCACCTCGAGTATGTTATGGAGTGAGGTTTTGACTGGGCTTGGTTCATATAAGCTTTTGTCAATAAGAATAAAAGAGTTAGTCAAGCTTATATGACCCAAGCCAACACAATGTACTCAAAGAATATGGATTAAGCATGAGTACAAATAACAAAGCTCATTTGCTTCAAAGTATAAACGCGAAGCAAAATCAAATGAGCATCACACAAGTGATATGACATATAGATAAAGCAAAGTAGAAGTCACACATGTCAAATATCACAATCACGTAGATAGCACTATCACATATAAATAATAGTATGCATGAAAGTAAACACACGAATGCATAAGTAATAGTGTATCACACAAATAAAAGTCCAAAAGTATATAATAAGCTAATACTAGATAACTAGCTCCCCCTAAAACTCGCTCCCCCTAAGTCTACATACTCAAACCCTCTCCCCCTTTGGCGTCAAACACCAAAACCTAGGGGTCGAGACGGCGGGGCAGCAGCGGACAAGTCGGGCGCTGAAGAACGTGGGGCAAGCTGGAACCGGGCGCCATCATCATCCGACCACGAGCTCAATCGATTGACCCTCTGAAGGCGGGAAGTGTCATTTGAAACAGTCTGGGTCTGCAGCTGGGCCAGTGGTCTTTGCTGTGAAGCCGCAAGTATGTGTCTGTGAGATCTCGACGAGGTGATGACAGACGAGGGAGCCTCTGAGTAGTCATGATAGCTGGAGGTGCTGTGAGACGGACCGGCAAACATGCATGTGGCGAGTAGGCATGCTTGGTCAACTCATCGAATGATGCTCCAAGACTCACAGAGGCCAGCGACTCGAGCACGAATAGTGAGGAAGTCTGCTCTGTGTGAGAAACCCGTGTGATAAGGAGTGAATCATGGCTACACCGGTGAGGCTAACCACTGGGACACTGTCTGAGGAGGTGAAGGAAACCAGGCAGGAGGCATCCTCGACTCTGAAGCCCACCGGGCTGTCTTCTTTGAGTCGTCGAAGTGGTGGGAGGCTGTGCAAGGTGGGGCGAAGGGCGTGGCGATGGGACCCCAATAGCCGCCACTACATCTTGCATGAATCCCATGAGCTGCTCTTTGCATAAATGCTTCTTGGTCTTTGAAGAAAGCTGCTTCTTGCCCGGCTGTCAAACTCTGGCCCCGACGAGCTGGCTCTTGAAGTTGGCGGTGTGTCTCAGCATGCTGCACTGTGTGTCGATCCTGCTGCATCCGCTCAAGAATAGCAATGAGAGGGAGTGCATGCTCAGGGCGGTGGAAGAGCAGAGCTCGAGCTACACGCCTCTGCATCGTGTCTCAAGCGTGGAGGCATCTCGAGGTATAGGCCGGTAGTCGTCGCCGAGCTGCCATCATCCACTGTACTCACTCACCTCCTGCTGTGCCTCTAGCTCCTCCCCTCCTCGGTGGCTGCAATCCCTCGATTATCTCATCCTGCCGAAGCTGCAGACTCACAGCGCGTCAGGCGGCACGGCTAGGTGGCCCAGGTGCCGAGGAGTGGCGTGTCGATCCTCTGTGACAGGTTGTAGGTGGGAACTCAGTGGTGGCACTGTATACTCATCCATCATGCCGGGGGCTTATCAAGCACTATTCTCGCGGATGAGGAATGTGATCCAGTGAGCATAGGGAAGCTGCCTGCGACCCTTGAATCCCTCAGCTATAGTATCCTCCATCTCTGAAAGAAGGAGGTCCCAGATGTCAAACATCATGTCATCCGCATGATGGCATTGAGAAGCCGAGAGGCATGGCGAGTCGGGCCCTCCTCAGATCCCAACACAGGAAGCAGGTGTCCTCCCGATGATGGCCTCTAGTATCCTCATTTGTAGGAGTCAAGTCACTTTGGGTTCTGCTCGACCCCTCTCCAAACGGCTCCTTGAAGCAATGCCGCACTAAATCAGAGGGGGGCACTGCCCTCCATGAGGGGCGCCTGGGAGGCTCCACATGTCCATAGCACACCTCATGCATCTTTACAGCTGCTCCTGTAGTCTCGATATCTCCCCGACTCGCCACTAGTCACTCTGTAGTCTTTGCCTTTGAAAGCAAAGTGAATGAATCTGTGATGAGGATCAATGTAGAGCGAGGCATAAAAGCCGACGGACCCAAGAAGGTACATATATGCCCGTCCGTCCAATCAAATCTGTCAGTCCTGGCAAATATGACAAGTATTGCCGAATGCCCTCTCCGGCTGCTGCCACAATGGACTCTATCTGACAGACCCTCTGTGATCTGAACACTGCCCCACTGTTAAGATATGCATTGTAGAAATCCTCATGCAAGGCGTGTAGAACCCCTCACCGCTCTCTCATCCCTCCTCGGGAGAAACCAAACCTCAAACTCAACAAACCGCAATTCTTTGAACACACTTTGGTCAGAAGCGGCCCTCAAGTCGAGATGAACCACTGGAGGCGGACCCTATGGTGCAGGCGGGGGCGAGAACCCTGTTGTAATCGGCCTAGGTGGAATCTGCAGCACTAGTACGACTCGGCCAGGCGTGGCGCGCTGGTGCCGGCTCGGTCTCGACTCTCCCGAGTCTCCGGGCTGGCCGAGGCTCTCTGGTGGTGAAATGCTGGCCTTTGTCTTGACGACCCTCCTCAATGGCGACCCGTCGTCCTGCAAACGTGGCAGTCCCAGCTGGACTACCGTGACGACGCTCAACCTCCTCAATCGCAGCTCTGAGTGCTGGTGAAACCGGCTGATCTGCAATGACAACTCATTGCGGGCACCTCCTCTCTCGGCACGCTCTGCGACCTCTGCAGCATTCTTTGCTTGCTCTCATTGTCTCTGCGTCCGGGTACTTCCGCTTCTTGGATGTCACCGCTTGGTTGCCTTGCCCTTCGATCCGGTGGTGGCGGCGGCGGGGCCTCCGATCATCATCACACAGGGCCACCACCAACGTTCTTGGTGCGAGCCATCCGAGCAGACAAGATGGTGAACTGCCGCTGATGAAGATCAACTGTCAAACTGCCGCTTTCGAGGCTTGGCCTCGATCCTTACTCGCGAGCTTGGCTCCGAGAAGACTGCCAACTTCCAGACGAAACACAACGGAACCGACTTGCTGCACGATAGAATAGATAGATATACAAATAAATACCATATTGCTAATAGATGCGAAACCCTAGCGAGAAAGCAATGTAGATGCGAAATTGAATCGAATGGCTTTCTACCCGACGATCAAAAACGAGAAGAGATAAGATGTCACGTGGGGGATCCTTGGAACCGGGCTAGGGTTAGGTCAAATGCCCTGAATGCAATGGGGAATCAGTGCGTTTAGAAATTGATCTAGGTCACAATTGGAGATCAAGATTGAAACACAAAACTTGCCATACCAATCAATGGGAGGACAGGGCAAGAGCACTTGGCGAAAGACAGGCAGCCTTAACAACGATTGACCGGCGGAGCTTAGGCGCGAGGAGGCCGCGAGAGATGTCTTTGGCAAAGGGTGGCTCGGCTGCGGGCTTGGCGGAGCCTTGGTGGCGGCGGTGCCGAAGCCTTGAGGCGCGCGCGCGAACGAGGGCACCAACACGACGCTAAGCGATGGTGGCTGCTCGCCGAGCTAGGGCACGCAGCAATGCGGGCGCGAGATTGGGCGCGCAGGAGGGTGGCGGTGCTGGGTTAGGTCAAAGAAAAGAAACACGGCTTGGATAAATAATCCCCCAAACGCGACGTAAAAAGAAACCGAAAAGAGACGGTCGCGCGAGATCCACAGCCGGACGCTCGGTGGTAGCGACCGGACGCTACCACCAGGCGTCCGGTCGATTCGAGAGAGTCCAAATCCTCTGGAATCGGGACCGACGCGTCCGGTGGTCCATGACCGGACGCAGCGGTCCGGTCAAAATAACTTGTCCTTCCTTGATCGACCGGACGCTGAACCCTTCGACCGGATGCACAGACGCGCGTCCGGTCACTCCTTCATCGCAGTTCACCTCTCAGGAATCGACCGACCGACGACCGGATGAGCGGCGTCCGGTCGGCGTCCGATGCACCTTTTCCAAAGAAACCTTCAACCTTCCTTCACGCCGCTGTTCCCAATCAAGTCCCAACTTGAATAAGATCCAAATAAACACCAATTGGGACTGATGTGAGTGACCTCTCAAACCCTCATATTTTTCAAAATATTTTGCCTTAGGCTATAATTCTTTTTGAGGAAATAGGCAACAAGAGGGCAAATGGAACAAAACGACAAAAACAACATTCATGCATATGTAATACTTGTAAGTAAATCTAGTTGCTTGTCAAGTTTGATCCAAGGTTAAGCTTCTTCACACGCTTTTCGGCGGTTATCTTAACCATGTTAGACAAGCCCTATATGCATTGCCACAAATTAAACATGTTGTATATTACAATGAATGCAAGGGACAACACAAGCTCAATTTTTAGTGAAGTTACTAAAATCAAGTACATTGAGCTCATTCCGCAATCTACAAAATGTAGCCTCATCTAGCGGTTTAGTGAAGATATCCGCTAATTGATCTTCGGATCTTACACCTTCTAGTGATATATCATTTTTAGCTACATGATCTCTTAGAAAGTGATGGCGGATATCTATATGCTTGGTGCGAGAGTGTTGAACCGGATTATTTGCAAGTTTTACCGCACTTTCATTATCGCACAGAAGAGGAACTCTCTCTAGAACTACTCCATAGTCTAGTAAAGTTTGTTTCATGTATAATATTTGTGCACAACAAGCACCCGCGGCAATGTATTCCGCTTCGGCGGTGGACAAAGCCACACTATTTTGTTTCTTGGAGGACCAAGACACAAGAGATCTACCAAACAAATGGCACCCTCCGGATGTGCTCTTTCTATCAACTTTGCATCCGGCGTAGTCCGAATCGGAATAGCCAATTAATTCAAATAAAGCTCCTTTGGGATACCAAAGGCCAATGCTTGGTGTATGCTTAAGATACCTAAGGATTCTTTTTACGGCAATTAAATGTGTTTCCTTAGGACTAGCTTGAAATCTAGCACACATACACACACTAAACATGATGTCGGGCCTAGATGCGGTTAAATATAACAAGCTACCAATCATAGAACGGTAGAGAGTTTGATCAACCGAGTTACCTCCCTCATCTAGGTCGAGATGTCCATTGGTAGGCATTGGGGTCTTGATTGGCTTACATTCATCCATCTTGAATCTCTTGAGAAGATCTTTTGTGTATTTCTCTTGAGAGATGAAGATGCCTTCTTTCATTTGCTTGACTTGAAAACCAAGAAAGAATGTAAGCTCACCAATCATTGACATCTCGAACTCCTTAGACATCAATTCACCAAATTCTTTGCATGAGTCTTCATTTGATGATCCAAAGATGATATCATCAACATATACTTGACAAATGAAGATATGCCCATCAAGCTTCTTGGTGAATAGTGTGGTGTCGACCTTCCCAATGGTGAAGCCCTTCTCAATAAGGAAATCCCGAAGGCGCTCATACCAAGCTCTTGGGGCTTGCTTAAGCCCATATAGTGCCTTGGACAACCTATAAACATGATTAGGATATCTAGGGTCTTCAAACCCGGAGGTTGATTAACATAGACTAGTTCATTAATAAAGCCATTTAAGAATGCACTTTTCACATCCATTTGATATAGTTTCATTTCATGATGTGATGCATATGCAAGAAGGATACGGATGGCTTCTAATCTTGCAACCGGTGCAAAGGTTTCTCCAAAATCTAAACCTTCAACTTGAGAGAACCCCTTTGCTACTAGTCTTGCCTTGTTCCTCACAACAACACCTTGATCATCTTGCTTGTTGCGGAACACCCACTTTGTTCCAATGACTCTTGCACCTCTTGGTCGCTCTTCAAGATTCCAAACTTCATTGCGTTTGAAGTTGTTCAACTCTTCATGCATGGCATTGATCCAATCCGGATCTTTAAGAGCTTCTTCTACTTTGGTAGGCTCATAGCAAGAGACAAAAGAGTGATGAGCAATAAATGAAGTAAGTTTTTGGGATCGAGTCATCACTCCCTTTGTTGGACTCCCTATGATGAGATCTTGAGGATGATCTTGTAGGAGAGGTGTATTTCTTCTATTGACCACTTGAGGAGGAGGTTGTGGAGCATCAACATCTTGTGCTTGTACCACCATTTGCTCATGGGAGATATGAGTATCTTCATTTTCTACTCTCCCAACTTTTTCACCATCTTGTGGTACATTTGATGAAGAGGGTTGGTTAGTGACTTGTACATCATCTTCATCATCTTTTGGCTTGATGTCTCCCACCGGAATATTCTTCATAGCCTCCCTCAATGGTTCATCACCTACATCATCAAGATTCTCATGTGCTCCTTGGGAGCCGTTAGATTCATCAAATTCCACATCATATGTTTCTTCAACCAAGCCGGTGGCATGATTAAATACTCTATATGCTTTGGACTTCAATGAGTAACCAACAAGAAAACCTATATCACAACGCCTTTAAAACTTCCCTAGGTGTTGCCGCTTCTTGTAGATGTAGCACTTGCAACCAAACACCCTAAAGAAGGAGACGTCCGGCTTCTTCCCATTGAGCAACTCATATGGTGTCTTGACAAGGAACTTTTGAAGAAATAGGCGGTTGGATGCATAACATGCGGTGTTGATTGCTTCCGCCCATAGAGCTTCGGGGGTGTTGTACTCATCTAGCATTGTCCTTGCAAGAGTGATTAAAGTCCGGTTCTTCCTCTCAACTACACCATTTTGTTGAGGAGTATAGGTTGCGGAGACTTTATGTTTGATTCCAACTTCATCACAATAAGCTTCTATGTTTGTGTTGTCAAACTCTTTGCCATTGTCACTTCTTATCTTCTTGAGCTTCACTTCAAATTCATTTTGAGCTCTCTTGGCAAACTTCTTGAAACAAGATGCAACTTCGGATTTGTCATGAAGGAAGAACACCCATGTATATCTTGAATAGTCATCCACAATCACAAGACAATAGAGATTTCCTCCCAAACTCTTGTATGTTGTTGGTCCAAATAAATCCATGTGTAGGAGTTCTAGCACTCTTGTGGTTGACATGAAAGCTTTGGTTGGATGAGTGTTTGCAACTTGCTTGCCGGCTTGACATGCACTACAAAGCTTGTCCTTTTCAAACTTCACATCCTTCAACCCTCTCACCAAATCATTCTTCATAAGCTTCTTGAGTGAGCTCATTCCAACATGAGCAAGTCTTCTATGCCATAGCCACCCAAGTGTTGTTTTGGTGAATAGGCAAGTCTTCAAGTTTGCATCTTCGGAGGTGAAGTCAACTAGATATAAGTTGTTGTATCTAAATCCATTGAATATCACTTGATTGTCATCTAACTTGGATACAACAACCTCCTTCTCGGTGAATAGGCATTGAAAGCCAAGATCACACAATTGCCCAACGGATAGCAAGTTGAAGCTCAATGAAGCAACATAGAGCACATTGGAGATGGAATGATCATTTGATATTGCCACTTTGCCCAATCCTTTAACCTTGCCCTTTGAATTATCTCCAAATGTTATTTTCTCTTGTCCATCTACCTCTTCATCTAGTGAGGTGAACATACGAGGATCACCGGTCATATGTTGAGTGCAACCACTATCAATAACCCAATGACTTCCACCGGTCTTGTAGTTCACCTACACACAAGAGATTCAAGCTTTAGGGATCCAAGCTTGTTGAGGGCCCTTCACCTTCTCAACAAGTGACTTAGCCACCCAAATTTTCTTAGGCCTACTCTTGTTGGGAGGACCTAAGAACATGACTTTCATCTTTCCACTCGAATCTTTTCTAAGCATGTAGTGAGCATTGAAAGCAAAGGGTCTAGCATGCTTGGGCAAGGGTTGTGGTGGTGGAGTTTGACACTCATGAGCAAAGTGGCCTTCTTGTCCACATTCAAAGCATCTCTTTGGCTTTGGCTTTGGCTTTGATTGTTGGTGTTGAGCTTGAGCCTTCTTCTTCTCTACACTTGCCATATATCCAATGTCACTTCTATCCATCTTCATGGCCAGTATTCATGAGTAGCTCACTTTGGAGATGCTTGCCTCTAGCAAACTTGCTCAATCCCACCTTGAGATGCTCTTTCTCCATCTTGAGCTTCTTGTTCTCTTCCTTGAGAAGATCATTGTTCTTCTCCTCCTTGAGTTTCTTGATTTCTTCTTTTAACTTCTCATTCTCAAGGATCACCTCTTTGTCATGATCAAGAGTTTCTAGCACAATGGTGTTGTGACTTTTCATCTCTTCAAGATCTTTCATGAGCTTCTCATTGTTACTCTTGAGCTTGACATACTCATCATAGTCATTGCACTCAACCACTTGCTTGCCCTTGCTACTAGATTCATGCTCAATGCTTTCATCAATTAAGTCATCACATGAGGTAGCTATATCAATCTTAACAACATGGTTAGTAGCATCATGTGGCTCATTTGGTAAGAATTCTTGTGCAATAATAAGGGTATCATAATTGATCTTTAGAGTTGCATATTCATCTTTTAGCTTATTGTGACTAGTGATAAGCTCATTGTGCACCCACTCAAGTTTATCATTTTTATCTTTAAGCTCTTTCTTAGAAGATTTGAGCTCCTTGAGTTTGGATGATATAGAATCATTTGTTTCTTTGAGCTCATCATTAGCCTTTTCTAATGTATCACACTTAGCTAAGAGTGAATCATTTTTAGCATCAAGTTTTTCATTTGTAGCTCTACTCTTTCTAATGATCTTAGTATATTTTCTTAGTATTTTGACAAGATCATCATAAGTAGGTGAGTCATCATCATCGCTATCACTATCATCATCACTAGCATGTTCATCATCACTACTATCATCACTCTTAGTTACCTTATGTTAGCCTTTGGCCATAAGGCATAGGTGTGTAGATGATGATGGCGATGGTGGTGGTGAAGATGCAAGATCAATAGAATGATGGCGGCCACCTTTTCATCATCACTATCATCATAGGATGATCCACTTGATGAATCAATGTCCGTGAGCCAATCACCGATAATATAGGCCTTGCCACTCTTCTTCTTCTTGTAGAACTCCCTCTTTTTGCCATCTCTCTTCTTGTATGGCTTGTTCTTCTTCTTTTCATCTTCATCACTTGAATCATCTTTCTTGCCCTTGTTCTTGAACTTGTCTTTCTTAGACTTTGTGCATTGATGAGCTAGATGACCAAGTTCGCCACAATTGTAGCAATCCATCTCGGAGATTGGCTTTCTTCTTGAGCTAGTGAAGAACTTCTTCTTCTTGCCGTCGAACTTGATGCCACTCTTGTTTAGCCTTTTTAGCATCTTGGTGGTCTTCTTCACCATGAGGGCAAGGCTTTCTTCATCATCTTCATCACTTGAGCTCTCATACTCAAGTCTTGTTTTGCCCTTGTCTTGGCTAGCTTTGAATGCTAAGTCCTTCTCTTTCTTCTTTGTAGAGGATGAGCCATCTTGTGGTGTGATGTGCATGTACATCTCATGAGCATTGATCTTTCCCAAGATTTGTGTTGGTGTAGCGACGGAAAGATCACCTTGATGTAGCACGGTCACAATGTGCCCATATTTGTCAATGGGGAGGACACTCAAGATTTTTCTCACAACGTCGGATGGTGACATTTGAGTGAGTCCAAGCCCATTGACTTCCTCTACAAGAACATTTAATCGAGAATACATCTCATTAGCACTTTCTTTGGGAAACATCTCAAAAGAATTTAGCTTTTTAATCACAAGATGATAGCGTTCCTCACGCTCACTCTTGGTTCCCTCATGGAGCGCACAAACATCCGACCATAGTGCATGGGCGTCTTTGTGGTTCCTTACACGATTGAACACATCTTTGCAAAGGCCTCTAAAGATGGTGTTGCGAGCCTTTGCATTCCATTTTCATAATTCACTTCATCGCCTTGAAGTTGTGCGGCATTCCTAGGTCTTTGGAACCCTTGAGAGGCGGCTCTAAGAATTCCAACATCTAGAGCTTCTAAGTAAGCCTCCATGCGAATTTTCCAATATGGAAAATCATCTCCCTCAAAGATAGGAGGAGGTCCATCCCCGTGAGACATCTTGCTCTAAGCGATTAAGCTTAAAAACGTGAGCACGAGGCTCTGATACCAATTGAAAGGATCAAGATGCCCAAGAGGGGGTGAATTGGGCTAATTCTAAATTTTCTTGCAATAATCAAATCCTACGGATAGCCCAATTAACCCCTTGTGCCTAAAAAGTGTTTATATCAAACTAATGCACAACAACCTCGCAAACCAACGTTCCAAACTTACTCTAGCAAGCAATTCTATGGATGTAAGACAAGTATTGAAATGCTCAAAGTAAATACTCAAAGTAAGTGCTCAACGTAAATAGAGAGAAAAGGCAGCAGCGATGTTTTGCCGAGGTATCGGAGAGTCGCCACTCCCCACTAGTCCTCGTTGGAGCACCAGCGCAAGGGTGTAGCTCCCCTTGATCCGCGTAAGGATCAAGTGCTCTCTGGTTGATTCTTGACACTCCGTCATGCGGAATCACCCAAAACCGCTCACAACTTGAGTTGGGTCACCCACAAGCTCCGCCGGTGAACACCAAACTCCCAATCAGCACCAAAGCCGTCTAGGTGATGGCGATCACCAAGAGTAACAAGCACGAACTCTCACTTGACCACGCCGGGCCTAATGAGAAGATGGATGCACACTTTGCTACTCTTGATTTGCTAGTGAGGCTACTCTCTTGGATTCTCAAATCACAAACACCTCACTAGGACCTTGCTCTTCTTGGCACTCACAAGCGTGTTTCTCGGTGTTGGAATGAGCAAAGATACTCCACTCACGAGTGGACCTTCTATTTATAAGCCACCTGAAAAGAACCGTTATGAGCTTCTGGGACGGCCGGACGCTCCGATCGTGATGACCGGGCGCCTTCCGGTCCGATTCAACCAGCGAACCAGTATTAAAGTCGACCGGCCGGACGGCAGGGCGAGTCCGATCACCTTGGACGGACGCGTCCGGTTGCATAAAACCCTCTTCGAACCTTCTTGGACTCGACCGGACGCTGAACCCTCGTGGTCCGGTCAGCAAGACCGACCGACGCGTCCGGTCACTCTTTCCCAAGTCTGGACCCTTCTTGAGTCAACCGGACGCCGGTCCTCGGCGTCCGGTCACATGACCTTCTTCAGCGTCCGGGTCACATCGAGACTTGATCACCTCGATCAAATGAACTGGCCGGACCTGCGGCCGGCGTCCGGTCATGCCGAGCTCCGGCGTCCGGTCAGTGTTTGACCCTCCATTCACTTCCAACTTCCGAATATATGTGAATGAATTTTGCTCCAAAAGATTTTAGGCATTCATAGGAGCTACCTAGAGCTAGTTTAAACAAGTGTGCACCACACCTAACTCACTAGACTTAACTAGGTCAAGCTACCCGTTCATACCCCCCTTCATAGTACGGCCAAAGGAAAAAACAAAGTCCTAAACTACTCTAAGTGTCTCTCCAACTTCAATTGACACTTAGAACTAGTTATCCTTAACCTTGTCGTCCATCCTTTGAAAACCAAAACGATTTCCATCGTAGGGGCATGACAACCTCAATTGCCCAATCGATCTCCATTACCATGACCTAACTTAATTGCCTCTGCAAAACACACGTTAGTCATAGTAATCTTGTATTGACATCAATCACCGAAATCCAACTAGGGGCCTAGATGCTTTCAATGTGTGTGAGCAACATATGCCACGAAGGTGAAATGGCTTGAAAATGTTGCAAAGCTCACACATGTGATGAAGGAGCTCATTGCATATGAGATATGACATTGAGTCATGTGACCAAGGTGGAGAAGATCAAGACAAGACTTGGCTTGATGGACCGGTTGCAAGAGTGAAGGGCAAGTTGGAGGCTTTGGAGCAATGGACCGCATGACGGTGAAGCTTGAGTAAGACTTGGCACCGATGGACGAAGAAAATAGTGAAAAGCAAGTGAAGTCAAGATCGATGAACCAATATGATCACGTGATGATAATGAAGTGGATCATATCATTGTTGATCGTGTTGGTGCATATGTTGCATCGACATTGGAGGAGATGGAATGGAATGCGCAAGGCAAAGGTATATCCTAGGGCATTTCATTTCACCGGTCATAGGTGTGTAGAGAAGTTTATGACTGGGTTTAGGATAGATGGCCGTACTATCAAGAGGGGCAAACTTGTTTGCATATCGGTCATCTAGTGCCACTTGAGTGATCTAAGTTTGCATACATGTTAGGATCGAGTGGCATGGTGAAAGAAGTGAATAACACTTTGGGAAATGTTTGTAAAAAGTTAACACACGTGCATAAGTTGGTGAACACTTGGTGGTATTAGCACATTTGCAAAGGTAAAGAAGTTGGTGATGAAAAGGAGGCAAAACCGGGCTCGAGTCTTTGCACAGGTGGCACCGCCACCCCTTGTCCGGTTGAAAGGTCCTAATGGCTAGAGGGGGGGTGAATAGCCTAATAAAAATTTCTACAACAACACTTAGCAAACCGGTTAGACAATTATGAAGCGAAGCAAGTGTTGCGCTAGCCTACCAAAAATACAAGCCACCTACCACAATTCTAGTTGATGTAGTTTCAATCCACACAATAGCTATGTCACTACACTAAGTTAGTGTGCTCTCAAAGGCTAACTAAAGAGCCATACTAACCAAACTAACAAGCTCTCACAACTAGCTACACTAAAGAGCTTGACAACTAGTTTGCGGTAATGTAAAGAGAGTGAGCAAGATAGTTATACCGCCGTGTCGAGGAGTGAACCAATCAATCACAAGAATCAATAGCAATGAAGACCAATCACCTCGGAATCAAATGATGAACACAATGATTTTTTACCGAGGTTCACTTGCTTGCCGGCAAGCTACTCCTTGTTGTGGCGATTCACTCACTTGGAGGTTCTCACGCTAATTGGCATCACACGCCAAACCCTCAATAGGGTGCCGCACAACCAACACAAGATAAGGATCACACAAGCCACGAGCAATCCACTAGAGTACCTTTTGGCTCTCCACCGGGGAAAGGTCAAGAACCCCTCACAATCACCACGATTGGAGCCAGAGACAATCACCAACCTCCGCTCAATGATTCTTGCTGCTCCAAGCCATCTAGGTGGCGGCAACTACCAAGAGTAACAAGTGAATCCCGCAGCAAAACACAAACACCAAGTGCCTCTAGATGCAATCACTCAAGCAATGCACTTGGATTCTCTCCCAATCTCACAAAGATGTTGAATCTATGATGGAGATGAGTGGGAGGGCTTTGGCTAAGCTCATAAGGCTGCTATGTCAATGCAAATGGCCAAGAGAGTGAGCTTGAGCCAGCCATGGGGCTTAAATAGAAAGCCCCCATGAATAGAGCCGTTGGGCTCCTCACTGCAATGAACACGGGCCAACCGGACGCTCCGGTCATGCAATGTGTGCCACGTGTCCCCTATCTTCAAATACTGAGCACCCAATCCCAACGGTCAAGTGATGATCGGACACGCTGCTACGAAGTGACCGGACGCTGGACCTCAGCATCCGGTCATTTCCAGTAAGCATCTAAAGACAAGCTCGACCAGACACACCCAGCGTCCGGTCACACGACGACTCCTCTGTGCGCTGCCACGTCAGCAGGACCGGATGCAACCCTCCAGCGTCCGGTCACTAAGTGACCCAGTGTCCAGTCAGAGACCGACGCCAGCGTCTTTGCAGCTTCTACTGACCGGATGCGTTGGTCCAACCGAGGCCAGCGTCCGGTCACTTCCAGTGACCTCCGTCTTTTCTATATAGGGCGCCGGTGGCACCGTCGGACTGTCCGCACTCTACGGGCAGACACTCCGTTGGTGAAGTTCCTAACCCTTGCTCAAATGTGCCAACCACCAAGTGTATCACCTTGTGCACATGTGTAAGCATATTTTCACAAATGTTTTCAAGGGTGTTAGCACTCCACTAGATCCTAAATGCATATGCAATGAGTTAGAGCATCTAGTGGCACTTTGATAACCGCATTCCGATATGAGTTTTACCCCTCTTAATAGTACGGCTATCGATCCTAAATGTGATCACACTCACTAAGTGTCTCGATCACCAAAACAAAGTGGCTCCTACCATTTATACCTTTGTCTTGAGCCTTTTGTTTTTCTCTTTCTTCTTTTCAAGTCCAAGCACTTGATTATCACTATGGCATCACCATCATCATGTCATGATCTTCATTTCCTTCACCACTTAGAATGTGCTACCTATTTCATGACCACTTGATAAACTAGGTTAGCACTTAGGGTTTCATCAATTCACCAAAACCAAACTAGAGCTTTCACCGATGCACCGCCACCCCTTGCCCGGTGCACCACCACCCTTGGGGTGGTGCCCACCTGGACTTGGCCGAGCGCAGCAGGAGCCGGGGTGTTCACCGTTGTGACCGGTGTTCACCACCACTAGTGGGGCGGTGCACCGCCTGTTCGCCGCCACTGGTGAGGTAGTGCCACCGCCGCTTTTCAACCGAGAGCGAGGAAGCAGGGCTGGTCACCACCATGGTGATGGCGGTGCACCACCCTAAAAATCCAGAGAGGGGGTGTTTCGGGTGGCTGACTCGGTGGTCACCGCCCCCCTAGGGTGGTGCCACCACCACTGTGTTCGGTGCCCCTACGGTTGGGTTGACTGTTGGGGGGCACCACCACCCCTAGGGCGGTGCCACCACCGCCGTGTCCGGTGCCCTCTTAGAAAGTGCAGCTTTGCTCCAACGACTCTATTTGGCTTGGGGGCTATAAATAGAGGTGGAGCTCGGGCATTTTGCTGGCTGAGCACCTTGGGGATGTGTTGCCCTTGTGTGTGCTTGGTTTGAGAGCCCTCTAACTCACTTGTGCTTGCAAGAGTGCGATCCAATTGCGAAGTGAGCGATTTCTAGGGCGTTGCATTGAGTGATTGCATCGAGTGGCACTAGGTGATCAAGTTGCAAGCCGATGGTGCTTGTTACTCTTGGAGGTTGCCACCTCCTAGATGGCTTGGTAGTGGTCTCCGTCGAAGCACGCAAAGAGGAATGTGCGGTGCTCCGGAGAAGTGATTGTGAGGGGTGTTGTGCTCGTTCTGTGGGAGCCACGAAGAGCAACTCTAGTAGAGTGAGACGCGAAGGGCGACAAGTGGTCTGGCCATGTCAAGTGCTAGAGCTTGTGGTAAGCACTCCACGTGGGAGAGTGTGACTTGCGGGTCACCACTAGCAAGAGGACCAGTGGCAACCTTGGAGCTTGTCTCAACGGGGACTAGCTTGGTGGCAACCAAGTGAACCTCGGGATAAAAATCATTGCGTCATCATTGTCTTCCCATTGGTTTGCATTCTCCTTTACACAAGCTTGTATTTACATTTTATATATTGTGCTTGTGTAGTTGCTCTTGTAAGTTAGCTTGTGTAGCTTGCTAGTTACCTTCTTGCTTGTGTAGCATAGAAGTAGCTTTTTTGAGTGACTAATTTGGTTTGAGTAACCTTGCTAGTCACATTGCTTAGTTTGTGTAGCTAAGTAATTTGTGCTCTCTAATTTGGCTTTATGTAGCCTTGTTATTGAGCATTGCTAGTGAGCTTAGGCTTTGTGCTTTTGCATACTACTTGTGTAGGAGCTCCCCCGTGCTTGAAGTACTAGTTGCATAGATTTGTGTGACATTGCTTCTAGAATTGATTAGGTGAGCTCTAGCTAGCCCGGCACCTTTGTTGCCTAATTAGGATCTTTATAAGGTGCTTGTAAACTTAGATAGAGGGGTGTAGTCTTGGCTAGACCAATAGTTTTAATTCCGCATTTGTTTCGGTTAACCGGCGCGATTATTTTTAGAAAAGACTATTCACTCCCCCCTCTAGTCCTCCATCTCGACCCTACAAGTAGGACTTGCATTGTGGTATCACCAAAGGTGCTCTCTTCTCCAAACCCATCAAGACCTCCACTGACTGGGTCAGCCAAAACCTATCTAAAGGACCTTGTGGTACCCAATGTTTCATCCTCACAAGATGAGAAAGCGAAGAGTGCCTCCAAGGAGCATGTGGAAGCCAAGAAACCAACTAACTCGACACGTGCTCCATTTGAACATCCACGAGCAGCCAAGAGTGACACCAAACTGGACCAGCAGGTGGGTGTCAAGCAGTAGCAGCAGGAGGCGGAACGCACCAAATCGTTGAAGAGTGCCCCCGTGGCTTCTAAATGGGTACATGCCAACCCCAAGTTCAATTTTGGACAGCCAATTATATCAGCAACAGAAGTTGAGAAGGCAGGACCTGAGTGTGTTGCCCTTAATGCCCACTACATTAAAGTAGTTGTAGAGAATAGAAACACTGGGATAGTTGCTATGATCAAGCGCGAGCATTTTTTGTCGCGAATTCGAATCTAAGCCTTTCTCTGTGGGATTTGAAGACTTGTTTGACCTCTTCACACTTGATGCATTGGATATGTCCCTTCTTCGCTTTGCTTTGACACCTTTGTAAGTACCCTTTTAGACTCGTTCATTTTTAGCTAGGGACGCTCTTCATACATTTGCTTGCTAAATTGCTTTATGCTTCTTTATTCCTAGGTGCTGATTGTAGAAGCTAGGGGCAATTCTATGCGGTTGGCCTTCTTGATCCAGATCCACTATCAATAGAAACCCTGACCACTGATAGAGGTTATAGTGTGTGGTATCTGGAAAAGGGCCTAAGGAAACATGCCAAGAAAGACTATGTGATGTTTGCGCATAACTGTGGTGGGCACTGGATTGCTGTCATCATCATTTCCAAGTGGGGGAAGGTGTTGTACCTCGACTCCATTAGAGGCAGCAAGAAAGATTTTAGTGGGTTCAAATCTGTGATAGATGAGTGAGTATTTTCTAACCTACGATTGGCCCATATATTTCTTTCTTAATTATGTTATTGAAAGTCAAAAAAAATGTGACAACTCATGTATGTGTAGGGTTTTTGGCAAATCCCTGCCCAAGGCGAAGAACAAGACGAAAAATGCGAAGTTGACCCATGCCACCAAAATTGTAGTAAGTAGTCCTTCACTTCCAAATGTGAAGTAGTGTTTCAGTACCATTGTTAATGTGTATGATATGTTCACAGTGCCAGCAGCAACCTCTGGACAACACATGTGGGTTCTATGCATCCCACAACTTGATGCTTGCGATGGGACAGACCAAATTGGATGCTCCTGAGGTACGGAAGATCTATTTACTTAGGTGTTGTTCGAAGTTGAATGCGATACACTAGGATCCTCCAATGCTGAAAACCCCAAGGCTCCGCATCCCTGTCTTGTGGCTGGGTCTTGTGCTGGATGGTAAACTTATTCGGTGTTGTTGGAAGTTGAATGCGATGCACTAGGCTGTAGTGTAGCCACCTTTATTAAGCTGTTGTGTAAGTGTAACCCATGCCAATAACCCAGCTAGCTAGGCTGTGCATGTGTGTTTATAGGTAAATTGGTAACATGCATCTAGCTAAATAGGTAAATAGATATTAACACATAGGAAGCCAAAGAAGAGAAGGATGGATAGCATGTTTAGTCTCATAACCTTGTGCCTACTGTTGTAACTCCTTTATTTGTAAATTGCTTTGCTTCGCGCCTTCTTTATTCAGATCATCATGTTGAGACTTTCATATTAATTAGTAGTGGTACACCATAGTCGGTAAACTACTAGTGCTATCTGTAGGGCTGATGAGCTTTTTATTGGTAAACTCGGGTCTTAGTGTGGGTTACCCTTATTAAATAAAATATTTACTCCCATTCGAAAGATTTTTTGAATTGATAGCTATAAAAATAGATATAAAAACATATAAAAATAAACTGAGGCTACACCATGGATCCTTTACTGTCTTGAGAGTCAAAGTTCCTTTACTTCTATTAGGCAATTTTGGTGAGGCTTCTCACATTTATGGTTCTCGTCATAGTGAAACTCAAAGTATAACAATATTTATACGCACACAGCTCGATCCAATACGAATGCGCAGCTCCTGAACAGCTAGCTTTGAGGACGCGTCGGTGCAGCCCGGCGTTAGGGATGATGGCGAGCACCACCCAGTTGCGGGGCCGGAAGCGCCTGTCCAGGGCGGCACCATGGGCACGCAGCAGGTCCGCGGTGTGGTCGCGCCACGGCCTGCACACAACGCGGAAGCAGTAATACTCTGCCACGTCGTGGCAGAGCAACCGGCCGGCGATGTCCTCGACTAGGTCACAAGTCAGGTTGGCCCAGTCCCTCCATTCCTGAGGACCGGCGGCGGCCAGATCTCGGACAAACGCTTCAATGTTCGTCCCCGTGCGCTCAGCTAGGAGGCGTCGCTGCCGCCGCTGCGCTCGTGTCATCGGTCCCTCAGATCCGTGTGGGTGCTGAATGAGCACAAATCTCACAGAAGCGGGGAGGAGGGAGGCGGCAGGTTTAGTTGGGCCGAAAGAGAGCATTGGTTGGGCTTGTTCGATGGAAATTTAGCGTGCACCGGCAATTTTGGCGGCCGCGCTCGAGGGGGACGCCTAGATGCCGACGGGGTCGGCACCAGAGCCGCCGCCGACCACATCCCCTCTCTCAAAAAAATCTTCTCCCACTTCTTTCATCAAATTGGGCTCAATTCAATTGTATTTTTGGGCCAAACAACAGACCACACACAGCTTGCAGTAAAAGCCGAAATTGCTGACATCAGCACATATCTCATACTTTTTAAGGTAAAAAAGTCATATCTCCTAAACCAAGTATCCTAATTAGAATCCGATTACACCATAGTGTTTCTTGCAATAAACTCTTGAAAACAAGACCCCCACATGGATATATTTCGATAAAAAATTTTAACAAACATTTATCTCATGATTAACCTATATTTAAAGATAATCGTCGAACATCACATTAACACTCCACGAACATCACAGAAAATAGTATAGAACATCATATGTATACTACGCGAATATCATATATATCATGAAATGTAAAAATAAAAATAAAATTAGTAAAGTAATTAATTATAGTCAAACAAAAAGAAGAAAAAATGATACCGAACATCACAAATACATCGTAGACCATCATATTAAGACTCCACGAACATCATAAAATATAGCATAGAACATCATATGTATACTACGTGAACATCACAAAATTCATGAAAATATAAAAATAAAATTAGTGAAGTAATTAATTATAGCCAAATAAATAGAATAAAAGATGTTATCGAACATCACAAAATATAACATAGAACATCATATGTATACTACGTGAACATCATAAATATCATAAAAATATAAAATAAAATAATAAAATTAGTGAAGTAATAAATTAGAGTCAAACAAAAAGAAGAAAAAAAGGTACCGAACATCATAAAATATATCTAGAACATCAATGTATGCTTACAGAACATCACAAATACATCGTAGAACATCACATTTCAACTGACGAACATCGAAAAATACATCATAAAACATTACGTGAACAGTACATGTATCTATAAATAAAAAAGTGAAACATAAAATTATAAATAGAAGAAAAGAAAGGAAACGAGAAAGAACAAAACATGGAAATGAAATAAATAAATAAACAAATAAATTAGTTACATAAAATAAATAAATAAAGTAAAAAAAATAAAACACCATAGAGAGAATAAAAAAAGAAAGAAATAAATAGAAAACAAAAAAGGAAAAAAATCATATACATCTTATTAAATATCAGAAATAAAAAATAAAGCACGAAATGATAAAAACAATATTAATTAATTTGAATGAAATGCCGATAAGAAGTAAAAATGTAAAAAGAATAAAAATAAAAAAAAATTCTACTGAAATTAGAAATAAAAGAGAGAAAATAGAATTGAAGAAAAAATTAAAAAGGAATTAAAAATAAATAATGGAAATGATTACTTAGAATGAATGATAAAATAAAGAAAGAGAAGATAATGAAATTAAAATATAGTAAAGATCAGTGAAAACAAAAAAAGAAAAAAGAAATAGAAAGCAAAAAAGGACCGTAAGCACCTGAGCCGCAAGCGTCGTATGCACCTGAGCCGCGAGCGTTGTTCCTTCTAATGGACCTCGAGCGTCGTTCCTTCTAATTGGGCAGCGAAAACATCGCTGCGGGAAGGGAAGCTGTGCTACGACGCGCGCAGGGGGTCGGCAGCGGGCTGCTGTTCGACTGGTCGGCAGCGATGCTTCCCGGCGCTCAAGGGGCTGCAATGCCCAGGCCCTTTACGCCGACTGACGGTCCAACATCTACAGGCTGTTCGATTGGCTGATTTGTTGCTGGTTCGTTTATGTGAGAGAAAAGTACTGTTGGCTGGTTTATGTGAATAGTGTTCATGTGAGGGGGCTGGCCAGCCAGCTCAGCCAGCCAGCCCCAGCCGATCACGCTGCTAATTGCTGCTGGCTGACAGTCCATCGCCTTCTCTATTTGTAGATGCCGACCAGCAAATGTAGAATTACGGATTGACGATTTGTCGCGCAACCTTTTACGCCGACTGACGGTCCAACATCATATCTATATCTATATCTATATCTATATCTATATCTAATAATAAAGAGAGAAAATTTCTGACCATTTTTTTTGGTCCATCTATTTTTTCGTCCACCCCTCTTAACTACCGGTAGTCAATCCGTCTAGACTTATATGACCCTAGATAGTTAGGACAAATAGATCTCTCCGAACCTGAATAAACTGAATAAGAATAGGAATCCTAATTCAAATAGAAAAATAAATTAGACAAAATCTTATTTTATTTTCTATATAGCAAAATGTCTCTCTTAGCCTGGCTTTTTACTTCTCACACGGACATTAATTAACTGACTAAAAACAAAATAAAATGAAAAACGTTCAGGAAAACTCCCGTCCGTGGGCGACGGAGATCTGGCCGAGCGGTGTCCAACGGGAGCTCAGTTCAGGTACGTATCTTTCTTTTTTGTTTTAACTAGGAAAAATACCCGTGTCTTGTAACGGGTTGTTATCTTCTTTTAACTTCCAAGTCAGGATCCGCTTGCTCATAGTTTTCTCACCCTTAGACCTCCACCATCTTTGGTGTGCTCGACTACTTATAAATATAGATTGATTAGCCACTTTGTTGACACTGGCCAAGTCTCTTAGCACCATGCTTACATTGTTGCATCCTCCATGGTAAATATAGAGGTTTTCCTAAGAGGAACTTGTGGGCAAAACTTCATTTAGGTGCAATGCCAGCTCATACAACAAGCCCACAGACCATCTGGCCATCCCCATTCCTGTAACCCATTCACCTTTCCATCTCTCATAAACGTAGCCGTAGTCTCACGTAACTTGATTAGTACCTCAACTAAATGCAAGTACTTCATTCTTCACCCTAGCTAGGCTCTTCGGCCGCCAAGCCATCGCTTGCCCTTCACCCTTGCTTAGTACCTCGAAGCCTTTCCTTGTTATCTTCACCATCTCAAGCCATCAAGTCACATCTTGTGTTGAATCATCCATTCATTTGTATTGTTATCTTTTTCATTTCAATTTAGCAAGCTTCAAATATGAGACCATACCATATGTAATCCCTCATGTCTCATTAATTAATTCTTACCGTGCTTGCTTTCACACAGTACATGGAAATCCCACATTTAAATAAGCCTTTACATGAATTCCATTTGCATTGTTGTCTTGTGCTTTAACTAGATTGTTTATACAACAACACATCATTTTGACTTCATTAAGCATCTGTGAGATAACCAATATCCGTGCTTGCTTTCACATAGTATATGGAAATCCCACATTTAAATAAACCTTTGCATGAATTCCATTTGCATTGTTGTCTTGTGCTTTAACTAGATTGTTTATACAACAACACATCATTTTGACTTCATTAAGCATCTGTGAGATAACCAATTTCCTGTTTCACACTTAGAGAAAATGTTAGATCTTTAATCGTGTTGTCATTCAATCATCCAAAACCCACTAAAGGGCTAGATGCACTTTCAATCTCCCATTTTTTGGTGATTGATGACAACTTGATTAAAGCTTATAAAAGGATATAAACATTTAAGTTTTTGGGTTCGATGATTTATGAGAGGCTCTCCCTTAATATGTGCTTATGACTAGAGTTCACAAAATCACCTCAAATGTCAATTGCACATACTAAAACATATAGGAGACTCCTCCTAAATCATTGCATCCGTGGGGTGCAAGTGTGTGTGACAAAGTAAAACCGTGATGCATATGATAAGATATATCACACAAGAATAAATATAAAGGCATCACATCAAATATTTTTATTCTAGCACGCATGGTCCTTATGAAAATAAATACAACACATGTATGTCACACATAGCACTCATTACATATTTTCTCAAGTCCACAAACCACTAAGATAGATTATATTGTCATATGAGTCTCAAAGGATACATCTAAGTCTCATCTCTCATATGATACAATCTATCTCAAACTCAAGATACATCAATGAAGCTCAAAAACTACAGCTGCAGTACATATCTTCAGGTACAAAGATAAGCAAATGAAACAAACATCCTGAAGCTTTAATCAGTCTCTCTCCCCCTTTGTCATCCATCACCACAAAGGTCCAACAATGACATACTAAGCACAAAGGGGCTGCAAGCTGTCTCAGAAAGCTGTGATCACTCATCACCATCTTCATCTCCATCTCTGCCATCAACCTCATCATCTGAGAGTGGAGCACCAGCTGGACGAGAACCACCCTCACCAGATGGGTCATAGCCACCAGACCCGTAGTAGCTGAAACCACCTATGAGGTCACTCCACCAGTCTGAAGCATACTCATCTGCAGCACTGGGACGTGGCTAGGAGTGAGTAGGCACATGAGCCTGTAGTGGTAAAGTGTTAGGGTGCTCTGGTGCCTACTGCTGCTGCTGCTCCTGTCGCTGAAGAAACTCAGCAAACTCTCTGTCGTACCTGGCCTACTGCAGCTCCTCAATATCAGGTTCACTGGCTGCCTCATCTAATAGTAGAGACCTAGGAGGATCAAGCTCAAGTCTAGCAGCAATCTGCTTCAGAGTTCGAGTGTCCTTCCTCCTAGCCTCCCTCTCCTTCTGCTGCCTGGTCTGGATGTCTCTGCACATCCCAAATTTAGCACTGAACATCTTACGAATTGGAGAAGGAGGACTACGGCGACATGAAGAAGAACGTGAAGGAACACATGATGGAGGTGAAGCTCCTGCTGCTGCTACACCACTCTCAGGTGCATCTGCCTCTACTGCTCCCCCTGGACCAGGTGGGGGTACTCCAACCTCTGTCAAGTCGTCCACTATCTTTAGGACTTTATGCTTCTTATCATACTCAAATGTGTGTCATGTGACCTTCTCAATCATATACATGATGTAGGGTGCAAATCCACAACCCTTGAGGGGCCTCTCACCCACACTCCTGATCTCTGACCAAATAAAATCAAAAATGTTGAATGGTTGTGCACCTGGTGACATCCTATGGAGCAAGTTTCTGGAATAATCAACAATGTTCCATTTGCCTCCTCCCTTGCAATCAATGGTCTTTCTAAACATCCTGTCCAGGTACCTATAGGTAGGGTGAAGACCAACTACCTTCCCAACTGCTCCTCTCTCACCTCCTGGTGGGTACATGTAGGCAAGCTGCTCAGGAGGTAACACCTGCTCTGTGTGGATCCTGTCTCTCTGAAGGTCCTCCTCTGAGAAGCCAAGAAAAGCTACAAAGGCGTCGTAGTCTACACTGTACCACTAGCCCTCAAGCATCCAATGCATACACCTTGGCTCCTCTTCCACAAACAAAGTGGCATAGAACTGTGCAATGACTTCAGAGTTCCAATCATGCACAAACTCCATGAGCGTGTATAACCTATGTAGTGACAAGTGGCAATAGCATAGTCAATGGAGGACTTCTGTAGCTCTCTAACATATTTCCAATCTATCCACTGAGACTTAGCTACCACAGGATTCCTAGCAAGTATCACACTAGTGTAATAATCTAGATGGAACATAGTGTGAAAGCGATGATCATGCTGAATCCTAGGCAAACCTCTAGGATCAATCCTCCTCTGATCTCTTGCTCTCTCAGTCATACCCTTTCCTTTGTAGTTGACTCTAACAACATAATTGGGTAAAACCGGAGCATGTACTTCAAGAAGGCAATAGTGCATGCCCTGACCTGGGTGGTGCACTGGAGGCGCCTGCTCCTCCTCCTCTATCTCCTCAGAGCTGTCACCACCACTTGACTCTGTGTCTAAATCTCTGTCAGTGCTCTTCCTCTTCTTGTGCTCAACTCTATAATCCTCAGTTTCATCATCAGAAGAGGGGTTGCTATCACCATCACCACTCTCTCTGTACTATGGAGCGCCCCTAGTGGCTCTAGAGAGTCTCCTGCTGCTGCCCTGCTCCTGCTGACTGAATCTGAGATGCAAGTCTTGCCTTGCCTTCTTGTATTTCTCTAATGCTGGATCATGCCTATGCTTGGATCTGGACTCCTGTCTTCCACTCATGGCTACTGCCCTGTATCCAAAATGATTTACAAAGAATCTTAGATACATGCCTAAACAATATTTCTTATATCATCGTCTATATATATATAATTATTTATCCAAAATCTCACAATCACCTATCCCATCCATGGTCAAGGTTTGCAAAAATTAATTTAGACAAACAATCATACATATAGAGACAACAATCAATGAGTATTGAGTCGAGGCTGCAGCTGAACCTGCATTGCTGGCTCATACCGAACACGTCCGGTATGCGCGTGTACAGCAGCCCAAGCAGGGGCCTTGACATCGATCTCAATCAATCCATTCTAAAAATTGTGGGCAGCTTCCTTAGCAACAATACTTCACTTTTACCAAAAGAATTTGAAAATGATTCACTATCCAATAGATCAGACGGGTTCCAGGATTTGAAATACCTAGGGTGGAGACCGACGAAATCGATCTTAAATCCATGGAGCTATCCTCAGAATCTTGATGTGGGAAACCTTCAATCCTTATCCCATCCTTGCCTTCTCCTTCTTCATTGTTTCTTTGAATGGTAATGGCGCAAAGTTGCGGCGACTGCTAGGTGCTCTGCTTGCTGCTGCGGAGGCGGGCGAGGTGCGTGGCAGGGAAGAGATAGGAGAGCGCGACGTAGAGGTAATGCAGCGGCAAGGGCACGGTGATGGCGCAGAGTGCGGGCGAGGGAGAGGGTGAGCGGCGACGGTGATGGTTGAGACAGAATGAGTGGAATGGGCCTCGGACCTGGGCCAAAACGGTATTTGACCTAGCTCTCCCGCGGATACTAGACACGTCCGGTATTTGCGGGACCAGTCCAACTTGTTCCAAATTGCATTCACTTGATTCCAATCCCCTTCTCTATCATTTCTTGATCCAAAACATGTCTGTCCTTGATTCAAATAAAGTGTAACTACTTTTCTTATCCAAATGCCAAGAGTAGCACTTCTCTTTTCCAAATATTTGGCATAAACATGATTTTTCTTACTTGAGAGAGATATAGTGAGACATAGTATAATGTGGACTTAAGAAAGTCATGTCACGTGTGATTAGCCAATCAAACAATCAAGGAGAGCTATAATCATCACATGACAAGGCTAGGTCACAAAGACCAAGATTCAAATAGTTTTTCAAATTCACACCACCTACACATGCTAGTTATGGGTTTTGAAATACATCTCTTCTATGTCACACAAATGCACACTCTAGCATATAAAAGGGCCTTAGATGCACTTACAATGCATGAATGTAAAAACATACCTTCGTCTTGAGCCCACTAAGATTTCCACTAAGACAATACACGGCATGATAGTCATTGTGCTTGTATCACTACTCTACTAGTCATGCCATCACAGGGATCCACTTTACATACCTAGGACTACAAGATCACTAAAAGAGATTGTTAGTCCACAACAACACAAAATAGAAGAGTGAACTCCCCCTCAATAAGTGCTACAAGTAATTTGAATAACTTGCCACAAGCACTTTACTCAATTATGAATATGAGAGAGTCAATTTTCTATTTTGACCAACACTAAGTAATAATGTCATATTTAGAATTGAGTTCAAGAGATGCTCACAATCCACATAGATTTGATAAATCACAAGCTTCTAAGTAAATTAAGGATATATGAAAATATATGGATCAAAGACTTAGTTGTAATCCAATCAGTGTTCTGGTTCCTGCAATACCGGACACGTCCGACATGTTCAGAACAGAAACACTTCTCTTTCTGTCCCTGGCCATACTGGACACGTCCGGTAGTAATACTAGACACGTTCGATACGTGTAGGATAGAGACAATTAATCCGCTGCTTGTGATTCTTCGTTTAGCTCTAGTATTTATTGTATACCTGCTTCTCAACAAATAAATTGCTCTACTAGAGAGCTATTAAAAGCACCATATGGCAAACATGATAATCAAGTGAAATTAATTAGCTACTTTCAATATTTCACAAATATGCCTATTTGTGAGCCATTGAGCACAAACACACAAAGTGGTTATCCTAAAAGGTTTAGGTACTTGTTGCCAATGGTGAGGATGAGGTAGATGATATGTTCATTGATTTGTCTTCGGGTCAACCATATAAAATGATATGTGAGAAATAGATTGATAGCTTGAGTGAAAATTTCAATTTCCTTGCTCAAGCATCCCGAAGCCTTCATCTCATCACCAAGTACCTATATCAACAATCTAAGCACATTTTGGTACCCAACTCTTGTTGGGTCCTTTTGAGTTAGTCAACAAGTGCTTAGGCACCCAAATGGCTTTAGTACTAGTTTGTGGTGAACACATCACCTTGCTAGTGCTAATTCCATTTGTGGTCTTCCTAAGCATATCAGTATAAACAAATGTGTTTGGCTTAGGAGTGTTACCATTTGGGCATTCATAGCTTAGATGCCCCTTTCTTCTACAAGCATAGCATATGCGGCCTTTGTTTGCTCTATGCTTGTTTCGCTTGTATGGACATCTATCAACCTTGTGGCCCATCTCATTGCATCCATAGCATCTTCTTGTTGCGACTTGGGCTTCCTTTCTTGCCTCTTTGTACATTGGGCATTTCTTGGTAGGATGCTCCAATTTCTTGTACATGAGACAAGTGCTTTGTCCATCACTTTTCTTTTGGTTGGCCAACTTGTTTGAGGCCTTTTGTTCAGCCGTTTCACACTTGTCGGCGCAACTCTTATGTGGACACATAGCCCACTCATGTCCATATAATCCACAACCATAGCATAAACTTTTTCCATGTTTCTTGCTCTTGGTTGTGTTGGACTTGCTTGAAATGTGATTCTTTTGTTGGGCTTTGGAGGAAGCAAGGTTTGAACCCTTCTCAAGCTTCTTCACCATGTTATCACAGTTATCTTGAGAAGGTTGTGCTTTCTCCTTACCCTTCAACCGAATCACATATTTCTTTAATCTTTTCACCTCTTCTTTGAGCTTTATGTTTTCTATGAGATTTAGCTCAATCGAAGATTGGCTTGCTTAAGGAGCACACTCATTAGTACAAGAAATATTTAATTGAGATAGTGTACTAGTGAGTGAATATGTGAGAGGTTGAGAAAATTTTACCGATGTGATCACAACCTCATGAGCCACCTTAAGCATGATGCTTGATTCTACTACTTCATCATGAGAGCACTTCAGATGAACATAGTTTGCTTGTAGCACATTATACTTGCTTGATAGTTCATCTAGCCTTGCCTTGAGCTCAAAGTTTTCCTTCTCTAGTTGTGAAACACTAGAAGAGGAGTTAGTAACTAAAGCATGCTCAATTGACAATTTTTCATACCTTTCACTTAGAGCCTTTAGTTATTCCACCTTGGAGATGAGAAACAATTCTTACTTTTGAAGTGATTGCTCTTGCTTCTCATTCTTTTCTTCAAGCTCATCATTCTTTTCAACTATCTTCATGATGATGAACTTGTCTTTGCGGTTGAGATCATCAAGATTGTAGTTGTCTTCAACTTCAACATCACTCTTATCTTGATCATCTACTTGTGCTTTCTCCTTTTCTTGATCTTTCTTATTACTCTTCTTCTTGCTTTTCTTGGCCATGAGACACAAGTGATGAGAATCATGAGATACTGAGGTTGACTCATCACTTGGTCGCCATCGGTCTTGAGCATCCTTGCAAACAGCTGCTTGCTGGTCTGCTATCTCGGTCATACCGGACACGTTCGGTATGTGCAGGCAGACAACAGGTCATGCGCTATTTGCACTTCTTGCTCCGGCTCGACGCTCTTGAGATCTTGTGAGGGTTCTTCGCTGCATGAAGACACAATGGACAAATTTTCCATTGACTCGATCTCAAGTGCATCATCATATTTGGATTTTCCATATAACTCAACAAGCCTAGTCCAAATGAGATGAGCACTCTTCGGAGGTGGTTGTCCATTGAAGATTGCCTCATCTTCAACCTCTGCATTCAATGTACTCAAAATGACATTAATAGCTTGAGCATTGAGTTGCACGCATATCTCTTCCTCTTTTGACAAGTTTTTATAGTTGCTCCAATCAACTAAAGGAAGAAGTATGCTTGCAACCACAATATGCTCAACAAGAGGACTAATATTCCTAAAAGCATTGAGTATACGAATTGACCAAGATAGAAAGTTTGAACCATCATTTTGGAGAAGCACCGGCTCCAACTCGATAGGCGTCGACATCCTTTTCTCACGGCGGTGAAACTTTAGGTGAGAACCTTGCTCCGATACCAATTGAAAGGATCGAGAATGCCGCCTAAAGGGGGGGTGAATAGGCATTTCTAAAATTCAACCCTTTAAAATGCGAAAACGATTAGTGTTGGAGTTTCCAAACACTTGGAAACTCCTAATCAGAGAAATAAACCTCTCATGAGTTAGCCAACAGAGAATACAAGGTATAAAGAGTATATCTAGAATCTATAACCCTGCAACACAAAGTTAGAACAGAGAATGAATATTTTAAGCACAGGTAGGAAAAACCGGACGTGTCCGGTATACACGGTTTCAGTGGAACAGCCCCAAACTTGCTCCTTTTGATTTCTATCTTCAAATCAAACTGCAGGTACCTACTAAAGATGACAAGATACACAGAGAACCTGCACAAGAGTTAGAACAACACAAATATCGAATGAAATGCAAATTGAGACACGATATTTGTTTTACCAAAGTTCGGACTCGTTCGAGTCCTACTCTCCATTGAGGGGGCTGCGGGCGACCTAGCGAAGGTCAGCCCTGGAGGGTACCACGAAGGTCACTCTAGTCATAGTCTTTTCCAACTCATTTTCCTCCTTCCACTAGTTGATTCCGAGGCGGCGAAATCGGCCGTTACAAACTTTCCGAAGCACACCACAATCTCTCAGGTGCTCTCCGGCGACGCCTAGCCGTCTAGGACCGAAGAGTCCAAGAGTAACAAATGCAAATCACGAGATTGACAATATACACAAGTGCTCAAGTGGTTGGATTGCTCTATTTTGAATTTCTCTCAACCCACTAATTGATTTGTCAATTTGGATCACACACTCACTAAGAGAGGATTTGGGAGAGTTGGCAAGGCTAAAAAACGTGTATTGCAACCAGCAGAATCAGCAGCCTCCAAAGATGGAGGCTTGGGGGTATTTATAGCCCCTTTGAAAAACTAGCCGCTATGTAGTCGTTACCATACCGGACACGTGCATACCGGACACGTCCGGTATGACTTGCACTGCGCCAATGGTAACTGAGTTAAAGTATGTGAGGTGTCGAAACTCCCGACGAATACCGAAACTCCCGACCGTCGAAACTCCTGACTCACGTCGGAACTCCCGACCCTCAACTCATTTGAAAACTAGCCGTTGGGCTCTAGCCTAGAATACCGGACACGTCCGGTAGAATACCGGACATATCCGGTGTGACTAGACAGTTAACTCTCCTAGTCAGTTAGGCGTCGGGACATCGGAACTCCCGACGAATATGTTAGAGAAACACCTGAGTGACCCTGCTCGGTCACAGAACAAAGTTAGTTTCTCTCTTCTCTCTTTCACTCAAACCTCACATAGGTTGGCTTGAGCACTTATGAATAATCATCTATCAACATGATGCATCCCTCTTAATAGTACGACACTCCTATTAACACAAATTCAAATGTATAATGAATTTAAACCTTTTGAGTTGATCTCTTTCAACCGAAGCCGTGTCTTTCAATCTTCATCAAGTGAGGATGCCACCATGTCGATATTGATCTTTTTACTTGAGCATAGCCATCTTGAGCACGTGACTTGATTTCATTCATCAGATATGAACAATCCTAAATGTATCAAGTCACTTTCATCAAACACTCCAATGGTGATTTGATCCTCTACATCAACATGACCATCATAGCTTGATTAGTACCTCAACTAAATGTAAGTACTTCCTTCTTCACCCTAGCTAGGTTCTTCGGCCGTCAAGCCATCGCTTGCCCTTCACCCTTGCTTAGTACCTCAAAGCCTTTTCTTGCTATCTTCACCATCTCATGCCATCAAGTCACATCTTGTGTTGAATTATCCATTCATTTGTATTGTTATCTTTTTCATTTCAATTTAGCAGGCTTCAAATATGAGACCATACCATATGCAATCCCTCATGTCTCATTAATTAATTCTTACCGTGCTTGCTTTCACATAGTACATAGAAATCCCACATTTAAATAAGCCTTTATATGAATTCCATTTGCATTGTTGTCTTGTGCTTTAACTAGATTGTTTATACAACAACACATCATTTTGACTTCATTAAGCATCTGTGAGATAACCAATTTCCGTGCTTGCTTTCACATAGTACATGGAAATCCCACATTTAAATAAGCCTTTGCATGAATTCCATTTGCATTGTTGTCTTGTGTTTTAACTAGATTGTTTATACAACAACACATCATTTTGACTTCATTAAGCATCTGTGAGATAACCAATTTCCTGTTTCACACTTAGAGAAAAATGTTAGATCTTTAATCGTGTTGTCATTCAATCATCCAAAACCCACTAAAGGGCTAGATGCACTTTCGGACGGCCTAGGAAGGAGTCCACAACAACCTAATAATAAAGAGGCAACATCACTGCACTGGGCAACGTCGGGACAACCATGGACGCCATCAACAATGGCCCCTATGCCAACGATGCCGCCGCATCAGGAGGCGAGCCCGTATGTCATCCATAACGGCTCCACATCTACATCGACAACACCGTCGCACCGAGAAAGAGGAGTCCGGACATTATCGGGAACGGTTCCGCATCTATACCAACAACACACGCCATTCGGCACTAGTGAGGCGCACGGCGCACGCCATGCGGTAGATATGTAACATCTCATCCTTGCTTTCTATTAACGTTTGATATCTTTTTTTCTCCCGTTAAACGCACGGACATTTTTACTAGTATATATAAACTGCCAACAGATATACTCCGTATTTGCTTCTCCGTATGACATTAATTGGTATTAAATGGACTCCCACTCAATCATGCTCAATTATTAACAGTGATTGGACTAGGGAAAGAGCACTGATAATGATAGATCCAAGGTCACTGTAGTCCAATGCAACTCAATTTCTGTGAGTAGTAGAGCTACTAGTTTGGTTAGTCTACGAGAAAGCCTCACATAGCATGAGTATGCTTATTATCATCAAATCTTAGCATACAAATAAAATGTGTATAGTCGTCTATTGCTGTGCGAATGCATGGGCACAAATCAATCATCGGCCTGTTCGCTTGATCGTTTATGTGGCTTATAAGCCGGCTGATGCTGTTTTGTTGTAAGAGAAAAACACTATATCATGGCTGATACAATCGAACGACTGGAGAATGATAATAGTCATCATACGATCGTGCAAATAGACCACATGTTATATCTTCCACGAATTCACCGAAATCCACGAAGTTCATCAGATTCCAGATAGAGCGAGCCACGCGCTCCTTAAACTGTAATTTTTCGTAGTGGAGGCGATTAAACTCTGCTGTGGTCAGAAGCCACACGATGGTTAAGAACTCTCCGCCACTGCTGAGCTGCCTGGCATGGGACTCCCTGCTGCAGTGATGTGCCGCGTAGCACAGCATGTCCACCCACACCCCAAAAACCACCTGCAGTAGACCTAGCTTGGGCTCTGGCATCTCCAATGATTTTTGCTTGCGTTGCAGTTTTTCAGCGAGTTCTGCTCCAGGATCAAGGACCTTGTTTTGACTATGATCTTGCTTCTTGAACCTCCGGCGATTCCATTCCGGCAGCAGTTTCCTGGCTTGGAGATGCAATGTGGGTCGAACAGGGGATGGCAGCATGTATGGACGTTCCACAAAGAGGAACATCATGTAGTTGGAGACTGCCTTAGTTGCCTCCACAAGGGGCTTCGCATCTGCAGATTCTGAGTACTTGGTGAGGAACTCGTCGGTGGCAAGATGCCAGGCAAGGATGCTTTCATCGAACTCCATGTCCATGCTCCAGGTGGCGAGATCCTTCAAGATTCCATCAGGAAAGCTCCATCTACAGGTGTGGTCTGGCATTATGCATCTATCTGGTCTCTCCAGTGCGCACTGACCACGGTAACCCCTCATCACGCCCTCCTTGCCTTCACATGCTTCCACCATCCTCCTTATCTCCTTCAGCACCAACTCCTTAGCATCCGCTGGAATCATGCTGCTGCCATCTCTCCAGAAGGAAGCTATTTTGCTGCGTAGATGACGACTTCTCTTATCTTTTCCTTGGACGAATACTCTTGTATCCTTTTCTTGAACGATTCTGCCTTCTTGACTTCTTGGTTCGAAGCAGCCTCTTCGCAGATTTTGCGGGGGAAAGGCTTGTCTCGGTTTATCCCTTCCCCATACCACACTCATGAGGGAACCTCCGGCACTGGGTCTGCCCATTTGTCTAGTAAATTCTCGACTTGTTTCATCACTTGCTTCATCACTGGTGGAGGAGTAGGAGTCCGGCAAGTTAAGCTGGCCGATGGAACCAGACCATCTTCTTGCTTGTGCTCTTGTTTCATCACTTGATTCATCACCGGTGGAGTAGGAGTCCGGCAAGTTAAGCTGGCCGATGGAACCAGACCATCTTCTTGCTTGTGCTATCCTGACACGCCGCCGAAGAGATACATGTAGGCTGTGAAGCCAGTCCCACCTGGTCCCTCTTAGCATGTCACATGTCCATGTTGACCCTATTGCCCTCAACACCGATGCTGCCTCCAGAATGAAAGCTCCAGTTAACAGTATGTAGGTGACAGCTGCATCAACTCTGCTGTAGCCGTCTTTGCCAGAGCTGAACTGAAACAGAAAGAATGCCATGGCAGTTCCAAGCAAGGAAATGGCACGGAAGCAACGTCCATACCACGTGTGGATCACCGCTGCCTTGGTGTAGAAGATGTCATACATCAAGGAGAGTTGCAGTTCAACCAACTCGAATGTTTTGCTCTTCTCATGAAAAAGCTTCATGGCATTATTCTGAAACTTGGTTGGACAGATCTTGTCATCAACAAACTGGCCCATGCAGATGTAAAGAAGGTCATGAGCACCCTGCAGAACCGACTCATCATCCAATTCCGACTGTGTGCCTGCAGTAGGGTAATCCCCATCATTTTTCTTAATAGACACACCATCGAGGTACCTTCTTATGATTTCCAGCCTTGAGAAACTGAGTGCCCACACTCTCTCTGCATTCTTGAGTACACCCACGTTAAACATCAGGACAGCAGGTGCGACCAGTGGCCTGTGGTGGCCCATGTACTTGTAGAGGACATAGCCTGCTCCAAGTGCCTGCACGGTGAAAGTGAGCAGGTGGCGCAGCCAGAGCTGGCTGTCCTCCATGGCGTAGGCGGTGATGGTGTCCTGGCCACCCAGATGCACGAGGAGGAACGGTGCCCAGAACGCCATGAGCTGCTGGTGCTCGCCTGCCTTGCAATCGATGGACATGTGGCCGAGGGTGTATGTTGCTGTGAACTCAGCCAGCAGGTACATGAGCCAAAGGAGGATCCTCAGAGTGCGGGAGATGCTGCGCCGACGCATCCACGCGAAGCAGAGCAGGAACACCTGCAGCGCGAAGCTGACAAGGACCAGGATTTGGATCTCCCATTCGTTCCAGAGGTGAAACACTCTGGCCATGGCCATCGCTTCTGTAGTGATGAATTACCCGATCAATCAGTTACTGAAACACAGATAAGGGCCATCATGAGCAACTGATCAATTATACAACACACGTAACAACAGAAATAAAATACTCCAATCAATGACAGTGCATTGCAGATTAGGTGCACCAAAAACTGGACCAAATTTTTCTTTGAAAAGATTTTTTGGGCCAAGTAATGGGACTTGGACAGTTGCCTTAACAGGGATAGGGGTCATCAGCAAGGCACTTGCGCATTCCATGTTGCATGAAGTTTTCACACACTCATGGTGTAACTGCATAACTCCACCTATGGTGGGGGCGCCTTTGGTGTCCCAGCATAGCAGGTCCCAAGCCCTGGTAAAGGAGGAGGGTTGTGTTAGGCACGGCGAGCCAATGTAAAAACTTAGCCACTTTAATGGAGATGAAACCCAAAAGAATCCTGTTGGGGCGTAACCCTCTTAGCGACGGGCCATGTCGGAACCCGGGTTTGGTGTTAAATGAGCAAGGGCCGGGTCGTCACCCCCGTGACGCGCCGTGTCGCGATCTGGACACGGTGTCAAGTGAGCAAGGATCGGGTCGTCGCATCCTTAGTGGCGCGCCACATCGGCGCCCGGGTGTGGTGCAAAATGAGCAAGGGTCTTCACACCTACCTCGGCGGGTGCGAAGGCTAAGGAAGCTAGTCGAGCCAACTAGGATCCGTTTAGGTAGCTGGAATGTAGGGTCCCTTACAGGTAAGTTAAGAGAGTTAGTGGACACAGCGGTTAGGAGGTGTGTAAATATCTTATGCGTCCAAGAGACTAAATGGAAGGGGCAGAAGACGAAGGAGGTGAACAATACCGGCTTCAAGCTCTGGTACACAGGGACAACTTCAAATAAAAATAGAGTAGGAGTTTTGATTGATAAGAGCCTCAAGGATGGTGTGGTGGAGGTGAGAAGGCAAGGGGATAGGATCATCTTAGTTAAACTTGTCATTAGTGATATGGTCTTAAACGTAATTAGTGCATATGCCCCCAAGTAGGCCATGATGAGATTGCTAAACGGCTTTTCTGGAAAGACTTAGATCGCTTGGTTAGAGCTGTCCCTAGTAGCGAGAAGCTCTTTATAGGAGGTGATCTTAATGGCCATGTAGGTACATCAAGTTCAGGTTTCGAGACGGTTCATGGGGGTTTTAGATATGGTAGTAAGAACCAGGAGGGAGAGGAAGTCTTAGACTTCGCCATAGCTTTTGATCTGATGATAGCTAACACTTTCTTCCGTAAGAAACAGTCCCATTTAGTGATCTTTAGTAGCGGCCAGTACTCTAGTCAAATCGATTTTATCCTTACAAGAAGGAGGGATAAACGAACATGCGTAGACTGTAAGGTGATACCTGGAGAATGTGTGGTTGCTCAACACAAGCTGATGGTGGCTGACTTCCGCTTTCTGGTGCAAGCTTGTGGGAACAAACAAGCTAGGGTTGCTAGAATGAAGTGGTGGAAATTAGAAGGGGAGGCATCAAAGGTCTTTAAGAAAAATATCATTGAAGAGGGCCCTTAGAATGATGAAGGCGATGCAAACAGCATGTGGAAGAAGATGGCAACATGCGTTTGAAAGGTTGCTTCAGGGGTGTTTGGAGTGACCAAAGGCAGCGGATGCGACTCGAAAGACACTTAGTGGTGCAATGAAGATGTGCAAAAGGCTATTAAGGAAAAGGAGTGCTATAAGCGCTTGTATCATGACAGGTGTGCAAACAACATAGAGAAGTACAAGGTGGCAAAGAAGACAGCAAAATGAGCGGTGAGTGAGGCACAGGGGCGGGCCTATGAGGACCTTTACCGACGTTTGAGTACGAAGGAAAAAGAGAAGGACATTTATAGGATGGATATGGCTCGCGATAGGAAGACAAAAGACTTCAACCAAGTCAAGTGCATAAAGGATGAGAGGGGGCAGCTCTTGGTGAAGGAGGATGAGATCAAACATAGATGGCAAGAGTATTTTGATAAATTGTTCAATGGTGAGAACGAGAACACCACCGTTCAGCTGGACGACTCGTTTGATGACACCAGCAGGCGCTTTATGCGGATGATTCAAGAATCGGGGGTCAGAGAAGCCTTGAAAAGAATGAAAGGGGTAAAGCGATGGGCCCTGATGGTATCCCAATCAAGGTGTGGAGATGTCTCAGGGATATATCTATAGTATGGCTAACCAAGATGTTCAACCATATCTTTTGATCGAATAAGATGTCTGAGGAGTGGAGAAGAAACATATTGGTACCAATCTACAAGAACAAAGGAGATATCCAAAGTTGTACTAATTATCGGGGAATTAAGTTGATGAGCCACACTATGAAGTTATGGGAGAAAGTCATCGAGCAGCGCTTGCGAGGAACGATGCAGATATCAACAAACCAATTTGGTTTCATGCCTGGAAGGTCAACCACAGAAGCAATCTTCTTCATAAGACAAGTTATGGAGCGGTTTAGAGAGCAGAAGAAGGATCTCCACTTGGTTTTTATTGACTTGAAGAAGGCTTATGACAAGATACCAAGAAATATTATGTGGTGGTCTTTGGACAAACATAAAGTCCCATCAAAGTACGTGACCCTCATCAAAGACATGTACAACAATATTGTGACTAGTGTTCGAACAAACGACGGTAACACAGATTACTTCCCGATTAAAATTGGACTTCATCAAGGGTCAGCCTTAAACCCGTATCTCTTTGCCTTGGTAATGGATGAGATTACCAGGAACATACAAGGGGATATCCCTTGGTGTATGTTGTTCGCTGATGATGTAGTGTTAGTGGACGAAAGCCAGGCGGGAGTAAATAGAAAACTAGAGTTATAGCGGCAGACCCTTGAGTCTAAAGGTTTTAGATTTCGCAGAACTAAAACCGAATACATGAGATACGACTTTGGCGGAGTTGTACAGGAGAAGGGAGATGTGGGTTTGAAAGGTCAAGTAGTGCCTAAGAAGGATACCTTTCGGTATCTGGGATCGATGCTACAGAGGGATGAAGATATTGATGCGGACGTTAGCCATAGAATCAAAGCAGGGTGGATCAAGTGGCGACAAGCTTCTGGCATTCTCTGTGACAAAAGGATACCACAAAAGCTAAAAGGCAAGTTCTATAGAACGACGATTAAACCGGCTATGTTGTATGGAGCAAAATGTTGGCCTACAAAGATTCGACATGTTCAACAATTGAGTGTTGTAGAAATGCGTATGTTGCGATGGATTTGCGATCACACAAGAATGGTCTGAGTTCGGAACGATGATATACGTGATTGCCTAGAGGTAGCACAAATTGAAGAAAAGCTTGTTCAGCATCAGTAGAGGTGGTTTGGCCATGTCTAAAAGAGACCTCCAGAGGCATCAGTGCATTGTGGAGTCTTAAGCTAAGCTAATAATATAAAGAGAGGTAGAGAAAAACCGAAATTGACACGGAGGAGGCAATAAAAAGGATTTGAAAGCTTGAGATATACCTAGAGATCTATGTTTGAATAGGAATACTTGGAAAGCAGCTATTGAAGTGCCTGAACTGTGACCTGGGGTTCTTGGTGGGTTTCAACTCTAGTTTACCCCAAC
The DNA here is from genome assembly GCA_904845875.1 of Miscanthus lutarioriparius. Lineage (NCBI taxonomy): Eukaryota > Viridiplantae > Streptophyta > Magnoliopsida > Poales > Poaceae > Miscanthus > Miscanthus lutarioriparius. Next base: position 126,966,151 of record CAJGYO010000010.1, read on the forward strand.
TTACTTGGACTGAAAGGTTATGTTGTTATTGTTGTTGTTGTATGGTGTAACTGCATCATAGGCTCATAGCTTTTCCAATTCTGCTACTATAATCCATGACAACAGCAGGAACACAGGAGCAGAGCCATTGTTGAAACTCACAAGGGATTTTCAGGCTGTTCGGTTGGCTGGTTCGTTTCGTTGCTGGTTCGTGAAGAAGTATTGCTGGCTGGTTTGTGTGAGAGAAAAATACTGTTTCGGCTGGAAATTTACGATCGTTTACGACAAGCCACAGCCAAACGAACAGGCTGAAAATTTTTATAAATATCTCGTCATTTGCCGTTATTCCTTGCATAAATGTCATACTCTGTAACTTAGACCTTTGTAACACCATGTGTTTTTTTATTAATATCAAATATTCTTGAAATTCACTAAAATTAAGATCTTTCGAAAAAATTTGTGCATGTTCCAAAAATCACGAAAACTTTTTAAGTTACAACAGAACTGCAGTTTACATGTAATATAAATAGGTAAGACCACCAATTTCACTCAAAAAATTTGAACTTTCTAAACTCTGAAGCAGGATAATTTGCTCCTTTGAGTCTATGGTGTAAATTGGATTTGTTGGGGTTTAATTTGGCCTCATGTGCCCTTTGATAAATTTGAATTTCACTCAAATTTAAACCTCTTCACTAAGAATAGAAACCAATTCCAAAATGCAAAACCTCCCCTGGCCAGTTCGTTTGGGGTAAATTAGTTCTGTAGCGTTCAAAGTTTGGAAAGTACCACTAAAAGATCTCTACCACTGTGAAATACCACCGAAAAAAAATGGACGGTTACCTTTGAATAGCATTCCGTCCCGGCCGGTCGCATCTGGGCGTGTTTGGTTTGCAGCCTTGCCTGGGAGCCACGGCCAGGCAAGCAGATCCGACCCCAGGCGTTCGGAATGGCATCGTTGCCTCCTGGGCTAAGCGTGGTTTACAGGGTCGGAAGCACCTCAGCCCCAGCGCACGCGCCCTGGGTGGACGCTACTGCTACACCAACAACCCACCTTGGAGAGCTGCGCCACGCTGCAGCCGTAGGAGGCAGCGCCGCCGAGGATGAAGGAGCAGCAGAGCTTCCAGCTCGAGGGAATGGGCCGTGACTGGCGCGCGGGCGACACTCTCTGTCCTGGCGCATTTCATCGAGCATATCGTGGGCGAGGTTGAGGGAGCAGAACCAGCCCGGGTGGTGGGCGCTGGGCGACCTCCTGGCCGACCAGGCAACAGCCGATGCGACGACGGCATCTCCCAAGAGATACGCGACGAGGTAGACGTACGGCGACCGTGTCTTGAGGGACGGCCGCCGCAGCTGAGGGGCCAGCGGCTGAGCGCTGTAATAGGACGGCACGGCTTCCGGCCCGGCTGCTGCTTCATGTAGTCGTGGAGGAAGAGAAGCTGCAGTGCAGCTCAAGGGATGGCTTCCAGCCCGTCCCGCGATGTCCTCGGCTCCTGGCGCTGGCATAGCCTAGCTGACCCTGTGCTGCTGCTGCTCCGCGACGGGGACGGCGTGACGCGGCGTCGCGGCGAGGTCATCTACAGATGTTGACCTGTTGGGTCATTGGGTGGGGCCGCTCGAATAGAATATACACTGTCTAACCAAGGCAGCAAACCAATCCCACGCGTAACATTTTCTATCCAGACAAACCAAATAATAGCAAATTGCATTATTGCCTTGTTCAGGTTAAAAATATACTACATAACCTCTAATAGAATGCTATACTAATACGGGCAACCAATTCTATAGTAATGCAATGATATATATACTAATGCGACTAACCAATGCTACACTAATGCAATTCAACGTTATGCAAATTAGAGCAAACTAAACACTCAGATGTCTTATGATAACTCGACCTGCTAATTCGTGGCTGTATGATGTGTTATGCGTTCACCATCTCCCGTTTGATCTTTCTCCAACGGGTTAGGGTTTATCTATCGCTAGAGGGCTCAGAAGGAAAGGGGATCTAGGCCCCACGGTGGACCAACGGTGGCGCCGCCAGTCGGGTAGTAGAGAAAGGCGGTTGGATAGGGTAAAGGCGGGGAAGTCATGGTGATGCGGTAGCAAAGACGAGCTAGCCACTACTACAGAAACACTTATGCGAGGAGTTTGGAAAATGGCCTCGGAGGCGGGCAGGCATTTGAACCGCCTCGGTTAATGCCTGTGATTAACCGAGGCGGTCATTATTATTAACCGAGACGGTTACAGTCAACCGCCTCGTAAAATCGATTTACCGAGGCAGTCATTTTATTTACCGAGGCGGTCAAGAAACAATCGCCTCGGTTAATCGTGGCTGAGCCCACTAGCAGTGAGAAAAGCCCAAACTGGCCCGATAGCACGCTTTGAGTATATATACAGTGACTTAGGGTTTCACTCATCCTCACCTCTCTCTCTCTCTCTCTCTCGGCCGCATCGGCAACGGGCGCTCTCTCTCCCCCTCTGCCCTCTCTCTCTTTCTCGGCAGCGCAGCGGCCTCCCTTCTCCTCCCTCCGCAGGCGGTGGCGGGTTGGGCAGTGGCGCCCCTGGCCGGCGTGCGACGGGGAGCAGCGGGGTGGAGGCGGCGGCGGCCTTCCCCTTCTTCCCCACCGGCAGCGAGGTGGAGGCAGCGTGCGGCGGCCTTCCCCTTCTTCCCCAAGGACGGCGCACCTCCACCACCCCGGATCCGGCGGCCTTCAACTTCTTCCCCAAGGACGGCACACCTCCACCACAACGGATCCGGCGCCCCTTCGCTCCTACCCCACCACCGAGCGTAGATCCGGTGGCTGGCGACGGTGTGGAGGGGGCGCCACCTCCTCCTTGCGCCAGATCCGATGGAGGGTGACGGGCGACAGTGGAGGGCGAGAGCAGATCTGGTGTCCGGCGACGGTGGAGGGTGGATGCGGCAGCGAGCGGCCCGATGCGGCGGTGTGTGGCCGGATCTGGCTGCAGGAGGCCGACCGGATCCGGTGGCGGTGCTCCCGACGGCCGCAGATCCCGACGGGCGGGCTCAATGGGCCACTGGGCTCGCGGGCTGGATTTTGCCCGCCTATGAAAACCCGCCATTTACCGTGACCATTCCTCCAAGACGTTTGTTGTGCCCGCCTCGGAAAACCGTTTCTGCCCGCCTTGCAAAAGATTCCTGCAGTAGTGAGCGTGGAGGTGGGGGTGGAGGCGGATCTGGCAGCGAGGAGCTGTCGGGGACGAGGTAGGTGAGTAGGGCGGAGGCGTTTCGCGGAGACACCATGAATGACGAGAGGTAGAAAGAGACCGAAGGAAGAAGGAAGAGGTCGAAGAAAGGGTACCGAGCGTTTGATCACACACCACGATTAGAAATAATCGAGTGTGGAACCGGTTAAGGCCCCGTTCGGACGGTGCAAAAATTTCACTGTTCACAGCTGAAAGTTACTGTTTACGGCTGATTTCCTCTCACAAATTCATTCAGATTTCTTCAAATTCCTCCAAGTGAACGGGGCATAAAACCAGTTGGTAGTGGAGCTGATTTTTATATATATATATATAGGCCAGCGTAGGTGCATGTGCATGAGTCTGTGGCTGCAGATGCCACCGGCGACGGGGTGTTATTATTATAAGGTAATACAATACAACGCGCTTTTTTCGGTGTTGTTACACTTTAAAAAATCATGGTATTTTTTTTTTTGAAAATAGTATTATCTCGGTGCTATTGAACCAATTTTGTAGCTTCTAGTTGAACATTGAACATTGAATTGAACAAAGGCAAAGAAGAGCCACTGATGGTGTGGAGGTTCTATGGAAAGACCGAAGGGTTATATATACGACCAGAGAAGTGACCTGTGTTATTGGAGTGCTCCATCAATGAGTAGGACAGAATGGCGACTCCTATACCATTGGAAATTGATTTGCATTCTCTTTGCCCTTCATATTCTACATTGGCACATTGCTTATTACACTTTACATTCTTGACATATACCTTGTCCTTTATAATGTATAATCGTAGAATCAGAAGTACGGTGTGCAAGACTTAGTTGCAGTAGCGTAGAATCACGTATCCCCATACCACATCTAATGGAAGTTATTGTAGGTCGCTGTATATCCAAACATATTTTCAAAAAAAAAATTAATAAGCACGTGTTTTTTTAGTAGGATTATCCGTAGAAAAGGCATTTGCAGCGGTTACATATCTTAGACACGCCGAGGGGAAGAAACTCATCACCGCCATGCCATAAAGACTTGAGCTATAGATGCAAACGTAACCTAAACCAGTTAAAAGCTGTTTTGCATCCTTTAAGCACAGCCGACACAGTTAGTCCTAAGGAGTAAGGAATAACCGTAATGCTCTCTACAGAGCGTATGGCTGGCCGGACGCGCGCCTTCGCTGGGCCTGCGGACCAGGTCTGACTGGCCCAATACGTGGCTTCACGTAGTCCACTTATTGTACCCACTACAAACATCTGATACTCCATGCTGCCTCCAAAAATAAAAATCTCCCACTCTACAAGCTTCCAGCCACAAGCCGCACACACGTTCTGCTTCTCCGGCCCAGATCCAGTCCACCCCCAATCTCCCCAAGTCCTGCAGTGAAAGCACCGCCCGCCGATGGCGTCTTTGCCACCTCAATCGAGGTCTGGACCTCCGGCAACTCACCACGGCCCACCACCGCTCTCCTCTCCTCCTCCATGGCCGCACCCTAGCCCTCATTCGCCCTCCCGCCTCCTGCCCCTCCTCACCATGGACCTCGCCGCTGCCACGGCCTTCGTCCTGCTCCGCCCGCCCCTCACCATCGTGACCGTGGCGTCCACTGCCATGCGGCCGCTCTCCAAGCTCCCCCAAGCCCATGGTGTTGCTCATATCCTCATATGGCTTCTGCTACGGGTACCAGTACAAGGTCCCTCTCCCACACATCCGCCGTCTCATGGCCGGCGCCAGCACTAGCGTCCTCCTCATCACCTCCTCCTCCTGCGGCTAGAGACAACAAGGGCGTCGTGGCCGTGCTGTACTTCGCGACCGCCTCAAGGCTCACCAGACATGGTGGTCGCCGTCCACTAGAGTATTGCGCTTGATATGTTGTAAGCGTATGTTTTAAGTGTTTCAGGTGTTTCATATACATGTTGCAAGTGTTTCATGTGGATGTTGCAAAAGTAGATTGGGATGTTGCATATGTTGTAATGTCTATACACGCATGTTGCAATGGCTATACACGTATGTTGCAAGCGTTTGTTCTAAATGTTTTAGCTATTTTAGACGTATGTTGCACGTGTTTTATCTGAGTGTTGCATATGTTTCACGCTTATGTTGCAAGTGTTTCATCCGGATGTTGCATATGTTTCACACATATGTTGTACGTGTTTCATCTAGATGTTGCATATGTTTTGTAATGGTTACTGTCGTGTATCGATATTAGGGATACCCAAAGCAAAGAAGTTAGTGCTCACGCTGACTTCCTCGGATGGAGCAAGACGTATTAAAAAGTCTCGCGCAAGGCCGCGGGCTCCGTCTCGCCCGACCCCAAGGCCACGGCTCCGTCTCGCCCGACCCCAAGTGTCGGGTTCATAAACCCGTGGTCCCCAATGGACCCGCTTCCCTACAACACTCAGCCCAGCAGGCGGCGCAGCGACAGCACGTGCCTGGTCTGGCCCAGATACACAATGATAGGTCGAGACCACGATCCGGTTCCCGACCGACGCCTCCGGCCAGGAGACCAGGTCGAAACCCCAACTGAAGGCCTGGCCATGATGAGATCGCAGTCCAACTCCAACCCCGTTCCTCCGACTGAGGATATGTCAGACCTTTGCTCGCCTCTCTTTCCCGACCGACACGGTCGGGGACGATTGGGAAACGACCGACCGGGGACACCCGCTCGGTGTGGGTTCGGGGAGCAGGCGGAGCAGATAAGGTAAGGAGCTCAAGTCAACCGCAATACCGAGGACCGTACCCTGCCATACCCTACGCACTTGCAGGACGGTGCCACCAGGCTATGATGGACGGACACTATACAACATTCCAGATGTGTCAGAGCACAAACAGTATTGTAGGCGCTGACGTTTGCTGTCTCTGGCGAACACTGTGCAGCCTGCCAAGTTATGAATAGTAAGGTGGGCGATGGTGTGTCGTACCCGATAGCGTGGGCAACAAGACTTGGTAGCACACGTACGCACTCTCTCTCTTTCTCTTTGACTTATAAGGTCATCTCCTTCACCTATAAAAGGGGGATGTGCTCTCTCCCAACAAAGGGGCGCTAGACGACTCGAGGACTCGACGACCTGAGGACTCTAACAGTCCAATAGCTCTAGAACTCGACAGCTACACAGAGCATATGTTCCAATACTTAGTGCATGTTAGAGCACTCATCACTCTATTCTATTCGGTTCAAAGTCCGACTGGGCCTCTAACACCCCCTTCTTATTCCTTACTCGTTTGTAACCCCACAGCAAACCTCGAGCACCTAGGCTCAGGAATAAAGTCACCGACCGACCTCAATTGGACGTAGGGTCTGTCGCCTGAACCAATATAAATCTTGTGTCATTGAGTGCTAGGCCACATCCGATCACAATGCACGACAAAACTACAAATATTTATTTGTTGGTCACTTTTTGCACCGACAGTTACACACACGTGTTTTCTTCGTGTTTCAGACGTATGTTGCAAGTGTTTCAACTATTTTGAACGTATGTTGCAAAGGTTTTCTCTAAATGTTGTAAAAGTAGATCTGATGTTGCACATGTTGCAGTGGACCGCATCTGTAGCAGTCGCCTGCTGCTGGGTCCACCTACATGCGCGTGGCTGTGGAGGGGGTGCAAGCGGCAGTATGGGAAACCGTATGGGTGTAGATTGAGACGAAGCGGGCGCGGGACACAAAGCGACACGGGACGACACGGTGCGGACGCGGGACACGGAGTGACGCGAGGCTCCACGTGAAGCAGGCGTAGGAGTACGGCACAGGCATCCGGGCGCTAGCCCTGTCCGAACGCCGGGCGCTGGCCTTTCCGATGGAATAAATGCCTTATTTAGATTGAGGTTAGGAATCAGTATTTGGCACTGTAGTACTTTCGTTTGTATTTGACAATTATTGTCCAATCATGGCCTAACTAGGCTCAAAAGATTCGTCTCGTAATTTACAATCAAACTGTGTAATTAGTTATTTTTTTATCTACATTTAATACTCCATGCATATGTCCAAAGATTTGATGTGATGGAGAGAGAGTGAAAAAACTTGCAGCCAAAGACTCGGTAGTCCGGTGGACCGTAACGCTTTGCTTTCAAGGAAATTAATGGCAATGTACAGTACAGACTCATTTTAATTTATACACATATTGCCTCGCATTCAAGCAACGAACTAGCTAATTTATCATATTTGAATTACAGCTGTTTCATCTGTTAACTAATTTACCTAACTGAACCCCCTCCCTTTATTGCTCTTTCGATAAATGTTGCTTTTGCCTTCTCTATTAAGGACCTATTTGGATTCATTAGCACGAAAAGTTAGCTAGCTGATAGCTAATAGCTTTTAGTATTTTGCAAAAGGCCATTTAGATCCACTTGCTAATACATGGTTAGATAATGAGTTGAAGGTGAATACTAGCATCTATTCGCAACTCCAAATTACCGGTGAAACAAATAGTTAGCAGCCCACCATCAACTAATTATTAGCAAGTCTATTAGGTAGCATTTAGTTGGGAGTCAAGGTGGGGTGGGACGATCCCGTCTCTGATTTCTGGGACGGGATGGGGACGGGATAGCTCTATTTTCTGTTTGGTTGATAAGGGATGGGATCGATCCATTTTGTTTTAGTTGAAGGGATAAATAAGAATGATGGGTTTGACGTCGTTAGCTACTATTTAGTGGGCCCCAGTTGCCAGTTTCCTCTCTCTCCTTTGCGTGAGCCCCACCTGCCAGTCTCATCATCTCTCTTCCCTGCATGCGCCCCACCTTCCTCTCTCCTTCACTGTGTGAGCCTCACCTTCCTCTTTCTCTCCTTCTCCCTATCATGCCCTGACGGGTTGCGTATGCCGCCCCATCACTGCCGCCTCACCACTACGCCCCCACCTCACCACCAGGTGCCCGCGCCGGACCACCGTGCCCCCGCCTCACCACAGGCTTTACGCGGCCGCACGGGCTCACCGTCGTGGGATCCGGCCGCCGGAGCTCCGGGCGCTGAGTGCCCCCATCTGCCGGTCGGCCCTCGCCATGGCCGCCACGACCGGAGGTGGCCGTCGTGACCGGAGGTGGCCCCGTGGGCGCACGATCGGAGCCCGTGCGCGCCGGATCTCGCTGCTCGGCTTTGCTTGGCCGGCGTCGGAGAAGAAAGAATGGCGCCGAAGAGGAAGAAGAATGGCATCGGAGGAGAGAGAAATCGTTGCAGGAGGAACACACGCGTCACAGTGGAACGCCCCCGTCCGTACTTTTTTTGGGGGCGAGCTCGCCCCTGATTTGTGCGAATATGGTAGGTATATTCCCTAGTGGGATGTCCCGGTTCCTCTATGACTCTTAACCAAACATATCAAAAGTGGGGTGATCCCATCCTCATCCCAATTGGTCCCCCAACCAAACATTAGCAGGTCTGTTTGGATCTACTAGTACTATCTATAATATTTAGTGCTAATGGATCCAAACAAACCCTAATACACATACACATACACGCACGTAGTTAACTTGTCTTCTCCTAGAAACATATCGATTTGTTCTAGATAATGGAAGAACCTCCGGCTTCATCCCACAAGTGAGGAATCAAACCAAATTTATTACTGTACACAAATGCTTAAAACATAAATAGTCTTGTACACCAAATAAACTTAGTTTGTAATCCTAACAATAAAAAGAAGCATATTGATAAGTCCCCATGTGTTGTTCACATTTGTATGAACAGTTCTTATGTTGTCTTATTAGATTATTCATTAATAATAACAGTTATATATTAGCTCATTAGGCAAAATACTATGGACCAAACAACATAATGAGATATACTACTCCGCGTTCTCTGCAATAGTTAGCTCGTCCTAGCTTTAGGAAGTGATTTTTTTTCCAGAGAGGTGATTCGATCTGTTGCTAAAAATAATTTTCTAGGATAAGCTATATGTAAAAATTGATTTTATACGTCGGGTGAATTAAGAGAAGTTATTTTTCCATCTCCTAGCCTCTGAGTTCATTTTATGGAATCGAATTAGCAAGAATTACTTTTTTGTGAAAAAGTTGTTTGGCTGCTACTGAATTTAGCCTAGAAGTTACTTAGAGCATCTCGAGGAGTCTTTCTAAAATTTTACCCTATAAATCATTATTTAGAAAATTATTTGAGTAAAAATCTATTTCTATATTTTTGCATCCTCCAACAAACTTTTCTATATCTCGTGTACACTCTAGAGATCTATCCTCGCCATCCATATTTGCATAGCGAGAAATCCAGAATAGAGGATGACTACATTTAGATATCCAATTAAAGAAGCCGTTGGATGATATTTTTTTATTAAAATCTCTATTTCTAACAATTAGGAATAATATAAAGAGTCCGTTGGAGTTGCCCTAAGAAGCTTTTGCCAAACAGGCTCTAATCATTTTCGACGAGAAACACTAGTTTCATGGAGAAGCACAAAACGAGTATATACGGCCTACAATCAGCTTAACGCATATAGATGCTCAAGCACAAAACGAGAAGCTTTACCTACAAAGGGTCAGGAACTCCTGCCGGAGACGGTACGCGCTGGGAGAGTGCGCACCGCCGCACAGGACGTGAAGGCGTAGAGATTTGACGGAGGAATGCAGAAGAGTTGGGGACGTTTTGCAGGGTGAGAGTGGGGAATGGAGATGGCAAAGAGCATATGTGCGGAAGCGGAAGATGTGCGCGAATTTTTTAGCAGACGACGGGGCCGCAGAGTGGTCGGAGGTTTGCATATTTTACAGGTAGCTGTTGGATATTTCTAAGACCGGATTTGGATGCACCATGAATAAATGCCTAAATGATCACGCGTCCGTCTCTGTTTTGTTTTTCCTTCTGGCTTCAGACGGCCGAGCATTTGATTGGATGCCATCCTGAATGCCGTTCACTTAACACAAGGTGAAGGAATAGTCGTGGGTAGTGAGTGGCTCGTGATCCAGGATCCAGGCTTGCCCAAAATGCTTACAGCTGATCAACAAGTACCGAGTTTATCTCTGTGAGTTAGCGCTATCGAGATTTGACAATACATCAAATTTTTTTACTTTTAAGTTTTATCTCTGTGATGAGAAGTAAGTACTTATCACAGCCCTCAATATCAGATGCTCTTTTGCAAACCTGAAACACCACAGACTACTAGACTCACCCTGTTTCGTGACTGCTCATCAGTAACCATGAAATCGCCAGCTTCGTCCGATCCCACTGGCCATTATTGCAGAATCTTTGCGCGAGAGCCAGCATCTGGCCGCGCGAGTTTCGAAAGACCAAGGGGTTTCGCGTCAACCCAGGTCTCTTCACAGGTCTCGCCCGGCCGGCCAGCTGCTCTCCATTGCGCTTAGTTTACACAGGTAGCCGGTGGCTGGGCGCTGTCACGCCAGCGCGGCAATGGCAGCGACGGAGCTGCAACTTGCAGGTAAAGCCGACGAGGAGCTGCAAGGGCCACTAAAAAATATTGACGCCCGAGCTTCAAGTGGCCGGCGGTTGCATATTTTACTGGCTCGCAGTGCAGCAGTGTTAGGTAGTACTGACGGAGGATTGAATCCAGACACCATCAGAGACGAAATTCGGGACAAGCAAGGCATTTGATTGGCAGCGTAGTCAATGTCTGATTCGTCATGAATTCGGCTTGTTTAGAAAGCTTATGATGGTTCTTGGTTCATGAGGTGTTGCAGTTGCAGCCTCTCTGTTTGATGCTAGCATGAGCATGATTAAGGAGACTATGCAGGGTCATTTCTTCAGCTGGTCAGCACTTAGCAGTGATGTCTGTTGATGCCCAGGATGAACAAAGGGCCTGACGAATTGGTTCGTAGATAAGAGAGACAAAGCTTACTATTCCACTATTTTAACTGAGGCTGTTTACAGGTGTCTCTATATAATACTAACAGTCTAAACAAGCTAGTTGAATTGTACGTCAGGTAAATTCTGCACGGCATACAAACCAATCCTTTTTTTTCTCCTCGTTTCCTTCTTTCTAAAAGAAAATGGAGGTAGTTGAATGAAACTCAGTTTCTGATACTCGTTGTTCCTTTCTGATTTTTTTCTGACGTACCCGACGACACGTTCTTGTCCCGCAGAGCACAAATACAAGCACGAAAAGAAAAAAGAAAAAAAGCTTTATTCCTATGACCGTACCGGAGATGGAAGTTATGCTGTTACATGTTACTCACCTCGGATCCAGTGACAGCATACGGCGTGATTCTGATTTCTGACCACTTAACATAACCTAAAACCAAAAAAGTGAGATCACGTAACATCGGAATAAAGCTGTCATCGGAATGAAGTCGTGCAAACACAGTAGGTACAGCGTAGGACGAGTACGTAAAATCACGTCTGAGGGTTGAGGGGTCAGGGGAGGCGACAGGTTTTTCAAGTCTGAACAAGTAATGGTTTAGGAATCTGACGAAGCATGGAAGAGCGACTCGGGGGTGCATGACTGGCTTCTTCGATGGGGATTGGGGATACCCGATAGGAAGCCATGAAGAAGATCGAGCTGGCCAATGGAACTCACATCAGCGAACCCAAGCACAACGTGCAATAAGCAGGAGGTCGCCGTGGACTTATTACGAAGGAGGGAGAGAGAGAGAGAGAGAGAGCACGACTCATCAGCAAACGGAACTAGTGTTGTACTTATGTCACCATTAATGTTGCTCTATGTGGCACACAATTTCAGCAGACAAAGATCATAGAAGCAGCGAGCAAGCAAGAAAAGGTTACATACCTTAAAAACCAGGAGAGGCCTTGATCTTTCAAGGACTGAGATAGCCTCTGTCACTTGCCTTCCGCTGACATGTATAGCCTGTGTAAGGCCGATGAGCACAACAGGTAAGGAAGGGCCGGCAGCTCACCACAATGCATAGCAGAAGCAGAGGCGAGCTATGTCCACTCCCGTTCCCGTAACTAGCAGCTTCGCAGATATAGTAGTAGACTACTAGTCCTTCTAGTTCAAAGTTCAAACATAGCCGACGCAGGAACTCGGATGCATGTTTTGGACTTTTGGTTGCTTCATTCTTTGGCTATGATGATCACTCCATATCAAGACACCCGTTTTTTTTTAGGAATCAGATTCCTTGCCCAGATCTTACTTAGTCCTCAGTGCTCGGTAATGCTATATATCCGCTTTGAAGGACATAAAAGTAATCAAGACACCCGTTTTTTTTTTTTGGGAATCATATTCCTTGCCCAGATCTTACTTAGTCCTCAGTGCTCGGTAATGCTATATATCCGCTTTGAAGGACATAAAAGGCACTAGATTATTTAACTTAATCTACGCACATGGTTGCATTGCATCCAAGCAAAGTACAGTTCATGGATCACATCCCAATAAAGCTCACAACCCCATCTTACAGAGGGAGCAGCTGAGCTACCATGCTACAGAAGCAAACAAGACATTTTAGAGGTCCTTCTCCATACTAAAAAAAACAAATAAACAACATATTCAGACATTTAGGGGTGGTTTGGTGCTGCTCGGGCTCCGGCTGCGGCTCCTCCTCTGTCCGTCCATAAGCGCTCCTCCAGCTGTTTGGTGTGACTCCGTCTAAAACATTGCCAAAGCTGGTGTTGGACCTAGGGCAGGAACGACACCAAACAAATCCTTAAGGGCCCGTTCGGTTCCGGGGGAATGAGGTTCCGGAACTGTTCCGGCCAGGAATATCTATTTAATTAGTATGCAATAGAGTTGAGCAGGATTCGTTCCGGGAGGGAAATGACTCAAACGAACGAGCCCTAAGGCAGCGTTCGGTTATGGGAAAACAGTGCCACGGAACCGTTCCTACCAGGAATGGTAGTCAAATTTATATAAACGTGAATGAGTGGAACGATTCCTGGCCAGGAATCTCCCTAACCGAACGGGCCCTAAGGCCTCGTTCGTTTCTCTCGGATCAGCCCGGAATGAGGTCCATTCCACGCGGATCGGGCCGGCGCGGAATGAATACCAGCCTAGCTTGGAACAGGCATCTGGCCCGTTTCAGCCATTCCATCCCCTCTGCAGTCCGGAAACAATCACCACCTATGACCTTCTGGAACGGATCCCTCCGGAATCCTGGGCCAGGAATGAAAAGAGGGCCGGATTCAAACATAAGCTGCCAAACGAGGCGTAATTGGTATAAGTGTGGAAACACTGGAAGCACGAAACCACAAAGTATTTCTAGGAATGCAAGACCCTCGTTCCACTGTAGATGACGTAAATATACATCCATTGCCCGCAATGGGAGGAAAAAATCTAACAAATATCCATGGAAAATGAAAACTGAAATGATACACATATATTTACGGTAATGCTCCTATATAGGACGTCCGACCCGTCTCGTGAGCGCGCCCCTGCACCTCGTGATTCGCACTTTCCTAAAAAAAACTCGCGCCCCTCATAGCCAAGCTAATGCTGATACGGAGGAGAGAAGAGATGAGAGAGATGAAAGCTTGGCTCCCATGTAAGCACCTAGGCACGGAAGCATATGCATTAGTTGGCCCAAGTAACAAGTGTTGTGAGGAGGAATAGGAGAGAGATTTTTTTTAAGATAAATAGAAAACACTTATTTTATAACTTGGCTCTTATAACTTGACTTATAGCTAAGCAACTTGGCTCTATTATTGACCCTACTCTAACTCGTATGATTATGTAGATTGACTAATTATTTAATTAATCATGTGTATTTATAGAGTAGTCGGCTGTGTATTTATATGGACAGCATAAGAAAAAAAAGGAACCAGAGGCCTAAACTGTAGGGAAGAGTCCAGAAAGATGGATCGGAAACCATTCAGTTTTCAATAGTATATGGATAGGATATGAGAATAATAAGGAAAAAAAAGATAGAGACAGAGGATTCTAGATGACTAAAATTGAAGATTGGAAGCACATACGGCTAAATTACAGAGAATGCAAGCAGCGTAATAGATGTTCCAAAGGTTTGGTGCTACGTGTGTGTCGAACCTTTCTCATGAGTTAAACAATATATATCAGACTCTCAGTTACTAATAGTGCTTCTTGATGTTACTACTTCTCTTGTTTGCATGTTCAGCCCCCAAGAGGCGAAGACAAATCCGGCCAGGTCGCCAGCGCAGAGGGCTCATCCTGGCGGCAAGCAGCGGCGAACACGAACCTACCTACGGCGGGAGTGCATCGGCAGGAAGATGGGACCCGACATTTTATCGTGCCCCGAAGGAAGGCTCTAGAAAGCGTTTAATGTACAGCCGTTTCAACGTCTGATTTACATCCAACAGTGAAGAAGTACAGGACACGTGGCCAAATGAGCTGCTAGATCTCATGGTGCAAGTTTCGTCTATTAAAAGACTAGAAACACCGGCCCGGCTTTGCCGCGCCATCCTTGGAGGGACCAGCGGACTGTATTTTGTGAATCACGGTTAAATTAAGCTAATGGCATTTATGTCATATAAGGTTATTTGTGTGTTTCTTAATTGTATTGATAAGCTCGGTGTTTTCTGGGATACATCCTTTACATGTATCACTATTTCTATGTGAAAAAAGTAAGAAAGCTTAGAAGTTTCTATAAATTACTATTGATAAGGTATTTCAATGTATATCTTGCCTCCGACTTAAAGTAACATGGTGCATGGAGTGGTTCCGTAACACTTCACATAGAAAGCATATATAGATGTTATGTACATGATGACGTGTCTATATACAATGTAAACATGACGTATGAAAAAATGATTAATATTGACCGTCAGCCTCAAACCCATTGTCGTCACTGCTTTTTTTTTTCTTTCTAGTATCTGCATCAACTGAACCTGTATTTATATTGGAGTAAAATATTTACTAACATGTCAGTTGCAGGGGCAAACAGAGAAATACACTAAAAATAAACAGAGAAAGTAGCCAATAAAGCATAAGATATTTCTTTAACTTTAAAATTAGATAAACCATGCTAGTTGTCAGCACTTTTTTTTTTGGTATCATAAATAAATTGAACAAAAGGGTGGCACACTGTAGATTGCATAATTATTTTTGTCATAGTTCATCAAATCGTTGGATCCGTTAATCCGTGCATGGCGCGGGGCTGCTTCGCTCAGCAGTGGCCGCCGCCATTTCTGCGGCTCTGACTGAGCGCTCGGCGTCCGTCGGACCTTTGGGGATTCCTTGCGTGCTCGTCGCGCCCGTGTGGAATTCGTGTCGGATAGAGGATGTAGCGAGTACGGCGGTTTGTCGTTTTTTCTTCTGAAAGTGATTAGGACGCACGGACTGTGAGTTCTCTTTCAGTGTGGTTGGATAATTAGGTTGGGAGGATAAACAGTCTGTTCCGAGCTTCTTGTCCACCGCCCCCCTCCCAATTCTCTGTAGTGGTTTCGTTGTTGAGGAGAGGGGCCTTTGCTTCTGCTGTATATGTTCATGACATACATAACCAGCATTGGCCTGCACTGGTCTGGTCTGTTCATGGCATGCGCATTTAGGAACTTAATTGACCACGGCGATGAGGTAGGTTCAAGCGCGATGTGTCGCGAAATCGATTTGTCGTTTTAGGAATTCTCCCTTGTGCGCTAGCTTTTGCAGTCAGCCCCTTATGTGAGTGAAGTGGAAACAGGACAAGTCATGATTCTCAAGCTTGACGCCAGTTAATATCGGATCGTAATCTTGGGTATTGGGTGATATGTTCCCGTATTGGAAAATGAAGTATCTTCAGACTTTTTGTTTATCTATTTATGCAGCATGTCTTTTCGACACAAAAAAAAATGTCGCGTAACTGTCCTTAAGTATGAAAAGTGGACATTTCCATTTTTCTTAAGTTTTGGTGTTTTGCGGTCAGATCTTTGATTTCGAGGACACAGGAGTTATTTCTACTAATAGGGATGCAATAGTTAAAAGCTAGAGATAAACATGTACATCACTTCAGTTTCAACTTTCAATCAATTGCACACTGAAACAAGTGGCCAACTCAATCACCTTTCAGGGCATGGAGAATATGTTGGTGACATCGTGAAAACTCTAGGAAACACATCAAATTAAAAAATATATATATTGGAAAAAAAAGAGAACACACTTTACTTCAAGTTCCACATCGTTATTTTTCACAGTTTATAATTTGGTTCCTGTGGCTGTTAAAGTTTTTGAATAGTTGGCTGGCAGCATCATTGGTTCCACAAATTAGTTTAGTGCTTTGCAACCATTTTTTATTAGTCAACTTAATTTCCCTGATATTGTTTTTATCTACCTCGTAGTTTAGTCTGGTGGATTTCTGATTGTAGGCTTATGGTGTGCAGTGAGTGAGCCAACACTTAACGGCGCAAGAATGGAAGGGAATGCTGAGCCAATCCAATTCTCCTGGGGCAAGCGTCGAGGAACTGGTGGTTCTAAGATGGATACGGTGTTCTATGGGTCCTTCACATTGGACAATGTGAAGTATTCATTGTATGACTGTGTCTATTTAAGCATGGTGAAACTGAACCATACATTGGAAGAATAGTGAAGATTAGGGAGCAAAATAATGCTAAAAAAGTAAAAATTCTTTGTTTTTTCCACCCTGATGAGATTCAGAATTGTTTAAGAGGCCCTGTGATGGGAAAGGAGATTTTTCTTGCTTCTGGTGAAGGTACTGGGCTTGCAGATATCAACCCACTGGTATGTCTCTCATAACTTCACTCCTTATGATCTGTCTTGTTTTTCTTTATCACCATCCTTAAACTTGTGTATTCTGACATAATACTCCCAGGCGTGTTGTATATCTGGGTTCTTCTTAACGATGTGCAGCTCTCGTGCGTATTTGATTAATAAAAACTTGTGAACAATTTGCAAGGTCAATTGCAATATCACACATTTCAGAAGTATATTTTTGAAAATAAGTAGGTAATAGCCAAGCCTGATTGAGGCACCAAGGTTTGTCACACTTCACCTGCTCATTTTTTAAAGCCCGAGCAGAGCTAGCTTGATTTGCATAGCAATCATATAATCATTCTAGTTGGAGGTGAACAGTTAGAGTTAACATTTGCTGAGCTATTTATGAGTTATGTAAATGTTAAATCTGTCGTCTTTCCATTTTTGGATTTCTGTTCCTTTTAAAAGATTATAATGGTTATATGTTTATTTCTCAATTAGGAAGCTGTTGCTGGAAAATGCACTGTTATATGTATTTCAAACTTCAAAGGACGAGAGGAATCGTCAACCTTCTCCTCAGGAACTAGAAATTGCTGACTATATCTTCTATAGGTTCTTTGATGTTAAAAGTTTAACACTTTCTGATCAATTGCCTGATAA
Source organism: Miscanthus lutarioriparius (assembly GCA_904845875.1). Lineage (NCBI taxonomy): Eukaryota > Viridiplantae > Streptophyta > Magnoliopsida > Poales > Poaceae > Miscanthus > Miscanthus lutarioriparius. The sequence continues at coordinate 126,983,472 of CAJGYO010000010.1, forward strand.
AATTGCTACATTGCAAGGTCAGCAGAGGATCTATACTTGATTTGTGCCCTCCAATTTTATCAGGTAATGTTTTCAATTGAATTGTATATCTAACTATTGTCCTTCTTGTGCAGTCGATGTTCTGCTGAATCCAAAAGATGAGCTGGTCATATCCAGTCCTGGTACAAATGTTCCGCTGAATCCACATGTGGATGAGTGTATGTATGGTTGCCACAGTCCCTGCACCCCCCTTCAGCAGTTAAAACGGGGGATGGAAGTCAGGCTGCTGCACTTCCCCTTCCGCAGCCAGCATTTAAGGTGGTGGATGAAAATCCGCCTGCCACAGTTCCCCTTTCCCAATCAGAGGTCAGGGAGGAACAGAAACCAGCCATTGCCATTCCCCTTTCACAGCCTGTGGTCAAGAAAGAGGATAAGAAATCAGTTGCTGCCATTCCCCTTTCCTGTTCAACAGTCAAGGAGGTTGAGAAACCAGTTGCTTTGCTACGATTGCCCCTCCACGGTCTGCAGTTATGGAGAACATTCCCAAACATACACAGTTACAGGATGCTCACGCTGGGGAGAGGCCGCCAAAAAAAGTTGAAATTATCCCAAGTAACTACAGAGCAGGACATAGCCCAGAGACTACTGAACAAAGACCTTTGGAGCTACCGCCAAAGAATATTGTAAATTCCCTGGACTTACTTTACTTTTCCTATATCCAGCATGCTACTTCTGCTCTTACGTTTCATTACAGGAATGCATGTATGCTCCTTTTGTATTTAATGTTATAGCACTTGGAGAGGAGACATAACTGCATCTTTCTAAATTGCCCATACCAAGTTTTGTACATGCTTACACTTTTCCATACCCATGTCTCTTTATTTATTGGTCTGGGAGGTGGAATGAGACATAAGAATGCAATTATGAGCACAGCACAATTTCAGTAGGGCATATGGTCGTAATCTTTATGAACTTTGAACTGCCAACCTGAGTGAAGTTTTATCCCATACCTACTGCACAAAAGCAATATTCTTCCTGTTCATGGGTCATTTATCTGAACATTCTTTCTGCTTTTGCTATATATTTTTCAATTGCTATTTACAGAGTCTTCTACTGATTTTCCATGTTTCATTTTTGCTAACACATTATTTATTCTATTTAAGGACAGAAGCAGATGGTTTAAAATTGTGAGTGACCTTTCCTTGCTATGGTCTCTTGTACATTTGTTATGATTGTACTGAAGCATGCCATACCCATGCTTGATTATTCATTAATCATTATTACTCAAAGTTACCACAAACTGATTAATATTTTGTTTGGCCTTGGATTTTTTATGATGCTCTTTTTTATGGAATTTCAGGAATGGGATGACAGACCCCACAGTTCGCAGGCTGCTCGCGGCCGCCGGGGACTCACCTTCAGGGTGCTGGTGCACCTTGACCTGGTGGAGGACCCTCTTGACAGAGACGGACGTGCTGCTGCTCCCCGGGTCTACACGTGGGACTACGGGGTCGTGGATGGAGAAAGGACGCCGCGCAACCGCCACGACCCTCCGCCGGATGACATCCATGGCAGCCACCGCAACGACGACAACGACCGTCGTGGACGCCGTGAACGCCAGGGGGACAACTGGTACTCACGGCTCACCCGCAGCCTTTCAAGGGCGCCCAAGGACCGCGAGCGGGAGCGCTCGGAGTCCAGGCACGGAGGCCGTCGACACCAGAGCCCAGAACGTGGAGGGCGTCGACGCCCACTGCACGACGTCGCGGCTAACCACGGTGCCCACCAATCTACCCCAGGCGACGCTGCAGGCGCTAGCACGGGGGCTCGACAGCAGCTCACCATGCCTGCTGACCCCAGCCGCCCGGTGGATGTCCACCGCAGAACCAGGGGCCGGAGCAGGGAACGGACGCCCCACCGGAGGCCGCACAGGCACGCGCGCTCGGAGCCGAGGACCACGACGCCGCGCTCAAAATCCCCGTCGCCACGCCTGCGCTACAAGTCACCTGACTTCAACGGTGGCAATGGCAACAACCACCACCCGTCACCAAGTCCTCCCAAGGTGCGTGCAAACCACAGTCAATGCGATGATCTGCCCTTCATCCCTTCGGTCTCTGCTCCTCCAACCTGCGAGCCGAACGTCCCACCTGTTGCCGCTGCGCTGAGCATGACCGCACCACCGAGCAACTCTTCTTCGGTGCAGCTGACGGGAAATGTATCTCCATCTTGTCTGAATGAACTGCAGGTTCCCCCGTCGGCGACCATGACATCGCGACACAGCAGCGATCATGCCTCATGGCTGATCGACGCTTCCGCCGACGGTCGAGTCTCACGCCAGTGACCATGTGCTCCCTGCACGCACCGCACCCACGCACTACCGTCCGGAAGCGCCCAGGTGGTGCGATTCCGCCCTGGCATCGTCTACTCCAGGTGCTGTGTCCGCGGGATGGCCAGCAGCTGCTCTAGCCGTTCATGCATGGAAAATGGCCTCCAGCACCAACTGCCGGAACAAACCACCACTGCCCTGGAGGTAAATGACGCTGGCCAAAGAACGCCTGTCATCACAGCACTGGTGTCTAAATTCCTACAAGGGATCTCACAACCCCTGCCTCCACCCATCTTGCAGGTCCCGGTGCGCCAAAGACCCTACCACCATGACGCAAGAGGCCCCGGTCCCGCACGCAGAGCGTCCGCATAGCTGCCATGAATTGGCCAAGGGGTGACACTCAGCGAAGGCCATGCAAGCATCTTGATGAAAAGGCTGGGCATCCTCGACATGGAAGGACTCAACCATGACGACGCGTCGTCCGCGCTTACTTCACTGTTCAAAGGACCACTTACCGACGACACCGTGAAGGCTCTGACGGCTTTGTGTGGCCTCGGCGTTGCGGCAGCGCTGCCCACTACGCACGCCTAGATACTGGCGGACGCACATGGGTAGAGCAATGTAATAATGTTAGTGATCGATTCATCGCTACGGAGCTCCCGGAGCTCCACATCTTTGTGACCGTCCGATCATGGGTGCTTGGAGTGCGGCGACGACCAGAGGCCTGATCGCCGCCCACCACACTCGCAAGGACTCGTCATCCGGTAGTTAGTCAGTAGCAAAACTCAGTGAGCAAGAAACGCTTGCTTTGTACCACTGCGCCGACAGCCACTGGCTTTCAGATGTATCGACCACTCCAAGTTGATGCTTTCATGACCTCTGTGTGCTTATCTCTGTGCATATGCCTCTGCGTGCTTATCTCTGTGCTTGTCGCCTCTACCACAGCAACAGACGACTTCCTACTTGTCTCCCTCCGAAGAATTATTTTAAATAGGGGACCATTGGTTGACATATGGCACAGCTGAATTGTCAGTTAGTTAACTGGAACGTCAGGGGTTTGAATAATGGTGCCCGACAGGACTCGTTCAGTGAGCTAGTGAGAACCACAGGCGCCACCATCGTATGTCTACAAGAAACAAAGAATGCAAGTTATGGATCATAATGTGGTGCGCCGAACAGTCGGAGCGAAATTTGAAAACTCCTATATTGTGCTCTCGGCGGAACAGACACGAGGAGGCATCTTCCTTGCGGTCAATGAAGACTTCTTCGACCTCTCCGACATTATACTTACCGCGAACGCTATAACCGTGCAGATCAACATGAGGGCAGATGGAACAAGGTGGCAAATTACAGTGGTATATGGCCCGCAAGGAGAGGCAGCCAAACTTCAATTCCTCCAAGAACTGAAGAACATTCCACCGCCGGAGAATGATAGATGGCTCATCCTGGGAGATTTCAATCTCATCTACCAAGCGGAAGACAAGAACAACTCCAATCTAAACCGCCGCTTCATGGGGGCATTTAGAGCGACAATCGATCATTTGAGGCTCAAAGAAATCAAGCTAAATGGACGCCGCTTCACTTGGAGCAATCAACAGGAAAACCCGACGCTCACTACAATTGACAGACTACTATGTACCCCTGAGTGGGAGCTGTTCTTCCCCTCGTGTTTCTTACACTCCCTTCCATCGCTCATGTCGGACCATACCCCGCTACTACTCCAGGGAGAACTTGACCACAATCACAGCACGTCCTTCCGCTTCGAAAATTACTGGACTAAGATGGAAGGCTTCCAAGATCTGGTCCAAAACACTTGGAATAGGCCGGTCGCCACCTCTCTTCCAATCAAACACTTGCATATCAAAATGGCGCGTGTGGCAAAAGGTATCAAGCGTTGGAAGAAAGAAAAAATAGGGGATACGAGGATGCAGCTCGTCATAGTGAAAGAAGTGCTGCTACAATTAGAAGCAGCCCAAGAACATATGTTGCTCACTGCCATGGAGCTTCACCTATGTCGCCGCCTCAAAGCCCGTAGCACTGGGCTCGCAGCCATCGAAAAATCAAGAATCAGACAGAGATCGAGACTAACATACATTCGCTGTGGAGATGCTAACACTAAGTTTTTCCACAGTCGAGCCAGCGCACGCCGGAGAAAGAATTACATACATTGTCTACATACGAATGGGGGGATCGCGGTGGCTCATCAAGAGAAAGAAAAGGTGATTCGAGATTATTTCAAAAATCACATTGGCTCCGCGGTGCCAAGAGCTTCCACACTAAATTGGCAATCCCTTGGCTACAACCAACATGATCTCTCCGATCTGGAGGTGCCTTTCTCCCAGGAAGAGATAAAAAAGACTATATATTCCATGCCTTTCGACAAAGCACCAGGACCGGATGGCTTCACGGGTGCCTTCTTCAAAGCTTGTTGGGAAATCATTAAGGATGATGTTATGGCGGCCATGAACAGCCTATTCACTTTGAATGCCCAGGGCTTCGAATGGCTAAACTCGGCTTGCATCATCCTTCTACCCAAAAAATGGATGCAACAAGAGTTACTGATTTTAGACCCATCAGCCTCGTCCATAGCATTGCAAAGATCTTCTCCAAGGTGTTAGCTAACAGACTTGCCCCTCGACTGAACTCCCTCGTCTCCAACTGCCTGAGCGCATTTATAAAAAAGAGAAACATCCATGATAATTTCCTTTACGTCCAGGCCACGGTACAAAGGCTGCACAAGCAGAAGACATCGGCTTTATTCATGAAACTAGACATCCACAAAGCTTTTGATACGGTTCATTGGGGGTACCAACTCGAGATTCTGCGGGCTCTGGGCTTTGGACAGCGGTGGCGTGAATGGATCTCTATCCTTCTCGTACATCCACTTCCACACCCTTGCTTAATGGCCGTCGGTGCCGCTTTTAGCCATGCCAGGCGTCCGTCCGCAGGAGATCCACTCTCACCCATGCTATTCATCCTTGCTATGGACCCGCTCCAATGTTTGCTTGACCGGGCAACCGACCATGGGATACTCACCCCCTTACCAATCACGGCGGCAAAATGGAGAACCTCCATGTATGCGGATGATGCTGCCATTTTCATCAGCCCCACAAAAGATGATGTTGAAGCCGTCAAAACCATCCTACAGGCTTTTGGCACATTCTCGGGACTCCATATTAACCTACAAAAGAGCTCGGTGCACCCGATCAGCTGCGCAAACGTTGATCTAGACCAAGTCCTCTCACCTTTCACCGGTTCTAGAGGGAGCTTCCCATGCAAGTACTTGGGGCTGCAACTCCACATCAGATCACTGCAAAAGATCCACGTGCAACCTCTCATAGATCGTATTGGGCAGAGGTTACCCAAGTAGAAAGGAAGATGGCTTAACAGAGCGGGATGCCTCACTCTAGTAACATCAGTCCTCTCCTCCATGCCAACCTACCACCTGACGGTGTTCCCTCTCGCTGCATGGGCTAAGAAAAAGATCGACAAAATCAGGAGATCGTTCCTGTGGAAGGGGGAGGAGAATGCCAATGGCGGACACTGCCTTGTTAATTGGCCAACAGTTACCAGGCTAAAAGAACTGGGTGGTTTAGGCGTCTCCGACCTTGATAGATTTGGGAGAGCCCTCCGGTTACGATGGCTTTGGCAGGAATGGGTGGACGATTCCAAGTCTTGGAACGGCTCCGAGCTTCCATGTTCTGATGATGATCGTCTCCTCTTCAACTCCTCAATCATTATAACTTTGGGGGACGGTGCAAAGACTAGGTTTTGGCACCACAATTGGCTCGATGGACAAGCTCCTAGGTACCTAGCCCCGAACTTGTTTCGTCTAGTTTCAAGGAGAAACCGAACGGTGCAACAAGAGCTCCGGAACAACAATTGGATGCACAAGCTAGGAAGGAAAATCACCTCGGCTGTCCACATAGAGGAGTTTGTGTCCCTTTGGATACGGATACAAGATGTGCACCTACAACAGGGCGTCCACGACACCATCATTTGGCAGTGGACCAATGATGGGAACTACTCCACCCGTTCGGCCTACAGAATACAATTCAAAGGCTCGCTCGTCCCCTTCCGTGCAGAGTTGATCTGGAAAGCGCAAGTGGAGAACAGATGCAAGATCTTTGCCTGGATCTTAGTGCAAGATAAAATTCTAACGGCGCAAAACCTACAGAGGAGAGGGTGGCCACACCAACAACAATGCGTGCTCTGCAATGGTCCTTTAGAGACCGGCCTCCACCTATGCCTATGTTGCCCCTTCGCAAAGGCGGTTTGGGATCAAATCCTATCGTGGGAGAACTTCACTCAGCTTCAGCAGCAACCGCAGGTGGACCCCACCGATATCAGATCATGGTGGGAAGAGGTGGCGAGGAAAGTGCCAAGATCCAAGCGTAGGCGGCTTAACGGGGTAGTAATCTACACTTTTTGGAATATTTGGAAAGAGAGAAATAGGAGAATCTTCGACAACAAGATAGAAACGGTGCCGCAAGTGGCCGTAAGGATAAAGGAAGACATAGAGCAAAGGAAGAGAGCAATCGCTTATGTGTAGCTGTTGCCCCCACCCCTTTTGAGCCGTGTGTTTCCCTACTTTGCATGCTTGTGGGGGTTTCAAACCCTAACCTCGAGTGCCTTTGTTTGTACATAAACTTTCTTTTACCCATCTTAATTAAAAGGCAGAGCTCCTGCCATTGCGTTCAAAAAAAAACTAACGATGGCTGCTAAGAAAGGGAAACTTGTCTATATTCAAAATCTTGATATTCGGTTTGGACCTGCTGACATAGAGGTAGCAAGTAGCATCCTGTCTTTTTGGCTGTCATAAAGCCCAAGCTACTTCGCCTTTGTATCCCTGGCCTAGTATTTCAACTATATGTGAACATCTTCTGCTGTCTGTTCAGTTGCAATTCTACTTCTGCCCACGTAACTTATGATTGTCTCATAAAGTTTCTCTTTCAACAGTACATTCATTCGTTTTAATCTCAATGTTCTTACTCCTCTTTTTGTTTTGGGCGTTGTTATTACAATTTGGTTGGTTTTATTTACTCCTATCCTACATGAAGTGCCCCTTCAACATTTTTCATGATAACCATGTTTGCAGAAGCTGGTTCGTAAAGCATTACAGCTAAGTTGCAATGCAAAGCCCATTAACCACCCCACGTATGATGATCCAAACAATGGTGAGTTGTTCACTAATTAAAGAAAAAAAATTCTATATATCTATTAAATGAGAGACAGTGAGGGTGAGGACCGTGCTTTTTTTTTGGGGGGTGGGTGGGTGCCTGGGGGGGGGGGGATAGGTGGGGAAAGGTGACTAGCCCAGTGGCTATGGTGGAAGACCACCGATTGGGTGGGGCCGTATGCTGTGGTGATATGCCATCAAAGTGGTTAGCAAGGGAGTGGGCGGCGAGCGTGGATCTGGTCTGGTGAGGGTGGGGCAGGGCCATCTCACTGGAGATAGAGAGGAGGCCGATGCAGGCAGGAGATGTGTGACAATACTAAAGGAGGGAGGGACGCTGGCCAGTTGTGGAGGTGTTCACTGGCAAGCGGTGGTACCAGGGATGGTGATGACAAGGTTGGGGTGGCAATGCTGTGTAAAATGACCTGGTATTATCTAGTTGATGTAGTGAAGGGGGAAGGGAGTGGACATCTGGATCTCCATCCTAGCGTCCAAAGTCGTCTGATACTTGGCCCAGTAACCTGTTGACAGATGCATAAACTGTTCCTTAAAGATTTTCCATAAATAATTAGCTTTGTCCAGTTAATGGGAGAATGGTATTTTTCTTCTTCTTCTTGCAATTTTACAAGTGGTTTTCTTATCTGCAGGCAAAGCATATGCCATATTCAATACTGAAGATGCTGCTGATGCTGCCATTTCAAAAATCAATTCTGGTTTGGTTGTTGGTGGAAGGTATGTGTTTGTAGTTGATGTAATCTACCTTGTATCTTATTCTGTAACGATTTTTTTTCTTCTAAGTGGTGTTCTGTTTGTTTTGTCAATTGTTGAACTCTCCTGGCAAATCAACTGTTGGAATTTATGAATTAGAACAAAGAGTCTTTTTTTAGGTGATGCTCTGATTCATTGATTCTTCAATCAGTTTTCTAACACAAGCAACATTTTCCTTGAGATTCCTTTCTTATTCTTTGCATTAGAATTCCTTTCATATATGCTTGTTGGGAGGAATTCTCAGAGTAGAATTTGTTCGGCTGTAGGCAAATGTTCCAGTAGTCAGCTATATATAATTAACTTTGGATAACTTCCAATATATCAAGACTTTGCATGGGGGCAAGAAACAAAGAGAATCCAATTAAATTATGCAGCTTGACTGCAATAGAAGAGCTGAATAATACGTGGTTCGAGTTCGAGTCCTCATAAAAAAATCCAATTACATTCTACAGCTTGGCTACAATACAAGAATAAGTGATCGCTGGAGCTGCATGACACAAGTTTCAGTGTGTAAACTAAAGGGAAATTTTTGCCATCATAAATATTATTTTTGGCCGAGTGATAGTTTGTTAGTAAAGTTTGTCTGGCATGATTTTTCTTGGTTAGCTAATGATAGTTCTTGCCTATTGTATAACTTGCAGACCTCTTCACTGCAGCAAAGGGTTACTTGAGGTTCCAAAATCTTCAAAGAATCTTGTTGGGCACCTCTCCTCACATGTCCAAATAGGTCACAAGCAGCGTGACGAGCAGGTGGGCACTTTATGTTTATAAGCTCTGCGACGTTTTGCATGTCCTGGCTTGCTATTTTACACAACTATCCTTTTTGCAGAGCAAGGCCGTAGCAACCTCGCATTGTTCCCAGCCCAACACGATCGAGTATGACTTGGCCTTAGACTGGATGCTTCTTCGGGAAAAGCAAGACCAAAGCTTCAGAATACTTCACAAGGTAGCCTAACACAATTCTGTTGAAGATTTGAATCCATGCCATAGTCTCGTGTCTCACAATTAGACATTAACTTGCGTGTTCAATCGGTTTGTAGCACAGAGAAGCCAGGAAAGGGTTTGCAAGCCTGGGCAGCAAAAGTTCGAAGGCAGAGAAATAGCAGGCTGGTTCGTGTGGCATATCGGATGGACGTCTTAATCACCACGTGTCGGAGCATGGCGCGGTATGACCGGCAAGTTTCTTCTCTGCGGAAGAGGGCTGTGCACAAAGGTTTTCTTTTTTCGATAGTCATTGGCTTCACTGGGTTAATTCGTGTTACCAGTGGCTGGTGATGTTAGTTCGTGTTAGGAAAGGAAAAGGAAAGAAAGTGCATGACAGATTTTAGAAGTCAGAGCAGGCCTAGGCATCAATAGCCGATGCAGCAAGTTCGGTGGCCATAAGTTGTTTTAGGCAAACATATGGTTACCTCGGTTAGCAATTCACAGATTGTAAAATTTTTTGAGTCTTTCTTCTTTTGTTATGAACCCTCTGCTCTACCATCGGATATATTCGTCGATGAAAGGATAAGGCGTTTCTGATGGTGGAAATGGAGAGTGTGGGCATGCCAGCATTTATTAGGTAATAATAATATGTTGGAAGCCTATGATGTTCGGTTCAGGGTTCGTTCTGAGTTGCATTTTTTATTTAGGTATAGCTTTGCTGGTGCTTTACAATGTGTTTGCCTCTGGGGGGAAAACCGTTTCCTCTGTGTTACTATCTGATTTCACATTCAGATATCCGTCAGTCAAGCTCTCCCAAGTTGAGCTATGTTGTGTAATCTTGCTCTGCGGCTGTTATCACTCAAAATCAAAGGATATGCCATGGTTAATTTCTTGCTCTGAGAGATGGAACTTGGAAGGGGGCACGGCAGATGATCTTGCCGGTCGCTCCATGCCTCCAGTGCCACAATATGTTGGTGCGTGCTGTTCCAATTGATGAAGGAACACAGACTGTTCGCGAGTCTTAATTGATGGCGTGTCACATGTTTCTGATGCTGATGTTTAGAAGGAACTGCCACTTCAGCTGTTAATAAACTTCATAATCTTCAGTTGTTACGATCCTGCGAAACCATCGCCTGAGCCAGTCGCCACGCCACCCCATCCCATCCCATCATCGCCTGAACGTCGCCACCCTTACCATCACAACGTCGTCACCTGCGCTGCAGGCCGCAAGGAAAAGGAATGGCCGCCCTTGCCCTTGGCCACCTCGCCGCCGGCCCCACCTACCGCCACCACGGGCACGGCGTCGCGGCAGCAGCATCCTCCTCCTCCCTCCGGCTGCGCTCCTTCATCCGTAAACATAGCAGCTGCTGCTGTGTAATCTGTTCTCATCTCACTTCCCAGTTTCCTCTGCAACTGTTTCAGTTTCAGAGCATTGGATGTGTTTGCTCTGCATGCATGCTTGCAGGGGTCTACGCGCTCTCCAGCAACGACATCAGGGTCGGCACCAACGTCAAGGTCGACGGCGCGCCATGGAAAGTTCTAGGTCACCAACATTTCTCACTTCTCAGCAGAAATTTGGTTTTTTGAATGTCTCGGCAGAAATTTGTGGAAAACTGCTTAAGTGCTTATCAAGTCCATGTACCTCTAGTCTTTGTTGGAAAGAAAAAGGATGCTACCTCTGTGTGTCCAAGCTGTAGCCTAAGTAAATGCTCAAAATGTATGTCATTGTTATGCAAAACATGGCAGTCAATCTCTCTCCACTCCATCCAACAACAGAGTTTCTCGACGTCAAGCCTGGAAAAGGCGCTGCTTTCGTCAGGACGAAATTGCGCAACTATGTCACCGGCAACACAGTTGAGGAAACCTTTCGGGCTGGAAGTACGGTAATCTCGCCTCAAACCCACATCTTCTGAATCCGACAAGAATTTAGCACTTCTTTTTCTTTTCCCACTCTGTGTTTGTAGTAGTAGTACATGTTTCTCCGTAGCTAGATATGCTATGGATGAAGCAACTAATAGTCACTTCTCCATCAACACTTTCAGCCACAGGAACCATCCCTTTCAAAGGAGACCTAGCAATTTACATACAAGGATGGATCCCAGTTCGTGTTCATGGACCTGGTACAAACTTGAACCACCCAAATAATTAGTGAAAACCGAAAATGCTTGTCACTGCAATCAACCCTGCTTTATGTTTTCTGAAATTTTCTCATGCCATCGGTTGTAAGAGGTGACCTCTGTATTTAGATAGTTTTCTAGGGAATTCTTGTAACGAAAGTATATTACTTTAAGTTTGTATTTACTCTGTTCTTAATGAAAAGATATGCTGATCCTGCCGTCCTGCATATTCGAAAGTAAAAACAAACTAAAAGATTTCTTCTTAAATCTTAATGAATGGTACTGCAGGGACCAACCAGGCAACCACTTACCAGTGCACCGCCCTGCCTATCAATTTTCAGCAGAATTTGTCCCACTTCAAGTCTTTAACACTCTGAGGCAGATCTTATATCATCGTTTTTACGGTTGTACTTGCTTCAAAACACACTGTGTATTGCATTGTATAGGAATTGTTGAAGCAATTCAGTATTATTTGTTTTATCAAGGGAAACTCCAAATTGTGTTGTAAGAAGTTTGAATATGGCAAAGAACCAGAGCTTTTGGCAAAAAGAAACCCATTGAATTTTCTTTTCAGGAAAAAAAGTAGGTCCTTTTTTGTCTTACCAGGAAACTTGATGTCTGACTGCAAAATGGCCACTTTCTGGATTCATGGACAAATTTGAACTTACGATCTATTGACCTCAAAAAAAAAATGACCTAAAAAAAAACTTACGATCTATTGATGTACGTAAACAATTCTGTTAACATTTGTATCTTACGATGCTCTTGTCAATTTCCCTTTCCAGACAACATTTGAAGAAAGTCGGTTAAATGAAGCAGATGTCGGTGACAAGCAAAAATGGCTGAAAGAAGGAATGGACTGCAATTTGCTGTCCTGGAATGGGAAGGTATTTCCTATTTACCTTTCAGATTATTTGCTATCCAATTGACTAATGAATTTCATTCTCAAAATTTTCTATAGAACCAGGGGGGACAATGTTCCCACACAGCAAAATATACTGCCCATTAACTGTGATAATTGTGTAGATCATTGATTTCGAGCTCCCCATCACTGTGAGGCTGACCGTAACTGATACTGACCCTGGGGCAAGCGATAGTGCACAAGGTACAAATTACTCTAATATCTAGTACGCTTTTGCAGCAAGTACCTGCAATTGGTTAACCACGCTTTTTGCTAACCGAAGTAACCAGATGCAATCTAGTTGTGAAGAACACGACATTATTACGTCCATTTCTTTTCAGATGGAAGTTTAGGTCATCAGAATTGGGATCACATAGTCATTGTATTTTGTAGGAGGAACAAAGCCTGCAACCCTGGAAACTGGAGCTGTTGTCACCGTGCCTTCTTTTGTGAACGTAGGCGATGATATTCTGGTTGATTCAAGAACAGGGCAGTACATGAACCGAGCATAAAGGATTGGAGAGGATTTTAGATTTGAAGAGAACACTGGTTTTTTGTTTGGCCATTTTAGCAGCATGTTCGGCTGGGGCTGAAACGATCATATCTGATCGTGGATTATTATTACTTTGGTTGGTTTGGTGTGAGAGAAAAAAACTGTTCTAGCTGGAAATTTACGATCGTGGATTATTCACCGGTACGAATTCTCTGCATCTTTTCCCAGGAATTGTGCTTAATTTTAGCCCCATTCAACGTAGTGTACAACTGACAAAACAATTAGCATTAGCTATTCAACTCTGTCGATCTCATATTTCATTCACCTGTTCCAATATCAGATGCTGCCAGATGGGGAATGTGATGCATCAGTCACAGAATGCCTTAGAACTCTGTTCGAACAAAACTTTCTTGGGTACGGACTCGGCTCAAACAAATATGTTCTACACATGGAGCAATGTCATTCAATGGACTGGCATCATGGATCAAACAATTGACACCAGGCACAATTTTCTGTTACGTTAGGCGCTCAAATTTCTTTACCACTCACTGATCAGGGACCTCAAACATAACTGAACACCAGTCATGCCCGTTTGCCATCTCCTTTATTGCCACTGAAAGAAAAGATGGCAGGTTATTACTAAACAAGACCATGTCATGGTACAGCCTAACACAGGAACCACACCGATACAAATTGTTCAAAGACTGCATGCTACAAATAAGATCGTTACGATTATGCACATCTAATTCAAGTGTATATAAGCTAGATCAAGTCTCGGTCTCCTCTCATCTAATCTGCATCCACTTCACATCTCAATATGATGAGAATGGCTCTGGACATCTCCTTGGTTGTCCAGGGGCATGTACTGAGCCATGATAGCACGGATCTCTGAGTCCATATATCTCTGTAGGCACGGGCAATGCAAGAACAGAATTAGTTGCCAACCCAGAGTTATCGGAAGGTAATGAATATAGAAGTATCAGCAGATACAAGCTGCCTATTTCTTACCCGGATCCTGTACTTGTACACTGCATATCCTGCAATTCCTGCTGCAACAAGGCCGAAGAAGACGACCCACAAGAAGCCCCAGCCTGCTTCTGATGCTCCATTTTTGCCTGAGTACAACAAATGCCCAATTAGCATCACTTGAGTGTCATGCTAATGTCTATATTCAGCATAGTTGCTAGTTTTGAGCTTGAACTGTCAAGTTGTCAGAGCAAAAATCCAAAATTATATGATTCATATGCCTCGAATAGGTGAGGTAGCCAGCAACTTATGCTAACTTATGACCTCTAACGTTAACGAATTCAACATGAAAACTGCGACTCAATAATAAGCTGATAGTGTACATGTATGAGGGCTACATACTTATGCATGTATCATGCTCCCTCATGTAAAGCAAGCCTCCACTGCAGCCGCACTCATAGCTTCCCCATGTGTTTTTGCATTTGCATTCTTTGCATTGACATGCAGTCTTTTCCTTGCATTCATCAATATCTGTCACAACATGCTTCACATCAGCATCGCAAGGGAAGTGCGAGAAGTCCAATGATATATGATATGGCAAAACAGCGAAAGGCAATTCTGAAGTGCATTACAGCAGAAGCTGTGGAGGACAGGCAAGCACTTCTAGAAAGATTAATGAGCCTCAGGAAATGTCTCTTACCTTCACATTTGTGCTTACCATCACCCTTGAATCCATCTGGGCATTTGCAGCCATCATCCTGCATATTACAGACACCAGAACCAAAATATCAGATTTTATAAGCACTTTTTACTTGAAAAAAACTGGACATGATCCTACTGATAATATGGCAGTTTTAAAGACAGCAAAACCTCAACTGACACTTACAGTACAGGCAGAGTATGTCCGACCATTCTTGGTATCCTTCCAGCATCCTCCATTGTTAATTTCACATCGCCCAGATCCGGAAGCTAAAAAAAATCACATGTTATAATTCAGAAGATCTGTTAACATATAATAAAAGAAACTGCCAAAAGATGAATCTCCTGATGCCTTGTAGTGTACCTTCACAGTGAGTATAGCCATCACCAACAAATTTTACTCCTTTCACAACTGGACACTCATAAACTCTTCCACGGAAGGTATCCTGTATGTAAACCGAACAAGTATTATATGCATAAGCTAAACAGAACAAATATTCAAATTTTCAATTTCAAGGGAAAAAACTAACACCGCAGGATGTACCTTGCATGCAGTGATGTTAGCAGCCTTATCTTGCCAACAGCCGCCATTGTTCTCTAGACACTCATTTGTTTGTATAGCTAAGGTTGAAATAGAATGAACATTAAGAGCATGCTACATGCAAAATTACACTTGAAAGTATAAGCTAGATCATGTAACATCTGAATATGGAAAAATTTGGGAAACCAATGCACCAACCTTCACTCAAGCAAACAGCTGGCTCAGTGGTTTCCTAAAACCAGCACAAAAGTGCTTTAAGAACTGCTCCTTTGTCAAGCTTCCCTGAGAAACATAATTCGGATAAGTTCATCTGGTGATCTCAGCAAACTCCTTATCGTAATTTACGGGATACATAGAATAGCACATACCTCTGTATTGTCTATTGTTGATTACCAGAGTTGGTAAGATGGTAACATCACCACGAGAGCCCTTGCCAATCTACACAAAGTGGGCGATGATGATGTGTTCAGATCAACAATAGGATGAACAGAAAAGATCACGCATTCACATTGAAGTACTACTAACCTGTGCATCCTGTTCAGCTTTCAGAACAGGGTTTTCCTCATCAGCATCTGGATCACCAATACACTTATCTATTGCTTTATGATCAAGGCCTGTAAATTATAAACCAGTTTAGTATAAATACTGCAGATCTGCACCTCACCACAAACATTGGAAACCAGATGCAAATATAACATACCAAGCGACTTGATAACCCCTTCAGCACACTCCTTTGTGTACTTCTTTTCCTTCATTGGGCACCAATCGCAAAATCAGTGACATAGTCCCACCATAACCAAGGCTTCTTGTGCTCCTTAGCAACCTTAAAGACACAAACTTGGCGCAAGTTCTGGACCACCACATCTTTGCCATCATATCCTTTGCTAAAATCCTGTTCCGGGTCAGGTGCACAGTATCTCCCATGATTGATGCACTGGGACTTGCACTGCTTGCTCAGAATGAAGGCCTCTGGGCAATACCAGGTGATGTAGTGAGGAGTGAACTCCGTATAGCCCTTCTTCTCAAGCACCTGCGCTGCTCCTTTGAAGCTCTTGACAAAATCAATCTGACTATCACACTTTGGGCCACATTCATCATTGCTGTTGGTCCAAAATTCATACTCAACACGCTCATCAGGATGGGGCAGGGCCTCCCCCCAATCCAAATTCACATTAACCATGTCACCTTTGTCAATTGCTTTCTTGAGCCTGTCCCCAAAGCTCTTGGTTATTAACGCCGAAGGAATAGTGATGTTCTCTAAATAATCCGTGTTGCCACTCTCCTCAGGGTTGTCCATTGTAATTAGAGGTTCGTCTTTGTCATCAGCGACAAGGATTGCTGCTGCCCCTGCTTTCTGTGCATTCCATGCCTTCTTTGCAAAGTAGCAATCTGTAAACACCAACAAACATTGTATTGTAATAATATGCAATCCAATGTCTATTTTAATTAACCCTAGTACGATGCAACATCTGAGAACAGACATGAGGGAGTTTTAAATATTAGTTGAAAACAAAAACCAGTGGAGCACAATAGGACGGTCTAAAATCAAGACAGTGACAGTAAGCTAAGCTCTCAGGTTAAATCCCCTCTCTGCACACATCAAGGTCTTTGTACCAAATCAGGTCAACGCATATTCAAAGTAACCACATAATCACATGGAAAGATCTAATCTTGAACACATCTACCTGAAGACCACGCGACTAATAAACAGAAAATTGGGCACCCGTGGTCAAACCTTCAACCACACTCTATCCAATCCAACCCAACGGAGCATACAAAAGTCTTACTCGCTACTACTAGTAATTAGTAAACGCAAGTCCATGCATGGGTGACCTAACAGAGACCAACCGCCAGTCCGGCGGCCGGGAGGAGGAGGAGGAGAAGCAACCGCTTCGTGCTATGGCGCTGAGATTCCGGTGACTCACCTCCCCTGTCGACGAGCAAGAAGGTGGGGAACGCCCCCGGCTTGGCCTTGTAGGAGATGTCGAAGTCGTCGAAGCTCTTGCAGGCCTTCCTGTTGGCCTTGGGGTAGGCGACGATGCCGACCATGGTGCCGCCGTACTGGGGCACCCCAAAGTTGCCAATGGCGCACTCGTAGGTGCCCTTGAGGTCGTCGGGCGCCGTCACCTTGAGGCTGTTCTTCTCCACCACGAACCTCCCCTGGCAGCAGCCCAACAGGAGCGCCGCGCACACCAGCAGCCACAGCATCGCGCCGGCGGATCGGGACCCCATGCTCCGCCCGGGCTCTGCCTGCGGTCCGCGAGTACCACCTGGGGATTGGATTGGAACTGGTAGTGTCTGCGGCTCGATCCGCGCAGGATTGATCAATCTTGCAGCTGTGCGGCCTCCGAAAACGGCGGAGGGAGCGGAAAGATTGGATTTTTTGACGGCCGGGGTAGGGCGAGAGAGTTCTACACTGCTCGGATTGAGGAGTTGGAGTGTGGAGGGTTTGGTTTGGGGAGGAGAGGAGAGGGGATACGCGAGAGGTGGCGAAGGAGGCGGAAGGACGCGGTGTAGATGCCTCGTGGTGAACCAAAACCAAAAGCAGAAGAAACACGTGACCAAAGCCAGGCCAGCAAGTTACCATGTGGTTTCTTCACACTGAAGCAGCTTTTGGGCGAGGCTAGTTGAGACAAGCTTTGGTCTATAAGACAAACATCAAACAGCAAACTTGTACAATATAGGTAGGTTCTTTGTCTCTAATTAAATTTCCAAACAGTTGTTTATTCTTTAACCTGGTTATGTCCTCCACCTGTCAGTATTTGATTAGAGCAGAGAGCAAGATAATATACGATAGATATCGAATGCTTAGTTGTTGTATTAGAGGGCGGGTACCGCTGATTGATGACTGTTATGATCCATCTACTAAACTTCAGTAGTTGTCTCATCGGATATTTAACACATGCATAGAGTATTAAATATAAACTAATTATGAAACTAAATACACAGACTAAAACTGTTTTGCGAGACGAATTTTTTAAGCCTAATTAATCCATGATTTGACAATGCGGTGCTATAGTAAACTTGTGTTAATGACGGATTAATTAGGGCTTAATAAATTAAATCTTCTTATGGATTACCGATGGATTCGTAATTTATTTTTTATTAGTATCCCCAGAACACCCCCGTCACGACAACCCCATGTGACACCTTCTAAACTTTAATCCCGGATCCAAACACTCCTCTCGTGTGCCCTCTCTCCTCGATCTAGGTCACTTATTACTCTGCGACGTGCTCGGTGATTCGACAAGCTGTTGTACCTGCTCTTAGAAGGTTGTTTGGATTCTAGATTGTAAAAGTCGAGATACATGGTTCTTTTGTAAAGTTACAAAATATTCTCATATTTTGAATTTTTATGCTATTATTGTTGTAAAGGTGAAGAGAAGTATTGTCTTTGAAGTCCAAGAGCATAAGGCAAAACTTGTTTAGATTTTAATTATAAACTGGCTAAAAGCTATGTATATTTGGAGCCCTTTGTAGATTCTCAAAACTAGCTTCCGCGGTTCCCTAAAACCCAAGCAAGCTTGTAATGTTTGAGCATGCAGTTATTTTCACGAATATTCTTGAGCACCTTTACAAGCCAGAATTTTATCCATTTCTAATGCTATTATATATGTTTAGGTATATATTAATACAAGTTTATAGGGAGTTTAGAAGGAAGAACTTACTTGGTTTGTTTCGAGGGAATAACAGTTTTGGTGGATGAGGATGAGAATTCCAAGGCTAACTTTAGTGCTAATTACTCTCCCCGTTCTAAATTATAAGTCGCCTTGACTTTCTTTTAGTACATCTATTTTACTATGCATCTAGATATCTAGATATAATAATATATCTAGATACATAACAAAATAGATGAACAAAAAGTCAAAGTAACTTATAATTTGGAACGGAGAGGGTAACTAAGAAGAGGGATGATAAGTGAATGATTGATTCATTCCAAAACGTTTACCATTACATGGTATGGTGATAAAATCTTTTTTTTGTCCATACCCCTCGAACCAAACAAAGTATGGAAATCCCCCTCTTAAGTTCCATCAAAGAGTTTCGACAAAAAGTCTAACTCCCATGTAAATTCTCTCAAACTCCCCTCGCTAATTTTCATTGCATTTCCCGTTGCTAGCCAAACGTATAATTTCTTTTTTAGGTTTGGGGAATAAAGCCGATTAAAACACTGAGGCCTGCCGGGCACATTTTTGGGCCTTTTCTCCAGTTGGTACTGGGCCAACGACTTGTCAGATTCGTTCCAAGTTCACTACCAGGCCAGGTTAGTAGGCCAAAAAAAAGGTAGGCCCAAATTTAGATACAAATCATGCATGCGTACCTATCCTATGTTTGTATTCGTAATAACTGGCCCAGTTTCGTATTATCGATGTGACACTGGGCTAGGCTTAATCTTTAACATATTGAACCGATAAATTTTAAAATTGGTGAAAAAGTCATTGTGATCTTGTTATTGATAGACATGTCACTATGTCAGCTAGATCCTGTAAAGCTTTTGCCGTGCTTAATCGATTAGACAGAGTTCTTGCCTCTCATTTAAAGAGAAAAAAAAAGAAAGAAAAATGGTAGCCAGTGGCTGCAGTCCCTGGGCCCTTGGTTCGATCGTGGAGCAGCGCGTGCTTTCACATGACAAAAGTGATCTAGACTGGTCAAGCCATGATCGGAGAATCGAGTGCAGCACAACGTTCTCTTCATCATCTGGAGCCTGCTGTCTATAGCTACCTGCCGACCGGTAAAGAAAAAAAAAAGAAAGACCTGCAGATCCAGTAGTATATTGTATATTTGATTATTTGTATATGTATGCACAAGCGAATTTATCAGAAATTCAGTACTGCAAATGGGTCCTTATTTAATACTCTCTCCGTCCCAAATATAAAAAAAACAATCTACATTGTTAAGTTAATCTATCTTCAGTTTGACTATTTTTTCATTACAAATAATTTATATTTATAATATCAAATAAGTACTATTTACTATGACATATATTTTTTTATAGTATAACTATTTAGAATCATAACGGTTGATACTGTTTTATACAGTGTCAGGCTACAGCGGGCTGTCAGAAATTGAAGGTTCAATCACCATCCTCTTTTGTCACACGCTTATATATTACTATATGCCCACTTGATTTGTGACATGTTTATTTTCTTAATTTTGACATCAATGCAGTGACGCTTTGTTTTGACATCAGTTGCTGCTCGTCATGCTTACTATACGTGCTTAATTGCGGTCACAGTCCAATCATGCACAGGCAACAACGCGGATCCTCCGTGTGTGTGTGTGTGTGTATATATATATATATATATATATATATATATATATATATATATATATATATATATATATATATATATAACTACTACCCAATAACTGGCTATAAAATAACTTATTATGTAGCCACTTTGAGTTACGATAATTACTATATTAATTTATGAGATTATAGTAACTCCTTACTAAGTGGTTTACTATAACGTTATGATAAATATCTCCATGTGTTATAGTAACCCAACTATCGTACATATGTATTGATATTATCGTAAATTAGTATATAAAATTATCATAAATGGAGGTGGCTACAGAATAACTTATTTTGTAGATCTCCATGTATATACACACACGCTACGCTATATATGGAGTACTATACTAGCCTAGCTAGTGTGTAATCAGTCAGCACGTACTGTTTTCTACACGCGATGCACATACATGACTACTACTCCAATAATTTCTATTATTACCCGCGCAATAATCGCGCGCTTTCCACAAGAACTTCATACATCATTAACTTTTTACAATATAGTAGCGTATATAGATATTATTGATGTTTCTTTGTCACCAC
This sequence comes from Miscanthus lutarioriparius, assembly GCA_904845875.1. Taxonomy (NCBI): domain Eukaryota; kingdom Viridiplantae; phylum Streptophyta; class Magnoliopsida; order Poales; family Poaceae; genus Miscanthus; species Miscanthus lutarioriparius. The sequence goes on from CAJGYO010000010.1 coordinate 127,004,198, forward strand.
GGCACTAGCTAGGCGATGTGGAATAGCTAATCTTTTTGTGTTTGCACATAGACAGCTGCCTATATCACGTCAACTTGCGGTCTGTCTATATTATATGGTAGTGGTGTCCGTGCTTGTATGTTCTTTTTTCCCCCATCTATATCGTCATACTGGCCAGGTATTTTATTTTCCATTTCACTTTCAATTCTATTTTTTTGGATTGTTCAACAATATTTCATCCAACAGCTCTCCTCCTTTAATTTTTTCTCGGACTTTTCTAGGTATATAGCTTTTGCTTAGAACCCAGATATATATACATTATGATTAGATACACAGTAAAAGCTATATATCTAGAAAAACCAGAACGATTTATAATTTGGAATAGAGGAGGACATGCTAATATAACTCACTAGATTGAGTTTCCCAATCCCAACCTTTCCCTACCAGCCATCCTCTCCTGATACTGGGATTGCTAACTGGTGGATTCTAAACTGCTGCCCACATACAAATCCAATCCACCGCCACACCGATATTATTCCACCAATCACCCCATGGAACCCAAAACCCCCACCCCTAGTCTCTCCAAAATCCTCAAATCTCGACTTGAAGAGAAATAAATGAAGGTAAGGGTGTGAATGTCCAAAATCCCAAGTGGAATGTCATGAATATCACAAAAATTGGCGAGGAATTTGAAGGTCATGAATCTCTCTCTACTTAAATTTTAGGGACTCCCCCAATGTCTATTGCCTTTGTTAAGGACCATAACATTGCTTACAACTAGGCTGACTTTACCATCAGTGGAGAGTTACAAACAGTAACTTGGGATGTACCAAGTAAAATTTGGTACCTCCATGGTTCTAAATATCCTACTATTTCTCCACTTTAACACGCTATAGCTCCAGTACAACATTTTTAGAGGTATACCGCTATGATATCGTCAATTGTTGTGTGCTACTGTAGCTACAGGTCGACTTATCTCCGTTAAGCGTCATTATTTGGTTTAGCCGCAAACTTTTTTTTTAGCTTTGCTAATCCTTATGTGAATATTCACTCTTTGCTCAAGATGATTATAATATGTCTCTCTGTTATGTTTTTTACTTAATAAAACGATGTAATGAACCATTGAATAATCCTTAAGTTGTTTGTTGTTGAATGTTGTGAATATGAATGTTAATTACAATCATGATTAAATTGATTAACTGAATAGCTATGACGAAGTAATGAACCTAGAGATATGTTATCCTAGAGGCCTAGACTTGTATTTGAGTATTGGTGTCCTTGTAGTTTTGTTAGTTCTATGTTTATTTGCATAATTAATCGAGACTTTTTATGTTTTCTACAAACCGCTAAATAAGTGCTCACCTCTATATCCAACGACTATAGCTTTGTATGGATTTTAAAGGAGGGCACCACTAAATAAACAAGCCTGCCACTTGAAACCTTAGGCATCTCTCTCCAAGGACCATAATAAAGTGCTTAAACAGTTAGGCACACTACTACACAAATGATTTTGCAAGACGGTGCCTTTTATTAACGGAGGCGGATCAAATGATCCTTTGTTTTACATCTCATGCACTCCTATTTTACTGGATTTCTTTTTCTCCCTACAGAACACTATATTATTGGCACTACTGCCCTAAAAATGTTAAATAAAAGGAAGATCAAACTATACTTCTACTACTCTCATAATCTTGTTAATTAGGTTTCAGATCCAGCTAGAGTACTAGTAGTCCATGTCCATGAAGAGGAAACGCTCCAGATCGTGGAGAGGGTCATCTTCAGCCGCCGCCATGTCCCCAGAATACCCATCCCAGCTGGTCTCGCCGGAGATGAACGAACCAGTAGCCGACGGGATTTCACCATCGTCGTCTCTTAAAGCACCACAGAACTGCTGCTCCATACTTACAGGAAACAGCGGCTCTTGGCACTGTGGAATTTGTTCATGAGGCAAACAGGCAGAAGGCTGGAGGTCCACCAGAGGAGGCAGCAGCAGCGGTGGCTCTTTTTGCTTCATGTTCATGGCCGCCGCAGCAGCATGCTGACCAGTTGGTTCTTGCTTCATGTTGCAGCAGCCTGCTAGCAATGCAGCGAGGTTGTTGCTGCTGCTCCCGGTGTTGGCTGCAGCAGCTTTGGAACAACTGTTGCAGGTGTGGTCATTGTTGTAGGTGACGTGGAACATGGGCGGGTCGTCGCTGTTGTTGTCCACCTGCTGGACGTGCTTGGTGGCCTGGCAGCCGGCGTCGCCCTTGTAGGTGCACCGGAAGTAGCTCCTCGTGAAGAGCGTCCCGTTGATCTTCTTCTCGCCGTATTTCCTCCACTCGTAGCCGTCGTCGTAGGGCACGGCGGTTACCGTCGCCCATGATGATGACTTGATCTTCTTCTTCCCGTCCATCGCTACTGATGATCTGCAGCAGTTTCCATTGGAAGCAACAGTCAGCGATCGAACTAGGAGGTTGAAAACTGCACAGAAAACATTACTGAAGTCGAAGGATCCAGCAGTGCACACACACCTTCTTTTGGCGCCTCTTGTTGCCGTGCTGGGTACTATGGCGGCTTGGGTGTCAGCAGACGCCGGGCTGGGCGGCGAGAACTGATGAGGCTTAGCTTTGACGACGCTTATTGGTGTCACTGCTGGTGGACCGGCAGCAGGCTGCTGCTGCTGTTTCATGACGGAGAGGGCGACGTTGAGGGCTCGCAGCGCCTTGCTGAGGAGGCTCTGCGCCAGCTGGGTCGTCGACGGCGGCGGCTGCTGCGAGTGGAGGAGGAGAAGAGGCTGCTGGACCTTGATGAGCTCGTACACCTGCGCCACCTCCCTCACCGCGGCGTCACGGTCCGCCACGCAAGCCATCGATCGGACCTCTCTTCTTCTTCTTGCTGGATATGGATGGAGTGCGAGAGTGAATGTATGTTAACTCATCCATGGCAGCTCTTGACGAGCTTTTATATGCAGCTAACCTCTCCATGTGTGGGTGGTGGACCAGACCAGAGACTACTACCACAGCGTGTGGAATGGAATTCGATAGCAATCCATGGATAGATTGGTCGTTGAGCAGGGAGCAGGTGAGCTCACTAAAGTATGGTTCAGATGGTGAATTGCGGGAGCCTCCAGCAGGGCAGGCACTAGTAGTCCAAGAAGATGCCCGGAAGGCCGGAAGTAAACATCTCTGAAAGACTGAAACTGAAATACTACTCCTAAAGCTTAACACTTCTATTCCATCAGCAGCAGCAGTGGTACTCTTTCCGCCCCAAAAAAGATTACAATTCTCGCATATCCAAAAGAAATTAGCACACAACACAAAAATGCATGTACCCCCACTCTTTTTATATACGTATTCTATATGTGTTAATTGGACAAAAACAAATAATTGCACCTATAAATTCTATACTTAAGCTAGAGTTACATTCTTTTTGAGAAAACACACATGCATAATTGTTAGAATTGTATTCTTTCTCAAATGCGAGGGAGTATTTTGTACGCAAGTGATAGAATTGCATTCTTTCTCGAATGGAGTATTTGCTCCACGCATGCGCGGCAAGTTCAATCATGACCAAAGTGTCCCGGTGCTCGTCAGTGTTTTGACGACGCGTACAGTGTGCATGCGCAGTCAGTCAACAAGTGGATCGATCGACTGATCCGAGCAGGTTACACTGCGGCAACCATGACTATACAGTCAACAAGTTAAACGTGTAGTTTGGTATACTGGTAGGGTTTACGGGAAACAAAGCCTTTGCCGAGTGCAAACTGCTTTGCCGAGTGTTAAAAATCGGGCACTCGGCAAAGACCTTTGTCGAATGCCGCACTTGGCAAAGAATTGTACTCGGCAAAGAATTCTTTGCCGAGTGCCGGACACTCGGCAAATGACTTCTTTGCCAAGTGCCAGGCTCTCGGCAAAAGCTCGGCACTCGGCATAGGCTGCCCCGTGTAACGGTATTCGGCCACGTCCTTTTTTGCTGAGTGCCTGCTGTTAGGCACTCGGCAAAGTTTTTTTTTTTGGAAAATACTTTGCCGAGTGCCCCTGACACGGTGCTCGGTAAAGATTCAATATTTTTTTTGAAATGTCTTTGTGGAGTGCCTAACAGCTTCGGCACTCGGCAAAAGGGAGGAATTAAAAAAAATACATTTTTTTGAATTACCTTTGCCGAGTGCCCCTGTGAAGGCACTCGACAAAGACCCCCTTTGTAGAGTGCCATGTCTCGGCACTTGGCAAAGTTTTTTTTTTTTTTTTTTTTGGCCTCCAAAATTTTTGTGCAGCCCTTCTAAAGTATCAGGAACTCTTCGTTAGAATTTGAGGGTTTTTTATGGCTTTTTGATATATTTAGTTATTTTATTTTATTTACTTGAATTTTTTCGAAAAATATAAATTTGAACTGCACGTGGTACGAATAATGAAATTTAATGATTCAAAAATTGATAGTCATGTTAGTGAGTGTAGTGTGAGGCCGTATCCAGGAACAGACCTGAAATTTCGGACATCTTGTTCATGAAACATGACCGCGAACAAGATGTCCAAAATTTCGGGTCCGTTCTTGGATACGACCTCACACTACACTCAGTAACATGACTATCATTTTTTGAATCATTAAATTCCATTATTCGTACCACGTGCAGTTTAAATTTATATTTTTTGAAAAAATTCAAGTAAACGAAATAAAGTAACTAAATATATCAAAAAGCCACAAAAAATCACCAAATTCTAACGAGGAGTTCCTGGTACTTAAAAAGGACTGCATAAAAAATTTGGAGGCTAAAAACAAAAAAAACTTTACCGAGCGCCGGGGCATGGCACTCGGCAAAGGGGGTCTTTGCCGAGTGCCAAGAATAAGGCTCTCGACAAAGAGGTTTTTTGAATTTTTTTTAGAATTTTTCTCTTTGCCGAACGTCTTCACGGGAGCACTCGGCAAAGGTATTTAAAAAAAGGTAATTTTTTTAATTCCTATCTTTGCCGAGTGCCAAATCAGTGGGCACTCGGCAAAGACTCTGATCACATGTGGAGATGTCCTGGTTTGTAAGCATCGTACATGACAACGTGCACGAAATCTTCTGAAATTTTTATCATAGCTTCCACATACGATATCACGATATCTTAACAAGTTTTATGATTTTTAGACTTCGTTTGCTTTTTATAGAATTTAAAAATACTTCACACACAAGTTCGTGGTCATATTTCGTGAACAAGATGTCCGAAATTTCGAGTCCGTTCCTGGATACGGCCTCACACTACACTCAGTAACATGACTACCATTTTTTGAATCATTAAATTCCATTATTCGTACCACGTCCAGTTCAAATTTATAATTTTCGAAAAAATTCAAGTAAACGAAATAAAGTAACCAAATATATCAAAAAGCCAAAAAAAATCTCTAAATTCTAACGAGGAGTTCCTGGTACTTAAAAAGGGTAGCATAAAAAATTTGGAGGCAAAAAAAAAAACTTTGCCGAGCGTCGGGGCTTGGCACTCGGCAAAGGGAGTCTTTGCCGAGTGCCAAGAATAAGGCGCTCAACAAAGAGGTTCTTTGAATTTTTTTTAGAAATTTCCTCTTTGCCGAGCACCTTCACGGGGGCACTCGGCAAAGGTATTAAAAAAAATAATTTTTTTAATTCCTATCTTTGCCGAGTGCCGAATCAGTGGGCACTCGGCAAAGACATTTCAAAAAAATATTGAATCTTTGCCGAGCGCCGTGTTAGGGGCACTCGGCAAAGTATTTTTCAAAAAAAAACTTTGCCGAGTGCCAGATCGGGGACACTCGGCAAATAATTTTAAAAAAAAAAACCTTCTTTGCCAAGTGCCAGGTCAGGTGACACTCAGCAAAGAGGCGATTAAAAAAATTAAAAAAACCCTTTGCCGAGTGCTAGATCGGGGGCACTCGGCAAAGGGGGGATTTAACCCCGCCGGCTGGGCCGGCCCACACACCCCGCACACACGCACGCGCCACTGACCGCGCCCGCGCCTCCACCGCCCGCGCGCCCGCACTGCCACCGCCCGTGCTCGCCCCGCCCGCGTGCCCGCGCCACCGTGACGCCAGGCCGCCTGCGGGCCCGCGCTGTCCAGCCGCCCGCGCCCACGCTGCCACCGCCCGCGCCCGCGCCGCCCGCATGCCCGTGCCACCGCGACGCCAGGCCGCCCGCGCACGTTGCGCCACCGGTCTGTATTAGAAGTAGTGGTGGTAGTAGTAGTAGAACTAGTGGTAGTAGTAGTAGCAATAGTGGAAGTAGTAGTAGAAGTAGTGGTACTACTTGGATATATTCTTCTGCATGGATTGATATCCAAACTACATGGCTTCTCTTGAGACATATGTGCTTGTCAGCCATCGTGTCGTTGTTTTTTGCAGGTTTTGAAAACCTCACCGTGTAGGGGAGGTTCTGTCGAATTTTTTAAATGACAGTATTTTGTTCTACTTTTGTAGAGAAGAGCCCATTGGAGCCGAGTCGGAGTTCCCGTCGCCGTGCCGGTCTGCCTGCACCGCGTCGCCTCGCCACTGCACCGTACCGCCACGGCCCTGCTAGCCTGACTCTGCCGCCACCCTAGGTATAACCCCTCTTTTCGTATCATGGTCATAGATCACGTAACCTATTTAGGCGTCTCCCGTTCGAAAGAGATACGGTTGGATGTATGCAGATCTTTGCGTATCTATGACCGTATCTGTTTTGGATTGTCCAGGTTTTTTGGACAGCCCGCGGATGCGTAGATGGGTTAGTTTCCATGGTCTGCTCCGGTCCGAGACAGAGTGTCGGGGACCTAATACTAGGGTACCCCAGGAGGTGGAACCAATAACCATCGAACGTTAAAAACTTCTGGACGGACAAGGGCGCCGCTACGTTCCTTGCCCGAATGAAAGATGTCCGCCTACAGAATCTCCCCCAAAGGAGAAGCTGTCAGGTTGCCCAAGTCAATCGAACGGCTCGGGCCACCACCGAGATACGAAAAACAAAGAACAGCGATTCTTATGCAGGTTAATCCAACCTCGTCGCAAACATCAGGGCCCGAACCCCGCACGAACACATCTAGAAGGGGCTGGTAGGAGCTTTCCGTCACTCATGCCGCCAAGGTAACATTATCGACCCCGCTTTCATTTCAATTAAATTATACATTCAAACATTACATATGCAAAACATTGCATCCCAATGCTTCGTGTCGCATCACGAAACGGCTGTCGCCTCATTCGATATAGGTGGTAGCAGGCCGAGGTTCGAAGGCCGGCCCGCGAAGGGCTCGAGGCCGCCTCGTGCCGAACAGAGCCAAGGAGAAATGACTGAGACGAGCCCCAGCGGCCCTGCCCGACCCCACTCAGAAGCGGACAGGGACGTCTCAACCTTTTCTCGTTCGATTCTAACCCCGAGCTAAACCCACAGAATCTCCATCGAGGAGAGGCCATTAGGCTGCCTGAGCCTATCAAACGGCTCGGGCATCTACCGGGAAGCGGGTTAAGAAGTTGTGGAATGCCACCAGAGGGCTCTACCGACCCCATCAGCAAATGATGGACCCGGATTCCATACGAATGTACTCGTTAGCGAGCTCATTGAGCGTGATACTCAAGCTGTCGAGGCAAGTGTCGTCTACTCAGCCCCTCCGATTAAGAAAATCGAGGATAGGGTAACGCACGAAACACGGCCGACCCCTATCAGACCCTAAGAGGGCTCAGGGGCTCGAGCCGCTCGATGCAGGGACAGAGGTTCAAAGGCCCCCTTTGCCGAGCCCATAGAGTTCCCAATTTAGGGAATTCTGTTGGAAGGTAGGGCGGGGAGTAGTGGAACACCATCCAAGGACTTTGCCGACCCTGTCACAAAACCACGGAACAAGGTTTCATCTGAACATCCCTGTTGGCAAGCTCATCGGGCACACCATCGCTCTGGTCTCCAGTAACACCCGACCCCAGCAACCCCAAGGGGTCGGATCTCACTCGGGGGCTGGTTAAGGTACGGCTACCTCCCTTCCTCTTTTTGAAACAATCATTACATCAGATTCCCTCCTCGCGTCAAGACCAGCGATAAGATTTGGGGGAACAGATTGGTAAGACCGCAAAAACCAAACGACCAGACGGCCACGGGCAGAAGGTGAAATCAAACAAAACAAAATTATGAAGCAAAATCACGAAACTGCGTCCAGACTCGAAAATACCGACACTTGTTCACATATTACATATAAGTTGTGCTCAAAATTATTCGACTAACTACTCCCGTAAAGGGAGAACCATTTCTTTCAGATTATCCGCCAGGTTTTTCGCAAGGGGAGCCACCACCTTCTCAATGGCCTCCAGCTCATCATCCTCATACGTAGGCGGGAAACCTTCGCTCATCACCTTCAGGTTGATCTCCTTCTCGTAATGAGCATGGGCGACGGTGAAGGCCTGGGTGATCTCGGCGTGAAAAGCACTCTCCTCAAGCTGACCCACCCGAGCCGTGATATTAGCGGCATGGGTTGTAGGCGAGCTGGTCCCCTCCTCTTGTGCCACATGCAGGTTGTCACAGACCGCTAGAACGGCGAGGGACAGGTGATCATATTCAGCACCTTCAGCTTGAAGAAACCACCGCGCCTCGGCAAGATCGGTGCGCAAACCGGCAGAAACTTCCTCGGCATCCAACCGTCGGGTCACCTCGACTCCAAGATCCATCTGGCATGCCTTGGCCTCCCGATGCGCTTCGTCGCGCTCTCAGGTCGTCCGCTCGATCACTGTGGCATCTTGGTTCGCCTTCTCCTGCAACGTCACGGACCTCTCCTCAGCCTTCAGCTTGAGGTCCTGCTCTGTCTGTAGCTCCGCCAGGAGCTCGCTGGCTTTCTCACCAGCCGCGGCATTCTTCTACAGCAGCTCATCTCGCTCCTTTCGGAGCCTAGCAATCTCCTCCTCATGTAGCTTTGTCCTTGCCGACAAGTCCTCAAACATCCCGTGGGCATCCTCTACGTCCTGACGCGCCTGTACCTCGCGCTGTTGGGCGGCAGCAAACTACGCACCCACATCTCCTCGCAGCCGGGCCTGCTCGACAAGGCAATCCCATTCCGCCTTCTGTTCGTGGAGGAACTAGGATTTGTTCCTACTGCGAGCAACAATGACCTAAAAAGAAGACCGGTGTTAGAAACACAAAAATACTTGGAAAATGAGGAAAACGAGGAAGAACAAGCAAATACCTGACTAGTAGGAACGACAATTTCATGTAGGGCCCCTCTGACCTGGTCTAGGGCATTCATCATTGTCGAAAGCCCGAAGTCGAGACTTTCCCGCTCCATGCTCTCGGAATGGTCGTCGAGCGTAAAAAGGGCCGACGTTGGGTCCTGAGCGTTCATCCACTAAAGCGGCGGCTCACCCCGCGTAGGGGAGTGGCTGCCTCCCAACAAGGGGGCCGGGGGCGGCTCCCTCCTGATCCTATGCGGCACCACCGCCATGCTCGACGACCCTCTGGCCATGTCCGCCTCCATCCGGCCTGCCTCGTCCGCCAATGGCATCAACTGCGCCACCCCCTCGGACACCATCACGGCAACATCCAGCCCCACCGGGTTTAGTACGGCCACGACCACTTCCACCTGGGTCTCTGACGGCACAGACTGCACTGCGCCATGAGGCACCACCTCCGTCGGCGATACCAGACCCTCGGCCGGCTGTACCACGCCTGCCACGGAAGGTGCCGCCTGCTCAGCAACCACCGAAGGCGCGGGCGCCACCACAGGCGCTGTTGGATCGGCCAACACGGCTCCAACATTGGCACCACTCCTGCCCGAAACAGGGGCGACGCCGGGCAGCGCCATCCGTCCCGCCTGAATGGCGAGGCTCTTCTTGGGCGCCAGCCCCAGGGAGTGGCCCGTCCACAAGAACCTACACAAAGGTAAAAGCCATTAGGTCAAAATAAAAAAAAGAGGGGGGATGAAAACAAGGGAATCAACAGCTTACAATGACGCCTTCGGCCGGTGGAAGCATTTTGGGGACGGATCCCCAGATCCCTGCCCCGACTTGTCTAGGCGGGACCATTTCGAGCCTGCCCCCTGCTCTGAGGCAGGGGGGCTCATCTCCACCGTCTCATGGGGCGCGGCACCAGAGCCACTCCCCTCCACCGTCTCATGGGGCACGGCACCAGAACCACTCCCCTCCACTGTCTCATGGGGCACGGCACCAGAGCCACTCCCCTCCACCATCACCTCAGGGTTGGCGGCGGCAGGCCCACCTTCCTCCATCCACCGATCCATGGCCGGCATGCCATGTGAAGCGGCAGACTCTCCGGCCTCCACCGACCTCACCGATTCACTTCCCTCCGCGTGGAACGGGAAGGGTCCCTGCATGGACGGGTGGGCACTTGTCAGCGTGTCCACGTCCTCCAGGACGCCCCAATCCACGCCGACGGCTACCTCGTCATCATCGTCATCATCGTCGTTGTCATCATCACTGCTCACGTCCTCTCCCCGATCCCGTGCTTCCTGCTTCAGTTGTTTCTTCTTCTTCATCTGCTCCCTTGCATTCTTGTCCCGCTTAGCTGCGAGTCAATTCGCCGCCGCCATGGCCTTGTCCTTTGGCAGTGGAACTGGACTGTCTTTGAAGACTAGCCCGCTCGGCTGGTTCCAACGTCACAAAAGTGAGTATCAAAAAATGGAGATTCAGGAAAACGAAAGAGCAGGAGAAGGCTTACGAATTCGAAGAACCTAGGTTCCGGCCGCATTGGGGGATGTTCGCGCACCGGATACACAATGTCGAGGACGTCGCCTGCGGAATCCTTCGTCGGCTCCATCGCCTCCTTAATGCGCTGCGCCACTTCTGAGAAAGGGAGCGCCTCATCAACAAACACTGTCCCCTCGAACGACATCCCAGGCATCATCCGATACAGGGGAAGCACGCATGCCATCAGCAGAGCCACCCTCCTCGCATGATAGGCGCCAATAATCCCCGCCCCCTTTACGCCCCGTTCCTTCAGGACTTGGAGGGCGGAAAGAAGGTCGGAAAGGTGTTTCTTATCTTTGAACTGGACGCCCCAAGCCCACGACTCCGGAGCCTCTTCGATAAGGCGCCCGGTGTACCTCGGCAGGGTGGCACTCACATCATCCCTGACATAAAACCACTGCGAGTGCCATCCCTTGTTAGAAGTCGCTAGACACATGAACGGGTAACCCCTCGACCGGGTATGGCGCAGATGAACACTGGCGCATCCCATCGGCATGTTCACATCCTTCCCCCCAATCTTCCTCTTTGACAAACTGACAGTAAAGAAATACCACCACAGATCAAAATGGGGATCGATCCCTAGGAAACCCTCGCACAAGGCAACAAACGCCGCCATATGTTGAACCCCGTTGGGAGTAAGATGCTACAGCTCCACCTCATAATAGTCTAGCAGCCCCCGAAGGAATCTATGCGCGGGTACCGCAAATCCCTGCTCATGGAAGATGGCGAAAGATACGACATACCCTTCGGGCGGCGCCGGCTCACCCTCGTCGCCAGGTAGCAGCCACTCCTGGACGGCGGACAATGGATAGAGAAGGCCATGGTGGACGAGGCCCTCCAAACGCCGAGAGGTGATGCTAGATCTACCCCACAACTCCATTAAAGCGATTGGAGAGAAGGTGGGCGCGAGCTCGATGGTGGCTACAAGGCAGGCGCAAGCTTGACGGCGGCTGCAACACGGACGCGAGCCGATCAACGGTGGCGGTGCGGGCGCAGGAGGATGGGGCGATTGGCGGCGGATGTTTCAGACGCAAAGGCAAGGGAGAGAAATAGGGAACCTTGGGGGCAAACCCCGTGGTTTTATAGGGGCGACGGACGCGAGAAGGGCAACCGTCCGCCTCGATCTCCGGGCCTGCCACGCGCGCCGCCGCGTCACGTCATGGGACACACGCCCGCAGTCCCTATCCTCTCCCACCAAAAATCACGGTGGACTGTTGAAAGCTCTAGTTTGGTTTTTGTGAATTGATGAAACCCTAAGTGCTAACCTAGTTTATCAAGATGATTATGAGATAGGTAGCACTACTCCAAGTGATGAAGCAATGACGAAGATCATGATAATGGTGATAGCATGGTGATGATCAAATGCTTGAACTTGGAAAAGAAGAAAGAGAAAAACAAAAGGCTCAAGGCAAAGGTATAAAATGTAGGAGCCATTTTGTTTTAGTGATCAAGACACTTAGTGAGTGTGATCACATTTAGGATAGATAGCCGTACTATTAAGAGGAGTGTAACTCGTATCGAAATGCGGTTATCAAAGTGCCACTAGATGCTCTAACTCATTGCATATGCATTTAGGATCTAGTGGAATGCTAACACCCTTGAAAATATTTGTGAAAATATGCTAACACATGTGCACAAGGTGTTTGCGGGGGTTGAGATGGGTTTGGGTCCCTCTCCTCTCCTTAGAAGCTTGCGAGGTGGGATTCAACGCTTTGGAAAAATGAAATGTCTATTTTCTATTGCGCGGATACAAAATTCTTAGTGGTTGGCACATTTGAGCAAGGGTGAGGAAGTTAGAGTTGAAATGGAGTTGGTCGAAATAATCTTTGGCGTCGGTCTGTGGCCGGACGCTGAATCCGCTAATCCGGACGCCGACGCGCTGCGTCCGGTCATGGACTCAATGCGGCACAGATGGGAAGGGTTGAGCACCGGACGACTGGTCTCACGTCCGGTCAAGGTGGACAGACGCGTCCGGTCGAAGAAACATGCCTCGGGGAGCTTCTTTGAAACGACCGGACGCCGAGGCTTCAGCGTCCGGTCGATTCAAAGGCAGGCGTCCGGTCGAGGCTGATGACCGTTGAGTCTGGACACGTGGGCGACATCGAGCAACCGGACGGCGAGAGCCGGTCGTCGGTCGATCTGACCGGAGGCGTCCGGTCGAGCAGCGTTTTGCCCATAAAGGGGTATAACGGCTCTATTTGATGGGGGGCTATTTATAGCCCCATGGCCGCTCAAGGATAACTCTTGCACATTTTCATTGACATAGCAAGCTTGTGAGCCTAGCCAAAGGACTCCCACTCATCTACATCATTGATTCATCATCATAGTGAGATTGGGAGTGAATCCAAGTGCATTGCTTGAGTGATTGCATCTAGAGGCACTTGGTGATTGTGTTTATTGCGGTTTCGCTTGTTACTCTTGGTGGTTGCCGCCACCTAGGCGGCTTGGAGCAGCAAGGATCGTTGAGTGGAGGAGGTGATTGTCTCCGACTCCGATCGTGGTGATTGTGAGGGTTCTTGACCTTTCCCGGCGGAGCGCCAAAAGGTACTCTAGTAAATTGCTTGTGGCTTGTGTGATCCTCATCTTGTGTTGGTTATGCGGCACCCTATTGAGGGTTTGGTGAGTGATGCCAATTAGCGCGTGAACCTCCAAGTGAGTGAATCGCCACAACGAGGACTAGCTTGCTTAAGCAAGTAAGTGAACCTCGGTAAAAATCATTGTGTTCATCATTTGATTCCGAGGTGAGTGGTCATCATGGTTATTCATCTTCGTGATTGATTGGTTCATTTATCTACACGACGGTATAACCCTCTTGATCATTCTCTTTACTTTACCGCAAACTAGTTGACAAGCTCTTTAGTGTAGCTAGTTGTGAGAGCTTGCATGCTTGGTTGGTGTGGCTCTTTAGTTAGCCTTTGAGAGCACACTAACATAGGGTAGTGTCATTGCTCTTGTGTGAATTGACACTATCTAAACTAGAATTGTGGTAGGTGGCTTGCATTTTTGAGTAGGCTAGCGCAACACTAGCTTCGCCTCATAATTGTCTAACCATTTGGTTAAGTGTTGTTGTAGAAATTTTTATTAGGCTATTCACCCCCCCTCTAGCCATTAGGACCTTTCAACTGTTCACCTTCCCCAGGCGAATCCGGACTCTCTACCCATCTAGGAAACACAGGTCACGAAGATTTTTTCTCTTTGGCCCACGTAGGGCCCAGAAGCTCGGCGACCAGCCCAACTGAGGATGGATCCATGAATGATCTGAAATCAAGGGCGCAAGCGTTACTGGGATCTCGATCCACGGTCAATCCCCAGTTAGGTCAGCTCTGAATGAGATCCCCGCGAACGGGATACTACGACCCCCTCGAAAAAATATCCAGTTGGCGAAAAACTAAGTCCTTCAGCCTTACCCGCAAAGGGTCTGATACAACCCCCCGGGCAACCCTACTCGAATCACCTGAGGGCTCGGGGGCTACACCCATCGGGTGCGCTCGCGCGCACCCTCCGGCAAAATAACTCCGGCGAAATCGAGAACACCCCCCAGGCGATTCTATCCAAATCAACCAGAGGCTCGGGGGCTACTGTCGGGGACCTAATACTAGGGTACCCCAGGAGGTGGAACCAATAACCATCGAACGTTAAAAACTTCTGGACGGACAAGGGCGCCGCTACGTTCCTTGCCCGAATGACGGAAGTTTGGTTCTGTCTCGCCCGACACCTTTAGGCTAGCCCCGCCTCGCCCGAGGGCTAAAGGCTAGTCTCTGTCTTGCCCGACACCTTTAGGCTAGCCCCGCCTCGCCCGAGGGCTAAAGGCTAGTCTCCATCTCGCCCGACACCTTTAGGCTAGCCCCAACTCGCCCGAGGGCTAAGGGCTAGTCTACGCCTTGCCCGACGCCTTTAGGCTAGCCCCGCCTCGTCCGAGGGCTAAGGGCTAGTCTCCGCCTCGCCCGACATCTTTGGGTCAGACTCGCCTCTCCCGAGGGCTAAGGGCGGGCCTCTGTCCCGCCCGACACCTTCGGGATAGCTCCGCCTCGCCCGAGGGTTGAGGGATAGACTCCACCCCACCCGACCCCTGAGGGGTGGGCTCGGTCATGCCCAAGGGATAAGGACTGGACTCTGTCTCGCTCGACGACCGAGGACGAACCTCGCCCCCGTTTGATGTCCAAAGGCTGGTTTCATCTTACCTGATAACTTCTCCTCCATTCCCTCATGATGATGGGTATAGAGCAAGACAAGATGTTCGGGTCAACCATGGCCTCAAGGACCATACCCTGCGCCTCGGCAGGAAAGGTACTACCAGGGAACGACTGGACGGGTGCTTTAGACCCTTCCGGGCGCCGTAGAGCCCAAAAGGTATTACAGGAGCATGCTCCTCGCCCTGTAGAGTTGTAGGCACCGCCTTCAGCTCTGGGACACGGAACTCGACAAAGATATACGATAACCACTACACTCCAAAGAGAGATTTGCGATCTCCATGAAGGATGGGCATGTCGTCACCACATTATGGACCCAAGGGAGCGACGCCCGCTTCCCGACCCCTCGGGCCCACCAAATCAAAGGACCTTGCCCACAGCGCTACTCCGAACCCTGACCCCACGTCCCTCCGACAGAGCCTCATAGGTGCCAGAAGGCATGCGGAGCAAGGCTGGGCAAGGTTCATAAGTCAAAACCACTGTACTGCAACCCATACCCGGCGCAGGGCAGTATTCTGTAAACATCCTAACATTCTACAGGGGCGTCAACAGTATTGTAGGCGCTTCTCATCCTTCGCACTCATCAGAATGAGTAACCAGGCTGGGTAGACGTGAGCCACAAGACTAGGTAGAATACGCATTCTAAGCCCTCACCCTTGTAAAGCCAGCCCCTTCATCTATAAAAGGGGATGTGCTTCCTCCAAATAGGGGATGGACAAAAAACAACACGAGACACACATACAATCAAGTTGCTACCAAGCTCTTGGCCTCCTTTCGACCCTTCCATCAGAGACTTGGGACCCGTCCCTCTCTCGATCGTTTGTATCCCCTACTATGAACCATTCACGGTGCTAATAACACGAGCAGCAACAAACTGGACATAGGGACATTCAGCCCGAACCAGTATAAATCTTGTGTCCTTTAGCGCACCATCCGAGCCTAACGCGCATTATTACAAATTTACTTGCCGGTGCTTATACGAAACACCGACACAGAGTTTTGGCATCACCTCCTTGTTGTTCTCCGGATACGCACTCTTCTTTGGCAGGACGTGTATCTGGAGAACAACGGGGAAGTGCTGCCGAAATTCTATCTTGGATAGGAGTAGAGCATGGAAACTAACCTCATATACGCATCCGCAAGTGGGATTATGACCTATCCTCACCTATTAGACAGTAGGAACACCATGTAGATGCAATTGATGGTTACATTACTCGCTGTTACATATGTTAGAGGATGGATGACTGTTAGTGGATGTACACGGGCTGGAGAAGTCAGAGTGATTACACCACAAAATGGATGAACAAGACCGATGCTTTTTTGAATAGTGCATTTGGCAAGGCTGCTAAAGGACATTGCCTAGTTTTGTGTCCCTGCAACAAATTTGGAAACAGAAGAAGGGTAAACAAGGTAGAAATGGGTAAACATCTTGTGAAGAATGGATTTACGCCGGACTACACCCGGTGGGTCCACCATGGTGAAGCCCATCATATGAGAGAGGAGGTGGTGAGACCATGGGTGGAGGCTTTTGATGCTGATGCCAGGGTAGCAGACATGTTAGATGACTTTCACCAAGGACAGTTCGATGAGGGACGTGAGAAGGAGGAGATGGAGGCAGCCGCACAGGCGTTCTACGACATGATAGACTCGGCATAGAAACCCCTTCACGATTGGTCAATGGTGTCTCAACTGGATTCCATTGGACGCTTAATGGGGTTGAAGTCCGAGTTAAACTTGAGTTGAGAAGGCTTCGATAAGATGTTGGCCGTGATTGGCACCCTGTTTTCGGAGGGCCACATTCTGCCAAAGAGCATGTACGAGTCATAGAAACTCCTTCGTGCACTTAAGATGCCGTATGAGCAGATACATGCTTGTCCGAAGGGGTGCGTCCTATTTAGGAAAGAACAAGAGCATGCAAAGTTCTATCCAAAGTATAAATCCACTAGGTACCTAGAGGTAGACTCTGATGATGGCCAGAAGGGGCAACTTACGATCCCCATAAAAATCCTACGGTACCTTTCATTTCAACCGAGGATCCAACGGCTATACATGATCGAGGAATCCACAAAATAGATGACATGGCACAAAAATGGCAAACGGTACAATCCTGACAAGATGGTACATCCATCCAATGGTGAAGCTTGGATCCGCTTTAATGACAAACATCGTGACAAAGCAGATGAGGCTCGTAATGTATGTGTCGTGCTGGCAACAGATGGGTTCAATCCTTATGGAATGATGGCTACCCCATACACATGTTGGCCCATCTTCGTTATCCCCCTTAATCTCCCCCCCAGTGTCTCCTTTCAACGACATAACGTATTCTTGTCGTTAATAATCTTAGACACCCAGGGAGTAATATGGGTGTTTTCATGGAGCCCGTGTTTGATGAATTGGTCCGTGCTTGGGACGAAGGGGTATGGACATACGATCGAGCTACAAAGACAACCTTCAAAATGCACATTTGGTACCACTACTCCCTGCATGACTTCCTGGCGTATGGGATATTCTGCACCTGGTGTGTTCACGGGAAGTTCCCATGCCCAATATGCAAGGAAGGTATGAGGTTCATTTGGTTGCAGAAGGGTGGCAAGTATTCGTCGTTCGACAGACATCGTCAATTCCTACCTCTTGACCATCCATTCAGACAAGACATCAAGAACTTTACGAAAGGTGTCAAAGTGACAAACCCTACACCGCGGATGATGATTGGTGCTGAGGTTCATGCTCAGATAGATGCTCTCGTGCCCAATGAAGAAGGTGGTTTTGTGGGATATGGTGAGCAACATATGTGGACTCATATCTCGGGCATGACGAGGCTCCCCTATTTTGATGACCTTCTTCTGCCACATAACATTGATGTAATGCACACTGAAAAGAATGTCGCCGAGGCACTTTGGGCAACACTCATGGACACTGAAAAGTCTAAGGACAACCCTAAGGCTAGAGTGGACCTGGCAACGTTGTGCGATAGACCAAATCAAGAGATGCAGCCTCCTAGTCGTGGCAAGACCTGGAGAAGGCCTAAGGCCGATTTTGTCTTGAAAAAGGACCAAAGGAGGAAAGTACTTGAATGGATCTAGATGCTAATGTTCCCTGATGGGTATGCAGCGAATCTAAAGAGGGGAGTGAACTTAGGCACTCTGCGAGTCAACGGGATGAAGAGACATGACTACCACATATGGATTGAGCGGCTTCTTCTGGCGATGGTTTGAGGCTATGTCCCAGAGCATGTCTGGCAAGTGCTGGCAGAGTTGAGCTACTATTCTGCTAGCTTTGTGCCAAGGAGCTCTCTCGGACCGTCATTGATGGCTTAGAAAAAGCGGCACCCATGTTGCTCTGTAAGTTGGAGCAGATCTTTCCACCCGGCTGCTTCTTGCCAATGCAACATTTGATTGTGCACCTCCCGTATGAGGCACGGATGGGGGGGGGGCCGTGCAGGACCGTTAGTGCTATCCAATCGAGAGATGTCTGAAGACTCTTCACAAAAAATGTAGAAATAAAGCCAAAATTGAGGCTTCCATTGCAGAAGCATACATTCTAGAGGAGGTGTCAAACTTCATAGAGAAATACTACACCGAGAACCTTCCTAGCATTTATAATCCACCCCCTCGTTACAATGCTGGCAAAAATGAATCGAACCTCAGCCTTTTCCAAGGGCAACTCAGAAGTGCAAGTGCATCAACCACTAAGCAATTGAAAAATGAAGAGTGGCGCATTATCATGCTATATGTGTTGACCAACCTTGTCGAGGTGCAACCGTTCATTGGGTAAGTTCTGAACGAAGTTGTTTCATTTCGCCGTATGTCCTTGTTTCTTCATCCAACCCCCTTGTTTCTCGTTGGTACAGGGAATTTCTTCGTCAATCCTGGCATGGATCAAGGCAACCTACCCCACAAGAAAATGATACCCTTCTTTCACAGGGTGCGGGACTAGAGAGCCCCGATTTCATTTGTTGGTTCAAACAGAAAGCCCAAACTGATGCGCCTATAAGTGACGAGCTGAGACAGGTTGCAAATGGCTATGCCGTTAGGGTCAAGTCATTTACCGGTTATGACGTGAATGGATATCGTTTTCACACAGCAAGCTATGAGCAGAGTCGGCCCAATCGAAAACCACAAACAGCGGAGTTGTTACGCCCGACACTGATGGACTCGACTATTATGGAAGAATTGAAGAAATCTATGAACTATCATTCTATGGTTCCAAACCTCTTACTCCTATCATATTCAAATGCCACTGGTTTCATCCTGGAGTAACGAGATGGACCCCTAAGCTTGGGCTAGTCGAGATTCGATAGGATTCTGTCTATCCAGGAAAATATGTCTACATTGTGGCTCAATAGGCCATCCAGGTTTATTATACGTCATACGCGTGCAAAGACGCCGAGCATCTTAAGGGTTGGTCTATTGTGCATAAGGTATCGCCACACGGTAAACTACCTGTCCCAAACGATGAAGATTACAACTTCAACCCAAACACATATGATGGAGAGTTCTATCAAGAAGAGGGGCTACAAGGGAGGTTTGACATAGACTTAACCGAAGAGATAGGAATGGAAGTAGATAATGAAAGTGATGATGACGAGGACGCTGGAGACGAGGTGCAAAATCTGAAGGACATACAAATGCTTGAGCGATTACGTTTAGGCAATGACAATGAAGACAACATTCCTCCTTCGGATAGTGTTGATGAGTTGGACAATGTTGATAGTGATGACGAGACCTATGATCCAGCTAATCTCAATCATGAAGATTATTTCTAATACATGTAATACTATGTTTTTTGTAATTATGTTTTGTTCATTTTTGCATATATTTCTAATACATGTATTACTATGTTTTTTTGTAATTATGTTTTGTTCATTTTTGCACCTATTTCTAATTATGTCTTGTTTTTCTTTTTTGTTGCAGGTGATTGAACAAAGATGGCGTGCGACCCTCATAGGTCCATGAACTCGATTTACCAAAGACCACGCTGGCTGCAGGAGGAGGTGGAGGGGGCGGCGAAGGGATCGGATAGGAGGAGGAGGAGGACCACCAGCCGTAGGAGGGGGCCGTCTCCTACGCCGCATGAGGAGGAGGTGGCGCCCGTGGATGAGTCGGACGAGGAGCTGGTTCGGCAGACGGACGAGGAGGAGGGGCCACACGAGGACGATGAGTGCGAGGCGGCAGGCACAGGTTCCGCTTCCTTCGACTCCTCTTCGAGTGTCTACCTGCGAGGTCCCGCGAGCCTCCCACAGGTTCCGCTTCCTCACCAACACCCAGTGATTCGCCCTGAAGGGCAAAAGTAAGTAACTTTATATGTTATCACCACTACTTCATATGATATGATGAAAAAAAACTAATAATTTTTCTTAATCACTTGTGCAGGAACTGGGTGGTTGTGTCGGGTGGTAGCGCATGGCTAGTCAATGGCATCCTGGGTCTTCTATGCAGGCAACACTTCCCCGGCATTGTCACGTACGCATCGAAGATGGAGCCGACCTACTCGTTTGATCACTACGTCGTCGCCCTCGATGCGGAGTACCCCAACAAGGTAGCGCGGGTGAAGGCAGAGTTTTTGGTAAGTCTCACTCGCACAACATTGCTCAATACGTCGCATTCATTGGACTTTTCTTGAAATAATAAATGGATACATAGCTTTTGTATGCAAACTTATTACAGATGCGAGGAGGGATTTGAGGCCAGGGCGGAGCAGGTGACTATCAAAGCCTGTAAAAAACTCATCACCGACATGCATCACGAGGCACGCATCCAGGCCATCGTAACCTACTACGGGTCGAAGCTTGGAGAGAGGAAAACCAAGAAAGACGCAAGAGAGATGCAGCTGACTTAGGAGCAGTACCTTGAGGTAAATGAAGAACATCAATATTGATTCATTTTGAGATTAAGTTGGTTTAATTTGATCTTCTTATATGTCCAATACTTGATGACGTGTAGATGATTCCCTGGTGGTGCCAAGCGTATCCCGAGTGCTGGGCGATGATGGTGGAGAGGTGGTTCACGGAGGAGTACCTCAAGATGCGCAGGGATGCCCGGGACCATCGTTTGCAGATGCAAGGTCTAGCACACCATCAAGGCAGCCGTAGCCTCGCCGGATACAAACAAGCATGGGTACACGAATTCATTTATCTATTGTGACACTCAGTTCTGCCTGATTTGTAATCATCGTGCTGTCTTTCTCGCAGTCGACGTCACATAGTGGCCAGGCTTGCTCGGACTTCCAGGCATGGTGTATGGCCCACAAGGGCAAGGCGACATCCGACGTCTCCTTCAACCTAGAGGACCCGCCCGAGGCATACACGAACCCGAGCATCCACTCCCACATTAGTGAGTACACTGAGGTGGCGAGGTCGCTCCATGGGCCAGACCACGATCCAAGCACCCAGGACTTCGATGGAGAGGCCGTCATGAGGGTGGGGCTAGGCAAGAAGCATGGGCGGTTCTGGCTTGGTGACGGTGTCATCGACCCGGCCTCTACTCCCTCTCTCTCCTAGATCCGAGCACGGAGCACGAGCGAGAGCCCGACCATTCGCACATAGCCGACCGCTGCACAGCACTGGGTCGACGCACTCGAGGTTATTCCTATTTTACTCGTCATACATTGATCTTTACACACTTTAATTAGCTTTGCATTACTGAAACATTGGAGTGAAATATTGCAGGCCCGGCTAGAACAAGAAATGAGGCAACATCAGGAGCTGGAGGCCGGGCACCAGAGGATGGCGGCCCAGCTGGAGGCCGAGTGGGCCGAGCGGAAGGCCGAGCGGGCCGAGCGGTAGGCCCAGGCGCAGAGGCTGACGGACATTACGGAGTTCCTAAAAGGGCTTGGACAACGTGTGGGCTTCTCTCTACCAGCTGGGCTATTGGTTCCACCTCCGCGTCCTGTAGCTCCAACTACTCCTGTGAGTATGAAAGTTTTTTACTTTCGCTTGTGCTTTGCTTGTATGGCCTCTACCTTCCTAGATTAGCTATCCAAATAATCTTGTCTCACATGCAATCTTTTCTCCTTTGTGCAGTCTCCATCTAACGGTGGTTCGAATAATCCACCTCATGCACCTCCGAATGATGGAGCTGGGCCTTCACCACAGTCGCAGTGGCCGAGATGAGTGCACGTTGTATTTTTTTCATTTGTTGTTCACTTGGTGATGAACTTGTGATATACTTGTGATGCACTTGTGGACTTTGATGGACTTGTGGATTTATTTAGATGGACTTGAGCACTTATTATTATATATGTGATATATATTGTGATGGATGTGATATATGTGGATGGATGAGATATATATGTGATGGATGAGATATATATATGTGATGAATGAGATATATATGTGATGAATGAGATATATATGTGATATATGTTTGTTTGAATTTATTTGTGGTGATGGAATGTAAAAAAATTAAAAATTGGCGTTTTTGGTCACTTTGCCGAGTGTTGCACTCGGCAAAGGACCCGTTGCCGAGTGCCATGGTCACAGCACTCGGCAAAGCTGGAAAAATGGGCGCTCGGAAAACCATTTTTCCAGCTTTGCCGAGTGCCATGACCATGGCACTCGACAAAGAATTTTTTTTAAAATAAATTCAAACTTTGCCGAGTGTCGGCCAGAGGGCACTCCGCAAAGAATTTTTTTAAAAAAATAAAAAATCTTTGCCAAGGGCCAGATAGAGGGCACTCGGCAAAGAATTTTTTTAAAAAAATAAAAAATCTTTGCCGAGTGCCTGCAGGGTTGGCACTCGGCAAAGCGACCGTCAACGGGGCCGGCGCCGTGACGGTCGCTTTTCTTTGCGTAGTGGCCCTGGAGCTCTCGGCAAAGCCTTTGCCGAGTGCCCGATAAAAAACACTCGGTAAAGAGGGCTTTGCCGATCAATTTTTTGCCATGTGTTCTTTGCCGAGTGTCGTATTCGGCAAAGGCTTTGCTGAGTGCAATTTGGCCTTTGCCGAGTGCCTCAGGCACTCGGCAAAGAACCTTAATCCAGTAGATCCCATCAGTACATATTCAGTTATTCACTATTCAGGTTACACTGCAGCAACCATGACTATACGAGTAGTGTATCTCTCTGATGCCTGGCTTGCTAAAGATTGCAACTAATAAAAACGTGTTACACGTAACACAGCTTTAATAACAAATCTTGTCTGACCAGAGGTTGGAATGTAATGACACGTACTTGTAATAAAAACCAGAGAGTAGTGACGACTGGTTACGTATGGGAGCGCAGTAGACTAGGTAGGACCTTTAAGAAGCCAAGAATGTTGTACCATACACATGATGAGACGAAAATAAATACCTAGTGTCTAGTGAGATGGTGCATTCCACATCTTCTATGTCCTTGTCAAGCTCTAGTATAGTACTCCATCCGTTCCAAATTATAAGTTGCTTTGACTTTTTTAATACATTCATTTTGCTATGTATCTAGACATAAGTTAGATCTGAATGCATAACAAAATGGATGTACCAAAAAATTAAAGCGACTTATAATTTAGAATAGAGGGAGTAGACTACTACAAGCAACAAATTCTGTCACGTGTCACTATTGCTGTAGTTGGGCACTTATTAGACCTTTTTTTTTCAAATCATGGTACAAAGCAGACACACATACGTCTATGCACATTTACACTATAAACGTACAAAGCAGACATACAAGTTGCCTGTATATAATAATTCGAACTAAACTTAAAATTCGTGTGCACGCATGTCAAAGATACATATATAATTCAAAGCTTCGTTTTCCTTCCTTTTGATGAAAGAAAATTAAACTGATGCAAAAAGGCATGCTTTCAGGTGGAGTGGCGAGCTAGACCGATGACCTAGATAGATGTATGGCAGATGTATTATGTATATACTACTACTACCTGCAAGTGGAGGGATAAACTAATTAGGTTTTGCTAGTTTATGTTGTCCACTAGCGTGCAGTGGGGCCCTTCGCTTACAATCGTGGTGCAGCATGCGTTCACATGTGAAAGTGAGACTGGTCATGCATGCCAATGTGCCGGCCACAAAGACGCCTTTGGAGGTACGATGAAACTATAGGGATCTAGGGTGCACAATCTTTATTTGGCGTGTGTGGTGTTACGAAGCGACACTGCAAGGATGCCGCCGAAATTAGAAGCGCGA
Source organism: Miscanthus lutarioriparius (assembly GCA_904845875.1). Classification (NCBI taxonomy): domain Eukaryota; kingdom Viridiplantae; phylum Streptophyta; class Magnoliopsida; order Poales; family Poaceae; genus Miscanthus; species Miscanthus lutarioriparius. The sequence goes on from CAJGYO010000010.1 coordinate 127,028,120, forward strand.
GGGGGTGGGAGGTGGGTGGAGCAGTTGACGGGTGAGGTCACCATGAGCTGGGGTGATGGACAAGGCGGTGGCGGTGAGTGTATATGGGGTTAGGGTTTTAGGTTCTTGAGGGAGAGGGGCTCCATGGCCGTCCGACTTCGAAGGGGGAGGGTCTGACGGTGGTGGTGGGTTGTGGGGCGGTGAGCAAGGCGGTAGGGGCACTGCCGAGTGGGCGGTGGTGGATAACAATTGGGAAGAGACTACGGCGAGGATGAGAAAAGCAGTGTCTTTCTCCTCTGATTGGGATTTGGAGAGGGTAGGAGGAGAAGAGACACTGCTAAAAGGGTATATATAAACACTGCTAGTAAAAGTTTGAACATAAAGATGCATTACTAGTAAGCTTCTCTGCAAAAACAAAACTAAACAGCTAGCCAAATAGCCCCCGGCATATTCTTGAGAGTCGGGAGACTGCTCCCACTAGCCGGGTAAGTCTATCTGAGTTGTGTACTTAGGGTATTATTCTCCCTTTCAGGTGGATGCCAAAGCTAACTGATGTTGTGTGTGGATATCTCCTGGCATGCTCAACGAGAAAATCTTTTTGCTGCGGTTGTAGTAGTTTTACTCTTATACCTCTACCTCTACTTTAATATTAAAAAAATAACTTCTGCTGTTTTTGTATAAAATGACCTTTCTTCCCTGCTTTTATGAAATCTGTTTTGTAATAACTCTGATTTGTAACCTTGCAGAGTATGAAATGGTTAAGAATGTTGTAAGCTTTATTCACTTATTTATAATCCCGGTGAAAACTTGGATTTTTTAGTTTTCCATTAGGATGTGCTCGATAGGTTAACGATTTTAACTTGGTCTCTTGTATGCTTAGTGTCAAATGGCTGACGGGTACACTTGGATTACGTTCAATTGGATGGTTCTGCCACTGCGCGGCATGAATCCTGGCAGGGATTGGGGTAGCTCAAAGCGCCGGGTGCGGCAACCTTCCCCCCTAAGGGCACTGAGCCTTCCCTAGCGAGACAACGGCTTCTCCCTCTACCATGGCTTGGCTCTCTCCATCTTCTCCCTCTCTGATGGCTCGGCATGCAAGGCTGGCACAAGGCGGCAGTGGTGACCTGCCCACAGCCTCGGCATGGAGGTGCCACGTGGCGGCGTTGGCCTACCCGATGACTCACGAGCGTTGCTCTACTCGTCGGCGCTGCTCGTGCGGGTGACGCGCTGGTGCAGTGGCGTGACGTTGGGAAACGCTAGCAAGGCTATGGAGGGCCAATTTTAGCCGGTAGCCAACCATGTGGTGCCCTCCGGTGGCAGATCTTGGCGACTTGGTGTGCGGCGGGCGGAATGAAAGTCAGATGTGTTGGAGTTTAATTAACTGACGAAGAAAACGGAAAGGGGACGGAGGATAATCCCCTTTGTTTGAGAGAATGGGGGAGTTTTTCAAGGGATCGAAAAAATAGGAAAAGGACATCTGCTGCAATGAGTTTTTTATCCCATTTCCCTATATGACAGGTTTTGAAGAAAAGGAGATTGTTTTTCTCAATCTAGTGAAGATGCTCTAATTCATCAGATTGAGTTTCCCGATCCCTACCTTCCATATCGGCTATCCTCCCCAACATTAGGATTGCTAACTAATGGCTCCTAGACCACTGCCCCACTCCACACATCCACTGCCACACTGATATTCTTCCACCAATCATACCATGAAACCCAAAACCCCCACTCCTAGCTCTCCAAAATCTTCAAATCTTGAATTGAAGAGAAATACTGAAGGTAAGGGTGTGAATATCCAAAATTCTACCGGGTGGGTCATGAATCTTGCCAAAATTAGAGAGGAATTTGATGGTCATGAATCTCTGTCTACTACATTTTAGGGACTTGATGACCCCAATGTCACATTGCCTTTGCTAAGGACCAGAACAATGCTTACAACTAGGCTGATTTTAGCATCGAGAGGTACAATCAGTTATAACTTGGGACGTCCTAGATGCCAAATCTTAAGTTGTAATTATGGTCGTACCTCCAGCATTTTCAGAGATATACCGCTATCATATTGTCAATTGTTGTGTTGCTGTAGCTACAAATGCTTTAGCTCCATTAAACATTGTTATTTGGCCTAGCCACAAATTTTTTTCTAGAAATGCTCGGTGTAGGTGAAAGCTCTAGTTTGGTTTTGGTGAGTTGATGAAACCCTAAGTGCTAACCTAGTTTATCAAGTGATCTTGAGATAGGTAGCACACTCCAAGTGGTGAAGCAAATGAAGATCATAGCATGACAATGATGATGCCATGATGATGATCAAGTGCTTGGACTTGGAAAGAAGAAAGTGAAAAACAAAAAGCTCAAGGCAAAGGTATAAACCATAGGAGCTATTTTGTTTTGGTAATCAAGACACTTAGAGAGTGTGATCACATTTAGGTTTGATAGCCGTACTATTAAGAGGGGTGAAACTCATATCGAAATACGGTTATCAAAGTGCCACTAGATGCTCTAACTCATTGCATATGCATTTAGGATCTAGTGGAATGCTAACACCCTTGAAAATGTTTGTGAAAATATGCTAACACATGTGCACAAGGTGTCACGCTTGATGGTTGGCACATTTGAGCAAGGGTGAAGAAGTTAGAGGTGAAAAGGAGTTAGTCTTGCTGGTCACTAAGTGACCGGACACTGGTCTCAGAAGGACCGGCGCGTCCGGTCAAGTGTGGCAACGTAAACGCCAGTGTCGGTCAATCGACCGAACGTTGGGTCATGGACTGACCGGACGCTGGTGAGGTGAGTACGGTCCTATTGTTGGACAGCGCTCAGAGGCTAGGGTCTCTGACCGGACGTTGGCAGGGTCCGGTCGTGCATGACCGGACGTGTCTGGTGAACGGTTTGCATTTCTAGAACCTTAGTGGAAATGATCGGACGCTGGTGGCTCAGCGTCCGGTTAGTTATAGCGCTGCGTCCAGTCAACACAAGTTACCGTTAAAGTCGGGACACATGGCGGTCATCGGGCGACCGGACGCTGAGGTCCAGCGTCCGATCAACTTGACCGGAGCATTCGGTCAGCCCGCGTTGTGCCCAGTGAAGGGGTACAACGGCTCTATTTTGTGGGGACGTCTATTTAAGCCCCATGGCCAGTTGAAGCTTATACTTTTGGCAATTTTCATTGACATAGCAACCTTGTGTGCTTAGCCAAAGCCCTGCCACTCATCTCCATCATTGATTCACCATCTTTGTGAGATTGGGAGTGAATCCAAGTGCATTGCTTGAGTGATTGCATCTAGAGGCACTTGGTGTTCGTGTTTCACTACGGATTTTGCTTGTTACTCTTGGTGGTTGCCGCCACCTAGATGGCTTGGAGCAGCGAAGATCGTCGAGCAGAGGTTGGTGATTGTCTCTGGCTCCGATCGTGGTGATTATGAGGGGTTCCTGACCTTTCCCTGGCGGAGAGCCAAAAGGTACTCTAGTGGATTGCTCGTGGCTTGTATGATGCTCATCTTGTGTTGGTTGTGCGGCACCCTATTGAGGGTTTGACGTGTGAAGCCAATTAGCGTGTGAACCTCCAAGTGAGTGAATCGCCACAACGAGGACTAGCTTGCCGGCAAGCAAGTGAACCTCAGTAAAAATCATTGTGTTCATCATTGATTCTGAGGTGATTGGTCTTGATTGTTATTCATCCTTGTGATTGATTGGTTCTTTCATCCACACGGCGGTATAATCTTCTTGATCACTCTCTTTACATTACCGCAAACTAGTTGTCAAGCTCTTTTGTGTAGCTAGTTGTGAGAGTTTGCTTGCTTGGTTGGTGTAGCTCTTTAGTTAGCCTTTGAGAGACCACTAACATAGAGTAGTGTCATAGCTATTGTGTGAATAGATACTATCTAAACTAGAATTGTGGTAGGTGGCTTGCATTTTGAGTAGGCTAGCGAAACACTTGCTTCACCTCATAATTGTCTAACCATTTTGTTAAGTGTTGTTGTAGAAATTTTTATTAGGCTATTCACCCCCCCTCTAGCCATTAGGACCTTTCAATTGGTATCAGAGCCGAGGTCACTGTGATTTTAGGCTTAACAACCTTCGGTGTAAAAATGGCTCAAATCAATGACACCAAGAAGCCACCCCAATTTGATGGCATAAATTATCCTTATTGGAAGTCAAAGATGACCACACATATCAAGTCAATCAATAGAAAGGTGTGGAAGGTGGTAGAAACCAAAATTGATATTGATGATCCGGAGAATCCCACCGTGGCCGAAGAAGTGCTTCTCCAAAACAATGACATTGCTCTAAGTGCCATTCATGACGCAATTGATGAAAGAACATTTGAGAAAATCAAGAATATTGAGATGGCACATGAAGCTTGGAAGAAGTTGGAAGAATCATTTGAAGGCACTCAAGCCGTGAAGGGTGCTAAGGCATATATCCTCAAAGAGAAGTTTGCAAGCTTCAAGATGAAGGAGGATGAGAGTGTGCCGGAGATGTTCCATAGGCTTCAAGTGCTTGTCAATGATCTCAAAGCACTTGGAGAAGAGGTGAAGGACAAGGACTTCTCCCACAAGTTCTTGAGATGCTTACCGTCAAGATTTGGTACATTGGTCACCATTCTAGTAAGAAGCGGTTTGGACACCATGACACCAAACCAAGTATTGGGAGATATAATGACCGATGATACTTATAGAGATGATGATGAGAAGGAAGAAAAGAAGGAGAAGAAAGATGAGAAGAAGGATGACAAGAAGAAGAGCATGGCATTCAAAGCCACATCATCCAAGGGCAAAGCTAAGCAAGAAACATCAAGTGAAGAAGATGAATCTTGGGATGATGATGATGATGAGAAGATGGCTCTCTTTGTCAAGAGATTTGGCAAGTTCATGGTGAAGAAGGGCTATCGTGCTAGAAGTCTTCATCCAAGAGCAAAGAAGAGTCAAGAAGGTGCTTCAAGTGTGGAAGCAAAGATCATCTTGTTACTCAATGCCCATACAATAGCGACAATGATGATGACAACAAGAAGAACAAGAAGAAGGACAAGAAGGAAAAGAAAGAGAAGAAGGACAAGATGGCATTCAAGAAGAAGGGTGGTTCATATGTAGTCACTTGGGATAGTGATGCTTCCTCAAGTGATGATGATAATGATGATAGTGATGATAACAAGACCACCGGATAGTGATGCTTCCTCAAGTGATGATGATAATGATGATAGTGATGATAACAAGACCACCAAGAAGAAGGTTCTTGCAAGCATTGCTATCAATGAGAAGCCTTCTCTCTTCGAATCTTCATCATGCTTCATGGCTAAGGCCACTAAGGTATAATCTTGTGATGATGCAAGTGATAAAGAACATGATGATGAAAATGAACATGAAAATAAAAATGATAGTGATAGTGATATTGATGAACCTACTAAGGATGAACTATTTGACATGCTAGAAGATGCTAAAGAACACTTTGACATCAAAAGAAGGGAATGCAAAAGCTTGCGTAAGGAACTAGTAGCCCCTAAGCAAGCCTTTGATGAGCTCAATGCATCTCATGAGAGGCTAGAGGAAGCCAATGAGAAGCTTGGCAAAGCTCACAAAAAGCTTGAAAAGGCTCATTCATCTTTGGTTGATGATCAAAATAAAAAGAAGCATGTTGAAACTTGCAATGTAGGTTTAACTTGTGATATAATTGATGAATCACTATCTATGCCTATCATTGTTGCTTCTACTAATCCTTCTTGTAGCACCTCCACTTCTACCTCATCTAGTAGTGATGGTCTCACTTGTGATTCCTCACTAGTAGTTAAGAATGAGAACCTCAAGAAGGAGGTCAATAAGCTCACTCACACCTTAGCTAAAGCTTATGGTGGTGAGGACTGCTTGCTTATGTGCTTGGGTAGCCAAAGAGCTTCTCTCTACAAAGAGGGATTGGGCTATACCCCAAGAAAGGCAAAGCGGCCTTTGCTCCTCACAAGACTAGTTTTGTGAAGAACAATGGTCGGTTTTGCACTAGTTGCAAGCAAGTGGGTCATAAGGAGCATGAATGCAAAAAACAAAAGCAAAAATGCTAATGTCTTGATTCATGCTATATGTTTACTAAGGGTACAAATGGTGTGAAGGTTAAGTTCATTGGTAAACCATGGATGGGCTCAAAGAAGAAAGCCATTTAGGTACCAAAGAGCTTAGTGACTAACCTTCAAGGACCCAAGCAAGTTTGGGTACCTAAAAAGAATTGATCTTCTTTTGTAGGTCAATTACAAAGCCGGAGGAAGGCATTGGGTTCTTGATAGTGGGTGCACTCAACACATGACCGGTGATGCAAGAGTGTTCAACTCAATCAACACCAATGACAATGATGGTCATGATAGTATCACATTTGGTGACAATGGCAAAGGCAGGGTCAAAGGGCTTGGTAAGATTGCAATATCCAATGACATGAGCATATCAAATGTGTTGCTAGTAGAGAGCTTGAACTTCAATTTACTATCCGTGGCTCAATTGTGTGATCTTGGATTCAAATGCATATTTGGGGTAGATGATGTAGAGATCATAAGTGTAGATGGCTCTAACTTGAACTTCAAAGGCTTTAGATATGAGAATCTATACTTGGTTGATTTCAATGCTAGTGAAGCTAGATTATCTACATGCTTGTTCACTAAGTCTAGCATGGGTTGGTTATGGCATAGAAGGCTTGGTCATGTTGGAATGAAACAATTGAATAGATTGGTTAAGCATGACTTGGTTAGAGGCTTGAAAGATGCTGTGTTTGAAAAGGATAAGCTTTGTAGCTCTTGTCAAGCCGACAAACAAGTTAGAAACACCCATCCTAAGAAAAGCATGATGGGCACTAGCAAAGCATTTGAGTTACTGCACATGGATTTGTTTGGGCCAACTCAATACACTAGTATCGGTGGTAATAAATATGGCTTTGTGATAGTGGATGACTACACTAGATACACATGGGTATTCTTTCTAGTGGACAAAAGTGTTGTATTTGCAACATTCAAATCATTTGTCAAAGGCATTCACAATGAGTTTGAAACAACCATCAAGAGAGTTAGAAGTGACAATGGTAGTGAGTTCAAGAACACTAGAATTGATGAGTTGTGTGATGAATTTGGAATTAGACATCAATTCTCGACCGATTACACTCCACAATCAAATGGCCTTGTTGAGAGGAAGAATAGAACACTCATTGATATGGCAAGGTCTATGCTTAGTGAGTACAATGTGAGTCAATCTTTTTGGGCCGAAGCTATCAACACGGCTTGCTATTGTAGTAACCGCCTCTATTGTCACCGATTGAAAGAGATGACACCATATGAACTCTTGAATGGTAGAAAGCCCAACATTGCATATTTTCGGGTCTTTGGTTGCAAATGCTATATCTTGAAGAAAGGCACAAGATTGGGCAAGTTTGACAAGAAATGTGATGAAGGATTCCTACTTGGTTATTCCACTATAAGCAAAGCATATAGAGTTTAGAATTTGGATAGTGGTACTCTTGAGGAGGTTCATGATGCTGAATTTGATGAAACCAATGGTTCACAAGTAGAGAATGAGAACTTGGAAGATGTTAGAGGCATTCAACTTTCAAATGCCATGAAGAACATGGATATTGGTGAATTAAGGCCTAGGCAAGTGAATGATGATCAAGTGCAAGTGCTCTCTAACTCAAATGTGCAAGATGGTACAAATCAAGCTAGTACAAGTGGCTCTCATGATAATGAACTAGATCAAGTGGCTTGTACATCATCTCAATCCAATGATCAAGCAAGTGCAAGCAATCAAGTTCCAATACTCCAACCAACAAATATTGCAAGGGATCATCCATTGGACACTATCATTGGTGATATTTCAAGAGGTGTACAAACAAGATCAAGATTGGCATCATTTTGTGAACACTTCTCATTTGTATCATCCATTGAACCAAAGAAGATAGATGAAGCATTGAAGGATGTTGATTTGGTGAATGCTATGCACGAAGAATTGAATAACTTCACAAGAAATCAAGTATGGGAGTTGGTAGAAAGACCAAAGGGACACAATGTGATTGGAACCAAATGGGTCTTTAGAAACAAGCAAGATCAAGATGGGATAGTAGTAAGGAACAAAGCAAGATTGGTAGCACAAGGCTATACACAAGTTGAAGGTCTTGACTTTGGAGAAACATACGCCCCGGTTGCTAGATTGGAAGCAATTAGAATCTTGCTAGCCTATGCTTGTGACCACAACATCAAGCTCTATCAAATGGATATCAAGAGTGCATTTTTCAATGGCAACATCAATGAAGAAGTATATGTTGAGCAACCTCCCGGTTTTGAAGATGATAAGAAGCCCAACCATATGTACAAGTTGAAGAAAGCATTGTATGACTTGAAGCAAGCACCTAGAGCATGGTATGAGAGATTGAGGGATTTCCTACTCTCTAAAGGGTTTACAATGGGCAAGGTTGACACCACTCTTTTCATCAAGAAGATTAGAAAAGATCTATTTGTATTGCAAATATATGTTGATGACATCATATTTGGATCAACAAATCAAGATTTTTGTGATGAGTTTGGAAAGATAATGGCTAATGAGTTTGAGATGTCCATGATTGGTGAGTTGAGTTACTTCCTTGGTCTTCAAATCAAGCAATTGAAGAATGATACATTTGTAAGTCAAGGCAAGTACATCAAGGACATGATCAAAAAGTTTGGAATGATTGATAGCAAAGTCATTAGCACACCAATGGGAACAAATGACAACTTGGATAGTGATGCAAGTGGAAACATGGTGGATCAAAAGTTGTATCGGTCTATGATTGGAAGCCTACTCTATGTGACCTCATCAAGGCCAGATGTCATGTCTAGTGTATGCATGTGTGCAAGATTTCAAGCCTCACCAAGAGAAAGTCATTTAAAGGCTACAAAGAGAATATTGAGGTACTTGAAGAATACACCAAATGTTGGTTTGTGGTATCCCAAAGGAGCAAAGTTTGAGTTAGTTGGTTACTCTGACTCGGATTATGCGGGATGCAAGGTTGAAAGGAAGAGCACCTCGGGCACATGTCAATTATTAGGAAGATCACTTGTTTCATGGTCATCAAAGAAGCAAAATAGTGTTGTATTATCAACCGCCGAAGCCGAATACATATCCGCCGGTAGTTGTTGTGCACAAGTACTTTGGATGAAGGCTACTTTGAGTGACTTTGGAATCAAGTTCAAGAAAGTGTCGTTGCTATGTGACAATGAGAGTGCAATCAAGCTAACCAACAATCCGGTTCAACATGCAAGAACAAAGCACATTGATGTCCGCCACCATTTCATAAGAGATCACCAACAAAAGGGGAACATTTGCATTGAGAGTGTAGGTACCGAAGATCAACTTGTTGACATATTCACCAAGCCATTGGATGAGAGAAGGTTTTGCAAGCTAAGGAATGAGTTGAACATATTGGATTTCTCTAATATTTGTTGATGCACCCCCCCCACTTATATGACATGCCTCTCCTTCGAGCTATTTAAGGTAAAAGTTGATTGGCATGACATACATCCTTGCTAAGGACATGTTTAGTGCATCTAGTCACATTTCTAAATTTTTTTGGACCTTTCAAGTGGTTCTATTTTATTAGGCTCATTCATGAAAATCAAATGAATTTGATGATTATATGGTATCACTATTGCTTCTATGCTTGACTTAATCTAGTGATAGCATATGACATGTTTATGGGCTTGTAAACCTAGTGTTTAATCTAGAAAATGAACTCTAAGTGTTTAACTCAATGTGGTACAAGATAACCCTTATTTGGAGGTGTGAAGAAGCTTGTCCTTGGATCAAACCGAGTTAAATATCTTTGGTAAATGATCTAGATTAGACCAAATTTGGGAAAATGATCCTCACCCCATTGATTGACATTGATAATCTCAACCCTACAAGTGGTACTATCTATATTTTAAGTCTTTGTGGTCATTGATGACAAAGGGGGGGAGAGACAAAGACATAAGTGACAAAGAGGAGAGATAGTGCACAAAGATAAGTGAAAAGACAACACAAAGGGGAAGAGAAATAGGGGGAGAACTTGGCATAAGAGGAGAGATATGATAAATGGAAAGGGATCAATTGAAACTTTGAGCACACAAGTAGGGGGAGCAAGCTCATAAACTTGTATGGTGCATTTGAATGTGCATTTCATATGTTTGCTTGCATGGCATAAGTTTTAAATTTCAGTATCCATGCTTGTGTGATGTATGCTAATTGTAGGTTTGAATGATAAAATGAAAAACTAGCTTGCATAGGATATCTAATGATTTCATTTCCAAGTATTTCCAAGTGGTATCTTTTCAAAATATGTATTCAAGTGGTATAGAACTAACCATGATACTAAGGATGGTATAATGGTGCACTCCGATTGGTATCATGCTTCAAAGGTCCATCTTTTATACCTTAGCATCATTTGGTAGATATTGACTCCTACTTTTCCTATCTAAGCATATGTGCAAGCTATAATCCAAACTCTTAGCACATATGTAGGGGGAGCAATTGCTACCATTTAGGATTCATGAAACTTGTCCATATTCTTTTACACATGGAAAATATGCTTGGGCAAGCAACATGGATTCAATTGAATTTTATTTCATATCTTTGTATAAGGGTTGTCATCAATTAACAAAAAGGGGGAGATTGAAAGCTCTAGTTTGGTTTTGGTGAATTGATGAAACCCTAAGTGCTAACCTAGTTTATCAAGTGATCTTGAGATAGGTAGGACACTCCAAGTGGTGAAGCAAATGAAGATCATAGCATGACAATGATGATGCCATGATGATGATCAAGTGCTTGGACTTGGAAAGAAGAAAGTGAAAAACAAAAAGCTCAAGGCAAAGGTATAAACCATAGGAGCTATTTTGTTTTGGTAATCAAGACACTTAGAGAGTGTGATCACATTTAGGTTTGATATCCATACTATTAAGAGGGGTGAAACTCATATCGAAATGCGGTTATCAAAGTGCCACTAGATGCTCTAACTCATTGCATATGCATTTAGGATCTAGTGGAATGCTAACACCCTTGAAAATGTTTGTGAAAATATGCTAACACATGTGCACAAGGTGTCACGCTTGATGGTTGGCACATTTGAGCAAGGGTGAAGAAGTTAGAGGTGAAAAGGAGTTAGTCTTGCTGGTCACTAAGTGACCGGACGCTGGTCTCAGAAGGACCGGCGCGTCCGGTCAAGTGTGGTAGCGTAGACGCCAGTGTCGGTCAATCGACCGGACGCTGGGTCATGGACTGATCAGACGCTGGCGTGGTGAGTCCGGTCCTATTGTTGGACAGCGCTTAGAGGCTAGGGTCTCTGACTGGACATTGGCAGGGTCCGGTCGTGCATGACCGGACGCGTCCGATGAATGGTTTGCGTTTCTGGAACCTTACTAGAAATGATTGGACGCTGGTGGCTCAGCGTCCGGTCAGTTATAGCGCTGCGTCCAGTCAACACAAGTTACCGTTAAAGTCAGGACACGTGGCGGTCGTCGGGCGACCGGACGCTGAGGTCCAGCGTCCGGTTAACCTGACCGGAGCGTCCGGTCAGCCCGCGTTGTGCCCAGTGAAGGGGTACAATGGCTCTATTTCGTGGGGTCATCTATTTAAGCCCCATGGCCGGTTAAAGCTTATACTTTTAGCAATTTTCATTGACATAACAACCTTGTGAGCTTAGCCAAAGCCCTCCCACTCACCTTCATCATTGATTCATCATCTTTGTGAGATTGGGATTGAATCCAAGTGCATTGCTTGAGTGATTGCATCTAGAGGCACTTGGTGTTCGTGTTTCGTAGCGGATTTTGCTTGTTACTCTTGGTGGTTGCCGCCACCTGGACGGCTTGGAGCAGTGAAGATCGTCGAGCGGAGGTTGGTGATTGTCTTCGGCTCCGATCGTGGTGATTGTGAGGGGTTCATGACCTTTCCCCGATGGAGAGCCAAAAGATACTCTAGTAGATTGCTCGTGGCTTGTGTGATCCTCATCTTGTGTTGGTTGTGCGGCACCCTATTGAGGGTTTGGCGTGTGAAGCCAATTAGCGCGTGAACCTCCAAGTGAGTGAATCACCACAACGAGGACTAGCTTGCCGGCAAGCAAGTGAACCTCAATAAAAATCATTGTGTTCATCATTGATTCCGAGGTGATTGGTCTTCATTGTTATTCGTCCTTGTGATTGATTGGTTCTTTCATCCACACGGCGGTATAATCTTTTTGATCACTCTCTTTACATTACCGCAAACTAGTTGTCAACCTCTTTAGTGTAGCTAGTTGTGAGAGTTTGCTTGGTTGGTTGGTGTAGCTCTTTAGTTAGCCTTTGAGAGACCACTAACATAGAGTAGTGTCATAGCTATTGTTTGAATAGATACTATCTAAACTAAAATTGTGGTAGGTGGCTTGCATTTTGAGTAGGCTAGCGAAACACTTGCTTCGCCTCATAATTGTCTAACCATTTTGTTAAGTGTTGTTGTAGAAATTTTTATTAGGCTATTCACCCCCCTCTAGCCATTAGGACCTTTCAGTAGGGCATCCGGATGAAGCGCAACCATCCGGACGCCTCCTCGCTGGGCCTGTGGTCTCCTTGGTGGGCTTTCGGATGGGCGGCCCAGACACCCCCATGCAACTGCATCAATTGTTCCCCACTTGCGATGAGTTTCTGAATCGACATTTCCCCTCACCCGATCGTGGCCGCGGCCGCGTCCACCTCGCCGTGGAATCCTCCACCGCACCACGCGGTGCCTCCACTGCACCATCCGCCTACCGCGCCGGCCTCCACCGCGTCGCCAGCCTCCAGCGCACTGCCCTCCTCCACCATGCCGCCCGCCTTTCCCGCTCACCGTATGCCCCCACCGCGGCATCTGCCTGCCGTGCCCGGTCCACCGTGCCACTCCACTCCACCCCGACCTTTGCTGATCACCTCCACCGTCCCATCCTCCCACCGTGACTACCTACATCAGACGGCCCGCCTTCACAGGGATTGTGACGGTTGCTTGTCACCCCAACCCTAGCAGTGCAGGTATGACGCCGGTTGCCTGCCTCCTGCCCGCTCCTCCTTCTCTACCGCGACCAAACGCTAGTTTTGAGTGATGCAAACAAGATCAGGCTGGGATGTGTTGCCCGTTAGGGGCGACTCGCCTAGCAGCACTGACGAGGAGGAAGATGCTGGGCGGGGACGCGGTTGCGGGCGTCTGGCAGTGAGGAAGGTCCCCAACAGCAGGGCACGATGGGTTTTGGTAGTGAGCAAGGTCCCCAACAGCAAGGCAAGACAAGCATCTTCGAGCAAAGGATGACGCAACATCTCTGTGAAGAAATCTCCAATGAAGAAGGTCCCAAACTAGGAAGGTATGGCGTCAAACATGTAGCTCCTGGTTACCTGAAGCATCTCATATGCACATTTTCAGAATTCGTAAATGCAATACACAGGATGATAGTGTGTTCAATGTATGTTGGTGGTGCTTGCTAGGCAGTAGATGCATATGTCCAATGACTGCAGATATTGAAGGAATATAATTGAAATCTTATGATCAGACATGCCATTACTCTTTACTGCATCTCTAATGGATATTCTATTTATCATATATGATAAAATGTATGTTGATTCTTGCTGGGGCTAGTGTTGGATAGCAACTTTGAACATGTATGCTGATTCCTGCTAGGGTTAGTGTTGGATAAAAACTTTGAACATGTTTCATTATGATGTCCTGCATTGTTTCACCATGATATGTCCAGTATTTCATGCCTTCTCCATATATTTTTTTGCAACAATCAGCTATAGGGCGTCTATATATTGGCATGTTTCATTTTTTAAATGTGATGTGTTATCGGCGCATCTATGTTGTCCACTTGCGTGTTGGAACATGTAGCAGCTTGTGTCTACTTTTTTATGCGTTATTATGAACTGTGTACCCTAATTTTCGGATTTGATTTTAATATGCTATTTCTTTGTCTTTTATGCAGGAATTAATTCTCCTAAAACCAAAGGCAAAGGCAATGGAGACCCCTTCACAACAAGATTTTCAGTCCACAGGATCCGTTACCATGAGTTCAGTCAAGATCAGATAGGGTGGATTGAAGAGGCTGGTTTTGGTGCTTTACTTGCCATGTCTGAGTTTTCCATCCCTATGAAGCTCGTTGCATGGATCACGAAGCACATTGATGTTGATTTGAGAGAGTTTAGGCTCAAACAGAAAGTCATTGTATTTGATAAGCAGCTTATTTGCAACATTCTTGGTGTGCCTAGCGGAGAAGAGCCTGTTAAGCTTACTTCTGCCGCCGATCAATATAAAAGCATTCCAGAAGATTCAGGAGCCTTTTATGGATGGATTCAAAGGGAAGTGGCCCAAGTGCATGGAGGTGTTGACTAAACCTAAGGACAGACTCTTTTATGAGGGCATTCATGTTGCTTGCCTTGGGGTCTGTACTCTGCCAAGAAACAGATAATGCATCCACCCCACGGTACTTGTACAACTTACAGGATGTCTCTAAAATCAAATAATTTCACTGGGCTGGGCACATCCTTGATGAGATGATGAATCCAGTCCGAAAGTACCAGACCCGTGATCCTGAAGCTGAAGGTGCTGTCGCAAGCCCCTACCTTGACTCCTGCCTTGCTGTTTTGGCGGTATGTTCATTTTTCCCTTTTGTCTTATATTCTTTTCTGTAGTTCCATTGCAATAACTTTGCTAATATGTTTCATTTGTACCACCTTATGTGTTGCAATAGCTATTTATATATGTTTCAGTACATATGTTTCTATATTCTTCAGCCCTGATTTTCTACTGTTTCATTGGTACTATCTCATGCGTTGCAGTAGCTATTTATATTTGTTTCAGTACATATATTTCCATATACTTCAGCCCTGATTTTCTACTGTTTCATTGGTACTACCTCATGTGTTGCAGTAGCTATCTATTTATGTTTCCATATACTTCAGCCCTTGTTTTCTACTGTTTCATTGCTACTACCTCATGTGTTGCAGTAGCTATCTATGTATGTTTCAGGACATGTGCTTCCATATACTTCAGCCCTGATTTTCTATTGTTTCATTGCTACTACCTCATGTGTTGTAGTAGCTATCTATACATGTTTTATTACATGTGCTTTCATATACTGTAGCCCTAATTTTCCTAAATGTTGGGCCTTCATATTTTTTTGGGTTGTATGTAGATTGCGTACATGGACCACCTTGACATACCTGCTGACCGGGCTACTCACAAGATCAATTATTCTATCCCGCGCATTTGCCATGTCACCAACAACGATTTTCAATTCGTTGAAATTGTTGACAGGAGTAGGCTGCAGCTTAATGCATATGGGCGGCAACATGTGAGTTTGATGCTTTTTTTATCTTCATTCATCTTTGGTCATTTCTTTTAGTCATTATATTATTTCTTAGCATAATATATCTTCATTCATTGTTAGTTCCAAATGACTAGCCCCTACCCTACCTTGGTGCCAATGACTGGTTACATTCCACCCCCGCCGCCAAAGCCTGAAGAAGAGGCCATGGGGCCACCCCTGCCGCCAATGCCTGAAGAAGAAGAAGAGCCCATGCAGCCAAGTCTTAAGGACTAGCTGGATTGCCCAGGCACTTCCAGCCATCGTCCAGTTGATACTCCTGCGGTTGCCATTGAGGTGATTTTGTCAAAATCCTCTCATAATTTCCATATATGTTGCACAATGTGCATTCATATGTTGCAGTGTAATTTCCCCATGTTTCATTTACTCCACTTCATATGTTGTAGTGTCATTTCCTACATGTGTCAGTGACCCTATTTTATATTGCACAAATATATATGTATATATATGTTTGCAATTTCCTATGTTTGACATTGCATATATTATTTTATTGCAGTCCCTTCCTGAAGAATACCAAGTTCTATTGGCTCAGCATAATTCTTTGGTGGAGAAAGATTTTGATGAGCTTGTGCAGGCAATGAAAGAGCAAGGAAAGGTGATCATGGCAAAGCGTGGTGCTGAGTTGGCTTCTAAGTTGATCCATCTAAACAAGCGTCTGAATGATGTTGCTGATTTGGCAAGTAAGATGAGCCAGCTGAAGAAACCTTCCAATGACAATGCCAACGTGCATCCTCCACCAAATCCAACAGCTTCACCTACTGAGTCACCCAAAAAACCGTCCAGCCCACTAGAGAGTACAGGACATGCAAGTACTTCTAGTGCACCAATCCCACCAGAGGATAGAACAGATGAACCAACTCCTCCCCCTCCACCAATCTGACCAGAGGAGAATGCAAAAGGTCCAATCCCTTCCCCTACACCAGTCCCACTAGAGGAGAGTATAAAAGGTCCAGTTCCTTCCCCTACACCAATCCCACCAGAGGAGAGTATAAAAGGTCCAATTGCTTCCCCTCTACCAATCCCACCAGAGGAGAGTAAAAGAGGTCTATTTCCTTGCAAGCCATCAGTCCCTTCATATGTACATGATATCCCTTCTTTTGACCTATTCAAACCTGATGAACCAGAGTTCAAAGATATCTATGGAGAAAGATCTAGAAGCCCTACACCTACTGGTAAACACTCTAATTTTTTCATCCATCTCATTTTATGTGTTCAAATGTGGCTTCTTTGTTGGACACATCCTTTTTCCCTTTTTATCTTATATTCTTTTGTAGTCCCATTGCAATAACTTTGCTAATCTGTTTCATTGGCACCACCTCATGTGTTGCTGTAGCTATCTATATATGTTTCAGTACATAGGTTTCCATATACTTTAGCCCTGATTTTCTACTGTTTCATTGGTACTACCTTATGTGTTGCAGTAGCTATCCATATATGTTTCAGTACATATGTTTCCATATACTTCAACCCTGATTTTCTACTGTTTCATTGGTACTACCTCATGTGTTGCAGTAGCTATCTATATATGTTTCAGTACATATGTTTTCATATACTTCTGCCCTGATTTTTTGTCCAGGGGACACCACCATTGAGGCTTCCAAGGACAGACAAACAGGCTCAAGCACAATCAAAAAAAGGAATAGAAAGAAGAGGAAAAGAATTTATGTTGGCCTTTGGCTGAAGCAAAAAGACACAAGGGTGATGATGATGATCCTAAAGAAATTTGGAACAAGTTTTTGGCAAAAAGAGCTTTTGATCAGGGATTCAAGATAGAGGGTGAAAGCCAACCATGAGTTTACCCACTCCCAACTCCCCCTACCTTTTTTCACTTTGACTTGTCCTACACTTATGCCCCGTTTAATGTGTTGTCAATATCTGTTGCATTAGGCTTGCTTAGTTGTTGTGAATGCATTATTCATGTGTTAAAACTAGCTCTTTTTTTGTTTCCATACTTCATTCATACCTATTGCATTAAGTGATTAGTTAGCTTTTGCTTGTTTGCCACCTCTGTAGTCTTCATTTTTTTAAAACAAAAAATAAAAACCGGCTCTACTTCATTCATATGTGTTCAAGTAGTTGTAGCCATAGCTTTATTTAATTGTTGCAAGTGTATTTTTCAATGGTTGAAACAAGGTTCTATTGATTTAGCACTTCGCTCATCTTCCTTCTAGTAGGTTTTGATTATGTGTTCATTGTTTATTTTACATCAGTTGTGGTAATTATATCGTCTTTTCTTTTCTACAAGGTCACCTTTCATTGAGATCGATGGCTTCCACGTTACGTATGATGAGTTATATGACTCCTTCAAGCCACGGGGATTGGTTGGTAACAATGTAATGGCCTTGTGGAGTTACTAGTTTAATCTTGACCACCTTCAATTGTATGAAGAGAAAAAAACAAGAGATATAAATTTTGCTTCCCTTGTTGGCCACGGTAATGATACAATACCTGTGACTTTCCATTTCAAACTGAATTCCTGGAACTCATCTTTTATTTAGCTTTTTTCTTTTTATGTGTGCTGGACAGGACTTCATGAGTGTGGATCCAGCTTCTTTCAGACATGATGGGACTTGCAAGAACATTTACACCAAGATAAACGAAAAATGGACTATCACCAAGATGGATCTGGTACGTGAGCTGTATATACATTGTTTGGTTTCAATGAAATACGATTAACGATGTTGTCAAAGGTGCCACATTAATTTATTTAATTTTACATAACCATACTATGCAGATGTTCTTTCCGATAGTATTTGAGAACCACTGGGTGCTTCTTTGTGTTAGTATGTTCATGAAGCAAATTGTTTTCTTCGACTCTTTGAGTGCCTCCAAGGAGAGCACATGTTTGAAGCATGCCCAGAACTTGGTAAGTGGCTTTCTTGCTGTATCCTGTGTTTCTTGGGTGTTTTCAAGTAGCTTTTACTTTTAGTTGAAATAGCTCTCGATTACCTGTTGCAACATATTTGTGGTTCTTGGTGTAAATTTCAACACATGTGATGACATATGATGTGCATATAATTTAGCTAGCAAGCTGAAAAATACCAAATAAGAGGATTCAGAAAATCTAGTGTCACCTGGTGTTTTCTAATTTGTCACTGCCTCTTGTACATGTTGCACATTTATTTTTCAGTTGTTGAAGTAGCTCTTGATTATCTGTTGCATGTGTATTCCTGAACTGTTTCATTGTTTTTTAGATTCAGAATTTTGCAACCACAACACTAAAACATGGGGTCCTCAAAACTGACGTGTCTCGTTTTGACTGGATCTACCCTATAGGATATCCTAAACAAAAGAATTTGTATGTTTCCTATTTAGCATGTCCCTCCTTGTCATTATCGCCTAATGATTGGATGTTCACATGTTTTATTGTTCCTTTTTCTTAAAAGGTTTGATTGCCGGCTATACACAATGGATTATATGGACGCATGGGATGGCAAGAAGATTGTAGCTTCATCACTTGAGAAAGTATGTGTTTCCATTCAAAAATTTTCTTATTTTTGCAACTCCTATTTTTGTCTCTAAATATGCTTGCTGAGTTTTGCTCTCCTTTCTTTTTTTTCATTATCTCTCTGCCCAGGGGTCGATGCTAGAGTACAGGAAGCACGCTGCTGCACTACTCCTTCTATCAGAATGCAATGTGGTTAAGCTAGATGACTTTGTGAAGAAGTATGATGCCAAGAAGACCTGATCAAGTTGATGCTATGTACCTTAGGAGGTGTCAGGAGAACGATGTGCATTGAAACACTAGAATTCTTGTAAATATGGAGTCCTGTTATGCTATGTGGCAATATGTGAATGCTTGTAATCTTAGGTCATCATGCCCTGGAAACATCCTGGCATGATGTTGATCTACTTTTGGTAGCAACTAAAGTCTGCTAGTGTTGCAATGTTGTGTACTGTGAACATCTTTCTAAAAATGTTGGTTAGTTTTTAGCATGTGTTGCAACATTTCTTTTTCTATTGGTCCATGCTTTGTCAATGTTTGTCCACTTTTGCAACAATGTTGACCATATGCACGATCTGGTAGTCAACCTTTGCTTTTGTATAGCCACAATTTCATATGTAACAGTAGTGAGACTCGGTTGTTTCATTAGAGCATTTTAGATGTAACCGTAGTCAACCTTTGCTGTTGCATGGCCACATTTTTCAGATGTAACAGTAGTGAGACTCGTCTGTTTCATTAGAGCACTTCAGATGTAACAGTAGTGAATTTATGATGTTTCATTAGAGGATTTTAGATATAACAGTAGTGAGACTCGGCTGTTTCATTAGAGCATTTAAGATATAACAGTATTGAATTTTTGCTGTTTCATGACCATATTTTTCAGATGTAACAGTAGTGAAACTCGACTGTTTCATTAGAGCATTTCAGATGTAACAGCAGTGAAATTATGTTGTTTCATGACCACATTTTTCAGATGTAACATATGATTCAGGTACTTGCAACATATGATTTAGGTACTTGCAACAGACCGCTACTACCAATTCAATATGGTCGATTATAGTCTCAGAAAATGGCATAACAGAACATCAATGTGCTTTTTGCCATACTTCACCACATGCAGCTGTCTTTTGCTGTGGGTAGTTTTTAGGGTACATCCACTCAAACTTTGATACATCACATTTGAGAGCACCACTTGCAAGAGCAGCAATTAATTTTATTGTAAAATGCTATAAATTAAATTAAAAATGATCTAGTGCTATGACCTAATTATGAACAAGAACTCAAACTAGAGCTTCAACTCCGTTTCAGTATCTCTTGTGCTGTTTGCATGTATTTGCATGTTTGAACGCTATGCCCGTCTTCATGGCAATAGGAGCATGGGGGGGGTTTCTTACTTCCCTTCTTCTTTGATTTACTCTTCTTTATAGCTTTCTCCCTCACTTGCTGCACAATGCTCTTCTTCCTTTCCACTTTATCCTTTGGCCTTCCTTTTGAATCATTGGCGGGAGGGTTGTTCACCATGGTTGTGTTGACCGTCCTTTGTTCTTGGCATTAATCTACTTCCATACTTGCTGCACTTCCGGCTGCCTTAACATCTTCCCAAACCTTGTCTATCCCTTGTAAAGCAATTTTATACTTGTCAGGAGCAAAACAAGCATTTACTGCTAGTCCACTCATTTTTTGCACAATCCATTATATCTAAGCTTGTTGGTTGTAGGAACACCAAAACAAGCTTCAGGTGACAAGAGGTTTTCACTGATCTTTATGGTTGCTTCCTCTGACCATCTTCTAAGCAAGTATTTCTCTGGAATTTGTTCTACATCGCAGCTGGTGAATACTTTCAAAATGTGGGGACATAAAAATCCATCTTGCTCAAACATATTGCAGGTGCATGAATATGTTGTTGCATTATCTTGGATTGAAACGTTGTAGGTTTTCCATGTTAGCTGACCGCATCTGTGCACTTGTTTCAATATCTCTATGGAAACACCTTCACCCTCTACAGTGACCTGCCCCTTCTTGCATGATGTTGAGTCACGTAACAACTCCTAGAATCTAAAGAAAACACTCCTAGTGTAGAAGCGAGCAGCTTGCTTCTCAAATGCATATCTCCCCCAAAGTGGTGGTTCTGAAATCTCACCCTTGCAGCCTTCAAGATTCTCTTTCTCAATCCTTGTGTCCATGATGTACTCATATTATGTTACAAATTGCAGCACCGAATCTTGTTGATGCACTAGCTTCTTGAAGAGTGAATTCATACTTTCCGACCTTCCTGTAGTGCTTGTGAAAGGGAAGAATGGTTTCCTAAAGTATGCTGGTGCCCACATTGTCCTAGCAACTGACATGTTCTAAAATGCCTCATTCTTATGCAGGTTGTACTTCTCCAAGCTATGCCACATGAGCTCAAATTCTTCTCTCGTTTTAGTATGATTAATGCAAGAATCGAACTCATTAGCAAATTCTTCACTAGAGTTGATCAGCCAACCAAGTTTCTTACAAGCCTTGCTCACTACATGAAATTTGCAGCATCTATGTATAGCATCAGGGAACACCAGCGCTATTGCAGCCTTCATGGCCTTATCTTGGTCGGTCATTATATTCCTTGGTTCAAGCCCACCCATTGCTTCTTTCAAGGTTCAGAATACCTAGACAAATGATTCAATCGTTTCATCCGGAAGCAAGGCACAACCAAGAAATATGCTCTGCATATAGTTGTTCACACCAACTATGGGCGCAAATGACATGTTGTACCTATTAACACAAAAGGTTGTGTCAAAAAAGATACAATCCCTGAAAGTCTTGTACATCTCCCTTGTCCTTCCATCCACCCAAAACAACCACCTAACAACATTGTCACTATCAATCTTCACCGCATAAAAAAGGTTGGACTCTCGAACTGCTGCTTCTGAAAATACTCTAATGTTGCCTCCATATCTCTTAAATGAACTCCCTTCCTTAGGTGACTCCTCAAGTTTGAAATATCCTTGGTGTTGTATGACAAGTTTCCAATCCCACCATGGAAATCAGAAAGCACAACCATGATTTGCATGGTGCTAATGTTCCTATGGTGGAGTGTCTTCAGAAGCTCATAATCTGCAAACGAAATGCACCGATGGGACCTTAGCTGTTTCCTTCTTCCAATCTGCTTCACGAAGGGATGTGTGTGTTCTACTTTCATCACAACCACTCTCCATTTACCGCCCCGCAGACCAACTGCCATATGTGCCTTGCAGTCGTATTTCTTGATAGTGCTGCACTTTTTTGACGCTGTGGTCAGTATAGCCGAAGAACTCTTCTTCTTTGAGGCCTTAGCTTGTGCTACATCTTTGGTTGAGCTCTTCCTCTTTGAGGCCTTAACTTTTGATACATCATTGGTCACCGTGCTAGTTGAAGTGTTGTTCTCCTGCTCACTATCTGGCCTTCTGGCATGTGTGCACTCAAATTCCTTCCTAATAAGCTCCTTAGTAACAGTACTGTTCCTTGATGATGCAACCCGGATACTGAAACCCATTTTGAATGCATAAGCATTGTAAAGTCTCCTCGCTTCTTCAACACTGTCAAATTCCATCCTCACAAATGGCACCATAGGCTATGAACACACATCTTCTTCATGGTAAACTTCTTCAGATGACACATCCACATCAATATAGCCTTGCATATCAGTGGCATTGTTGGAGACACTATGATTGATATCCATTTCACTTTTTCCCTACAAAACAATGATCCAAAAGTTTTAAGCATGACACACATATGCACCCTCCTTAAAGGAAACTAATGAAACAATGCTTGATGTAGTAAAAAGATCTTACTTCAGCAACAATTCCACGTGATGTATAAATATTTGTGTGACTGCAATTGTTATTGCTTGAGCTTGCGGTATTTTGTGGCAGTCCAACAAATGTTTGTTGTTGCATACTGGCACTATTTACATCCTGCATATACCCCATGTTGCAAACTGTATAAGTAGATGTTTCACGTGTGCTATAATTCTATGTTTCCTTGGTATAAACATGAAGACAAGAAACCATGGACTAGATCAAATGAACACAATAAATACATCATAAATTCGAGACCATCCTGCTTACTCCCCTTGCAAACTGCATAAGTAGATGTTTCACGATCTATAAAACTCCGTTGCAAATGGTAATCTGCATACAGTTCGCTACAGATAAGAACAAGGAACTATCCACTATTGCAAGCATAGGTCGAAAGAAGCTGGAAATCATAGATCTTACCTCAGCCACGCCATGAACAGATATGGGAACGCTCCTGGAATTGGCAGCTGCGAGATCTCCATCTAATCGACGAACCGGTAATCTGCTACTCGAAGCACCTCCTCCATGAGTCTGCTTGAACAAATCCGCCGAATCGTTTACAACAAGTGGGGGTGGGTGATGTGCATAGGGATGATTCTCTGGGGAAACTCGATTTGTTACAGTAGGTGAGACATTGGGGATCGATTGTTGCAACGATTGTCGAGCGGCGCGCGCGGAGTGGGGAAACACGGTCGACTGGAGCAGTACGCGACGGGAAGAAAGGGAAGCGAGATTTTTGGGCCATTCGGTACACGGGCTGTGTGCTGGGCTTGCATCCACGGGAAACGTCCGATGGATCGGTATCCATCGGACATCCGGGCACCGGCGCTCTCCATTTTATTGAGCCCCACTAATCTTTACTGAGGTAAATATTCATTCTTTGCTGAAGTGACTAGAATATATGTCTCTCCAATATGTTCTTACTTAGTTAAATGATGTAACGAACCATTGAATAATTCTTAAGTTGTTTACTGTTGAATTGCAAAGTGAATATGAATGTTAATTAATTACGGATTATAGTGATTAGTTAAACATTTGTGAAATAATGGACATGGAGACATGTTATCCTAAAGCCATAGACATGTATTTGAGTATTGTGTCCTTGAAATTTTGTTAGTTCTATGTTTATGTGTATAATAAATTGAGATATTTTTTATGTTTTTAGAAAACGTTAAATGAATACCCACCGCTATATCCTACTATAGCTTCTTATAGATTTTGAGTGAAGGAGGCCACCACTAATATAGCTTAGGCCGCTACTTGAAACCTTAGGCACCTCTCTCCAAGGACCATAATAGAGTGCTTAAACTGTTAAGCACCAGCTAGCAAACCAAAACATAAGGTGCCGGCCATTATACATATCGAATTGTCGTTGTTTTACATCTCATCCTCGTGCACTGATCCTATTTGACATCTCATTACATAAACCGTCAAATGATCTTTTCCCTACAAAACTCTGCATTATTGGCACTACTACTGTCCCAAAAAAAAATGGAAGATCAAACTATACTACTTCTACTTTCATAAATCCTATTAATTAATTAGCTAGGCTGCGGAGCTAGTTAGCACGGGTAGTCCATGAAACTATCGCACTCGAGGAAACGGTCGAGATCGTGGAGAGGGTCGTCTTCAGCTGCCATCTGCGCCGCCATGTCCCCAGAATACCCATCCCACCAGCTGGTTTCGACGGAGATGCATGAACCAGTAGCCGACGGGATATCGCTTGCAGGAGAGTCGTAGAACTGCTCCATACTTACAGGAAATATCGGCTCTTGGCGCTGTGGCATTTGGTCATATGGAAAGCAGGCAGAAGCAGGCTCGACCAGAGGAGGCAGCAGCAGCGGTGGTTCTTGCTTCATGTTCATGGCAGCCGCAGCAGCATGCCCAGTCGGAGCATTGGTCATCGTCGTTGTCGCCGTCGTCATCACTCCCTTGCCGCAGCAGCCTGCTAGCAATGCAGTGAGGTTGCTGCTGCTGCTGCCGGTGTTGGCTTTGACACTGCTGCAGGTGTGGTCGTTGTTGTAGGTGACGTGGTACATGGGCGGGTCGCTGTTGTCCATCTGCTGGACGTGCTTGGTGGCCAGGCAGCCGGCGTCGTCCTTGTAGGTGCACCGGAAGTAGCTCCTCGTGAAGAGCGTCCCGTTGATCTTCTTCTCGCCGTATTTCCTCCACCCGTAGCCGTCGTCGTAGGGCACGGCGGTTAAGGTCGTCCATGACGACGAGGTCTTCTTCTTACCTTCCATTGCTACTGATGATCTGCAGAAATTTCAATTATTGAAAGCAGCAGTCAGCGAATGAGTTGAAGAGGGTTAACAGTTAACTGCACACAGAACCGCTGAAATCGATCCACCAGTGCACACAGCCACACATTCACACACACCTTCTTCTTTTGGCGCCTCTTGTTGCCGTGATGGGTACTATGGCTTGGGAGTCGGCAGACGCCGGGATGGGCAGCGAGAGCTGAGGTTCGGCTTTGACGACGCTTATTGGTGCCACAGGAGCAGCAGGCTGCTGCTGCTTCATGACGGAGAGGGCGACGTTGAGGGCTCGCAGCGCCTTGCTGAGGAGGCTCTGCGCGAGCTGGGTCGACGGCGGCGACGAGGAGGAGCAGTTGACGAGGAGGAGAGGCTGCTGGAGCTTGATGAGCTCGTGCACCTGCGCCACCTCCCTCACCGCGGCCTCACGGTCCGCCACGCAAGCCATCTATCGATGACCTCCTCTTCAGTTCTTGCTGGATATATACGGAGGACTATGGAGTAGTGCTGCGAGAACTGATGCTTGTTTGTGTTGTTGGCTTGTGGCAACTCATCCATGGACCATGGTGGCCCTCGACGAGCTTATATATATGCAGCGGCAGTGCAGCCTCCTCTCCTGCTGCCTCCATGTGTGGTGTGGCCGTGTGGGTGGTGGACCAGACCAGAGCGCGTGGAATCGGATAGCAATAAGCAATCCATGGATACATTGGTCGTTCAGCAGGTAGCAGGTGAGCTCACTAAAGTATGGTTACAGCAGGACAGGCACTAATAGTCCAAGAAGATGCCCGGAACTAGCTAAACACCGCCTCTGAAACTGAAACAAACCTTTTTAACTTCGTCGTTCTCTTCCATCAGCATTCAGCAGCTTTAGTATTTGCTACGCATTCACAGAAAAATTCAGTCATAATCATATTAACCAAAGATTTCTGCTGGTCCTTCCTCATCAGTGTTGACGACGCGTGTGCATGCGCAGTCAGTCACAAGAGCAGCGTGGATCCATTGGCTGACGATCCGACTCCGAGCAGGTGTACACTACTCCAACCCAAGTTTGAGCAGCAGAAACGAATTAACGGTCGTTATTTGCAACTAATTAATACTGGCATACTGTCAACGCCTGCGCACTCTTGCTGACATTTAAGCAGAGAGAAATCAGACTGTATGTCAGAGTCTGAATTAGACCATGGATGTATAGCTAGGGTTCATCGATCAGTCAGTACTATATTCACTATTCAGGTTACACAACACAGACACGCTGCAACCATCAACCATGAGTATTAGTGTATATCTGATATACCTGAGAGTAGTAAACATTGCAACTGACCAAAACGTGTTACACGTAACAACAGCTTTAACAAATCTTGTCTGACCAGGTTGGGATGGGATGTAATGAAATGGCGACTTGTAGTAAAGAAGCAGCTAGCGAGTGATGATGGGTACGTGCCGTCCATGAAATAATATACCACCAACTTGCTCCGTATCTTATTTTCATAATTGACTGCATTATGTATGGAAGGAGTATAGACTACTGCAACCAACCAGTTCTGTCTGCACGTGTCACTATTGTTCTACTTTAGCTCTTAGACGTTTTTTTTTTTGCAAAGCATAGTACAATGCAGGGCACTCAAACATGTACACATATTTACCCTATGAAGTATGAACGCATATACATATTGTACCACTATGAGCACCGAAACACTGAGACTGAGCTGGTAGATTTCAAGATATATTGACGAAGTCACCACGATGGCCTCGTTATCAATGGGCACATCGCTTGCCATCACTGATCTACGAGCATTAGCTGCTGATCGCTGCCACCCTCCAGAAGCTGCCGCGCCGCCGGCGCTGCCCTTTTGCTCCTCGCCGCTACCGCTATTGCAGTCTAGGTCCCTCTCCTTCTTTCTCTCCCCGCGAGTATGCCGGTGGCAAGAAGGAAAAGGTGACCCATATTATTTCTCCTTTGATAGCGCGTGCTTTGACAAGGCATGTCGATCTCGCCTCTTCTTTAATTTGCTACTAATTAAAATAAAGGATAGATATATATGATACGCGGAATGTTGGAAAGGAATTATTGGAGTGTAATGCAAACGTAAGGATGCACTCGTCATGTGCTAACGTAATACTAATAAGTATGGGGTAGCTAGTTTAAGATAAAATGAGCTATATGATGGTGGAAGTGGAACGTTGACGACGACGACGACCACACGATTAGGTAGCTCGCTCCTGCAGGTTCGTCGATCGTCGAATCCTGCTAGATTTGCCCCTCACCTTTACAGTGCTATTTGTTGCCGCGCGCGCCTTGTCGTCTCTGCTTTCGAATTCTTTTTAATTTTTCAATACGCGGTGTAGCACATCAGCACCGTTGTCCTGTCCTTTCCTGTCCTACTAGTACATATAACAATCCACATATATATATATATATGCATGTGCCTATATATGTGGATTGACGACAGACGATTGAATACATAGTGAGTAGTTTTGCCTATATACAATTCGAATTCAAAACTAAAATCCGTGTGCACGCATGGCCATAGAGTACATATATACTTACCGCAGACCGGCTCTTTGGCGAGTGCCAAGTGGTTTGCCGAGTGTTGTTTTTCAGGCACTCGGTAAAGACGTATTTGTCGAGTGTTTTTTTTTTACACTCGGCAAATAAGCTCTTTGTCGAGTGTTTTTTTTACACTCGGTAAAGAAGCTTCTTTGCCGAGTGTTTTTTTTTTACACTCGGCAAAGAGCTTCTTTGCCGAGTGTTTTTTTTACACTCTGCAAAGAAAATTTCAAAGCATATTTTGAAGCAGTAAATTAATTCAAATGAAAAAGTTTTCAACTACAAAGTTGTACAACTCATCAAGATGTACAATGTTTGTTTTGGTCTTTTCTTCATATGACAAAGTGAAAGTAAATTTGTTCACAAATCTAACATATCTCTCTTGTAGTTTATAAAACTACAAGAGAGATATATAAGATTTGTGAACAATGTTAGAATGATCATGTCGGATGAACAGATGACCAAACAACCAAAATAAACTTTGTAGATCTCAAAAAGTTATGAAACATTGTAGTTGGCAACTTTTTGATTTGAAAACATCTTGTCATGCAAAACTGTGTTTGAATTTCCAAATTTTAAAATTTAAATTTTGTAAACGACCTCGGATGGAAAAACTTCCTAAACTAAAAGTGTAGATCTCGAAAAGTTATGAAACTTTGTAGTTTACAACTTTTTTATTTGAATTCGTTTATGACCTCAAACAAGCAATTTACACTCGGCAAAAAAAGCTTCTTTGCCGAGTGTTTTTTTTTACACTCGGCAAAGAAAATTTTAAAGCACATTTTAAAGCAGTAAATTAATTCAAATGAAAAAGTTTTCAACTACAAAGTTGTATAACTCATCAAGATGTACAATGTTTGTTTTGGTCATTTCTTCATATGACAAAGTAAAAATAAATTTGTTCACAAATCTAACATATCTCTCTTGAGATATATAAGATTTGTGAACAATGTTAGAACGACCATGTCGGATGAACAGATGACCAAACAACCAAAATAAACTTTGTAGATCTTGAAAAGTTATGAAACTTTGTAATTGGCAACTTTTTGATTTGAAATCATCTTGTCATGCAAAACTATGTTTGAATTTCAAATTTTTAAAATTCGAACTTTTCAAACGACCTCGGATGGAAAAACAACCAAAATAAACTCTGTAGATCTCGAAAAGTTATGAAACATTGTAGTTGGCAACTTTTTGATTTGAAAACATCTTGTCATGCAAAACTGCGTTTGAATTTCCAAATTTTAAAATTCAAATTTTGTAAACGACCTCGGATGGAAAAACTTCCTAAACTAAAAGTGTAGATCTCCGAAAGTTATGAAACTTTGTTGTTTACAAATTTTTTATTTGAATTCGTTTAGAGCCTCAAACAAGCAATTTACACTCGGTTTAGTATAATATATTGGGAACTAAAACGGAATCCAGACAAGTGACAGTGTGGTGTAGTGGTAGAGGAGGTTCGTGCGCAGCGAGAGGTTTCGGGTTTGAATCCCGTCGGTCACGTAGCCGTGAAATTTACGCGAAAAATGCCGGAGATGGGTGGGCGCTGACCGGTGGGGGCCTCCACCAATTAAAAAAAATTCTATTTTTTTCGGTAAAAATTCTCATTTTTTTCGGTTCCAACTTTGCCGAGGGCTTTGCCGAGTGCCCGACAAAAGACACTCGGCAAAGACGCCTTTGCCGACGCATTTTTTGCTGAGCGTTGTTTGCCGAGTGCAGCACTCGGCAAAGCCTTTGCCGAGTGCAAATTAGGTTTTGCCGAGTGTCCCTGACACTTCTTTTGATGAAATCAAGTTAATTAAACAGCAAACATTTGCAGTGTGGCCCTTCTAGCTAGATGAATATATACTATCTGTTGCTATCGATCTGCAAGTGGATAGATAAACTAATTAGGGTTCGCTAGTTGTTTATGTTGTCCACTAGCGCGCAGTGCAGTGTGTCCCCTTCGCTCATATATCAATCGTGGTGCAGCGTGCGTTCACATGAGAAAGTGAGACTGGTCCATGCATGCCAATTGCCAATAATGCATGCCTGCCACAAAGACACCTATATTACGATGATGGATAGGGATCCGAACCTAGGGTTTCATGGTGATAGACATACTGATGACTTGGGCCATTTGGAATATACGAAATGACTTCATCTTCAACAATATGAAGCCAGTTTGGAGGCAGTCAAGTTCAGCTTCAAAAAGGAAATAATGAAGCTGCTTTCTCTAAGAGCAAAGGCCAAATATTCAACAATTTTTGACTCATGGATCCAGAATCTGTTGTAATTTTCTCTTGCGCTCTCATTTTATTTGTTACCTTTTGGGTCTCTTGAAGCCCTTTTGTAATATTTTGTAAACCTCTTTTACCTTTCAATAAATTCATGTAGGGGTCTAGGCCCCTCACTACTACAAAAATTATTTGTAGGGGCGGCTGGTGTTGGTTTGTAGAGGCGGCTCGGCCAGCCGCCCCTATCATACCGTCTCTATAAATCATGCATTTGTAGGGGCGGTTCCCAGACCGCCCTTACAAATCGATTTGTAGAGGCGGCTGGTGTTATCAGCCGCCATTACAAATCGATTTGTAGGGGCGGCTACAGTACCAACTGCCCCTACAGTACATTTTTCCGTCAAAAAAAATTCAAATTACCAACACGTACTCCCCTAAATCATCCTGTGACGAGTAAAATACATGAAGTATCCTGGCAAACTTGACTGTAATATTGTGGCTCAAATAAGATTGTTTAGCGAAAAGTTTCTAAACATCTTCTATAGTACGAGAATCACAATAATAACAAACAGGCTCATATTATGACAACAAAACATATATCTATATCACAAAAAGACCAAGCAAGCACTCAAGTGCTAACAAAACAAAAAATAGAGGTAGTATGTATAGTACAAGTAGATATGTCTAACATATGTAATAAATTGGCAAAGAGGTAATCACCACCAGGGCAAAAAATGAGTAATTAAGTGCACTGTGCTTAAAACAAAGTTTCAGTATTAAAGCTATATTTGAACGATGGCTACAGTATCATACATTTTAGATAAGAAACATAGTATTTCCATTTCAATCAATACACTTTAAACCGTAAAACATGGGGCCAGTAGCAACAGGTAAAAGTTATTCAAAAAGGAAGACAACTACCAAAAAAATGTACCGAGAAACACTAATATTGCATAATGCAACATCTTAAGGCATGATCTATTGGTTCTCAATGCAGAACTGAAGATGACGTAAAATACAATGCAGACTTTTGCATTATTATAAAAATTTATTGTAAGTTATCAGCAAACCAGAAGAAAAGTTTCAATTTGATCCAACCTGCTGCTCGATATCTGTATGGATAAACACGTAAAGGATCCAATTGGGTCACGGTTTGTAAATATGCTGCCCACAGATCACATTAGTTCTCTTGTTGTGATTTGCCTCACATCATGTCAACTATTGTGTTTGCCTTTGCCTTTCATAATTGATAAGTTTGTAATTTCCATACATGAAAAAGCATCTCCAAGTGTTAAGTATAAGGGCCCTAAGACAAAGCCAACAATGACAAATTTGCACAGACAATTTGCAGGTTCAGAACTTAGAACCACATTCGACTACATTCAGTAGAAATAACTCAAGCAACCAGGCAGAGATTCAATACCAATTGAAGACATGGCATTGCAAAAAATGAGCTCAAACTCATTTCCACTTGTTATAAGCTAAGCAACAGCATATCATTGTTTCTGTAGACAGAAAACGAATATGATACAAAAAAAATACATGAATCAGTGACAGTAACATTAAAAGACAACAAATTGTGTTCTCTAGACTGATATTAAATGCATTTTGTTCCATCAAAACAAGTATTGCTTAACCAACTAAACTTTACCATCTTATAACCAAATAAACACGATGAAATACTAACGGTCCTCTAAAAGATAATCATTCTCTTTAGGGATATTGAATAATGCAATAAAACTTCTGTGAGCAAAGTACCTGTGATGAGGCACGCAAAAGCATTACTGTTATAATAAAGAAAGCTAACTCTTCTTGAGAACCCACCTTCACCAATGAACTAAGGAATATTGAATAATGCAATAAAACTTTTTTTTACCTTGTAAAGATCATCCAAAGATTTCCATCCAGTATGAATACGAAAGCTCATCACCATGTATTCCAAGAAAGTAATTATCAATCTCTGGGAAGAAATCTTTGAATGAAAAAGGCCTCTGATAGGATACAGTTATGCATCTTCTATAACCTTTCTCAATGCTTGCGGACCTAAAAACATCAGTACCTGTAGGTCAAAAAAAAAAGGTGTTACAAGGGCTGATTACATAATGACAAAATACTACCCAAGTTCCAAGAACTGATTTCAAGAATATGTCAAATGAACCCATGCATTCCATAACAAACCTCATTTGCATCCTTGCAAGTATCTGTATCATTCTTCTTTGGCCACTTGACTCTCCAACATTTGATTGCATCAAATCAAATGGGAAAAAGGAAATGAAAAAAAGAATGGTCACATAACATTTTATTTCACAATAGTTAAAGAATGCTGATGCACAAACCTTTCTTTACCAAGTCGACGAGCAAGTTCCTCGGCCAGAGCCTGACCTGGATGATCATCATCAGTTGCTAATATTATCCTAGATGCCTATTCCCATGTGCCAGAACAAAATCAGTAAAGTGATCTGCTAGCCTCATAAAATAAGTTAATAGATTGATTTCTGAAGAAAGTCTTCACCGAGTCGAGATAGTCTTTGCAGTTCCAAAGATAGTTATACTTCTTATCCTAGCTTTATAGTGAACATACACAGGCATTAGGTCACAGATTAACAAACTACTACCTGCAGAGATAGAACAACAACTAAATCAGAGCTACACATCCAAAGGGAAATAGAAAATACAGAACAATTCAGTGGAAAAATATGAAACGACAGTCAGATTACATCACCATACAACTAACTTGACCAGATCAACGGAGGAAAAGGGAGGAATCGAAGAAGAAAACACGAACCCTATCTCGTCGCCCCGGATCTGAGTCGCTGCGAGGACCGCAGGGAGCAGGCAGCGCCGGGGGGCAGCCACGCGCCACGGCTAGCGGCGGGGCTCGCGGGCGCCGCGTCGTGGCAGGAGGCGGACACCACCGGGCCCGTCGGCGCGGTTGCGGCGCACACCGGCGGCGCCGCCGCCCAAGCCGTGCGCACGTGGAGGTGCCCGCGCCCGGGCCGGGCTGGTGCGCCACCACGTCGAGAGAGAGAGAGAGAGGTAGAGAGGGAGAAGGAGAGGGAGAGGGAGGGGAGGCGCGGGCGGGGGAGGGGACGGGGCGCGAGCGGCAGAGGCGGCGCGCCGCGAGAGGAGCATGAGTGAGATGAGTGGGAGGGGAGGCCAGGCGTGGGAGGGAGCCCTTTTTCGCAAAGGGAAGGCATCCATTTATTTTGGGTGAATTGGAGCGACGTGGCTTGCTGGTAGTAGGGGCGGCTCGTAATACCAGCCGTCCCTACAAATCGACGCATTTGTAGGGGCGGCTCGTATTACCAGCCGCCCCTATTGTGCTATTTATAGAGGCGGCTGCTGTGCTGGAGTCCGAGTACATCACTGTAGGGGCGGCTCCAATGCCAGCCGCCCCTAAAAAAAGTCCCGTTGCTACAAACTGTTTTTCACGTAGTGCCTCCAGTTTCATAAAAAAATTTACAGCGTGGAAAATGAGCAAGCAACATGAAACCAGACGACCGGTATGGAAATTAACCTGCTCCGTCCATTCTAAAATATATACTAGGTGTGAACAGTTAATTAAGCTAACCAAGAGTGTATTAGTAGGCTTTTCTATGTAAAATTTAAATGTCTAGAAAATATAGAATTTTTCTAGCTAGTGGCGTTTATAGTTTCACAAAAACACAAGGGTATATATGCTGGTCATTGTGACTACTTCCTCTCTTTTTCAAAATTCAAATTCCAAATAACTAGTCAACCAGCTTCATGGAGTGATTTTGATTCTCCAAATGAACGTTTCAAGGAATAAACCTCATCCGAAATGTTTCTACGAGGATTTAGATCCCACATGCCCTTATAGTTTTGTTCCAATAATCCAAGTTAAATTTATCTCACTAGTAGAGAACAAACTTTGGGTTTTTGGCTTTAGTCTCGGTTGGATTTGTGCCCGGGACTAAAGGGATCATTAGTCCAGGTTGAATCCCCCAGCCTGAGCCATTTCGAGCTCTGCTTGCTCTCTGTTCTTGCTCGTGAAAGGAGTTAATGCTTGTGGGATTTGTGAAGACTTCATTCCTCCATCCATTCATGGTATTTTAGATTGGGAATAATGGTGAATTTTTTTTTGATTTATACGTTATTTGAACTCAAACTCACTTGGTAGTTTGCATATGTAGATGAATGAGATTCCATGTACAAGCTTTTGAAATATTTATATAGTTTCCATACATTTTAATTTGTCATTTATGTATAATACTCGAATAGAAACTTATATGTATGGACGTATATTAGTAGCGTAGAATTCATATACAAAAGGCTAATTGAAACAAAAAAGAATTAAATTGAAAAGAAACCATAAAAGAAAAAAAGAAAGAAAAAGGAAAAAAAGTACATTTAGTACCGGTTGGCAACACCAACCGGGTCTAAACATGCTAAACCCGGAGCAAGTTCTGGAGTCTCATTTAGTCCCGGTTGGTATTACCGACTAAAGGTTCTCTTTTAGTCCCAGTTCCCTGACCTGGGACTAAGGGGCGGGCTTTAGTCTTGGATTCGCGCTAAAGGGTTTTCCAACTGGGACTGATGCTCGCTTCTATACTAGTGTCTTACTTTATTTGACCAAATTATATACATAATAAAATATATCAATATTCACAATACCAAATAAATATACGACATATTTACGATGGATTTGATAGAACTAATTTAATGTGTATATGTCGACACATTTTTCATATAATTTTGATCAAAGTTAAAAGAAATTGACACAGATAAACTTGAAACGGATGGAGCACATTACTAGGCCCCAATGGCGCTGCAATATATTAAGAGTTGGTGAAGAACGTAGCAATACGCGCCTGACTTTTTTTTATTTGAAGAACGTAGCAATAGTCACACGGCTTTGTCATTTAGTCCACAACCTGACGTTTGCAGTATTTCAAATGGACATTCCCGATATTGGCGACTATCAGAATTCAGAAATCAAAGGTTCTTCCATGCATATCGTTTCTTCTGTCCACACAAGTACTAGGGACTGGGGTCAATATAAAATGTCACTTGCCACTTACCAGCATGATATTATAGCAGGTTTAATCACAATAATTGGAGTTGAACTATAATAATAATTGAGAGTAAAGTTCGATTTGCTCCATGAATTTAAAAAACACTCTCGAACTTAAATACCGAACAACATAAATCTCTCAACCTTTGAAGTTGTTGCATTGGACTTTTATGCCAAAGAGTGAATGGAGGAGCAATAATAGACTTTGCTTATAATCACTTTGATCTAGTTGTGTTCTTGTTCCCTTTTTTTTTACAACAATTAGCTAAAAAATTTGTAAGACCTTGGTTGTGTGCACTCTATTAGAGGCCAGAAGCTTTTCTCCCATTATCTAAAAATACTCCCTCAACTTTTAAAACTAAACAAATTACTGTTTTAAAAGAGTTCAAAGTGGTTTTGATGATGGTTTCAGCTGATGTGGCACATATTTGGCTTGTGGGCTCCATGTGCCCTTGGTTTGTTTAGCCATGTCATCTTTATTGAATAGGGGGAATTCCTTGTGTGCCATTAAAAAAGATCGCAATGCCCTGTGTGTCCCTGGAAAAGTTCAACGGTCTTCAGCGTCACTGCTCTAACTTTTTTGTGCCCTCCATGCCACTACCGTCAGTTTGGGCTCTAACGCCATCAAACTGCAGGTGTGAAAAGTCAAAAATACCCTTATGTCTAAATATGTCATTAATTTTTTGAGCATCTTAACGACTTCAAATGAAAAACCTCAAAATTAGAAAGTTATAGATCTCGTCGAGATCTATAATTTTTATATAAAAATTATCTTCATTTAATTTCACAAAAAAATGATTTGATATGATTAATATATCTTAGAAAAATCATATCTTTTTTTGCGGAATTAAATGAAAATAATTTTTATATGAAAATTATAGATCTCGATGACATCTACAACTTTCTAGTTTTGAGTTTTTTCATTTGAAGTCATTAAGATGCTCAAAAAAATTAATGACATATTTAGACATAAGGGTATTTTCGACTTTTCACGCCTGCAGTTTGACGGCGTTAGAGCCCAAACTGACGGCAGTGGCATGGAGGGCACAAAAAAATTGGAGCAGTGGCGCTGAAGACCGCTGAACTTTTCTAGAGACACACAGAGCATTGCGATCTTTTTTAATGGCACACAAGGAATTCTTCCTATTGAATATTTGGGCTCCTAAAAAACATGAAATGAAAAAAGTTAATTACAAAGTTTTAGATCTTATCAAGCACCAAAAATGTGGTATGCCTACATCTGAGGTTGTTTGAAAAAAATAAAAAAATGAAT
Organism: Miscanthus lutarioriparius; assembly: GCA_904845875.1. Classification (NCBI taxonomy): domain Eukaryota; kingdom Viridiplantae; phylum Streptophyta; class Magnoliopsida; order Poales; family Poaceae; genus Miscanthus; species Miscanthus lutarioriparius. Next base: position 127,064,025 of record CAJGYO010000010.1, read on the forward strand.
TTCATAATTAGAGAACTTAAAAAAAACCTTTGAGCTTTTAAAAAAATCTTGAGCTTATAGATGAAGGTGAGATATATAACTTTGGTATAGACCATGTCAAAGTCCAAGGCCATTTGATTTTTTTTTTTAAATCAAAATCAGAGAATATTTGGTCCACTAAATGATCTCCGATAAAAATGTTGTTAATGGCAAAGTTTTAGATCACATTGAGAAGTATAAACTTGGTATAGGCCTTGACAACATTTGAGGTGGTTTCAAAAAATCAAAATAAAAAAATGGAGATATTAAAACAAATATTTAGGCATTTAAATGATCTGAGATAAAAAAAAAGTTATCGGCTATAAAGTTGTGGATCACATTGAGGAATATAGATCATGCCAACATCCCCAAGATCATTGAAAATGTTTTACATGTGTTGAGCTCTACAAATATAAAAGTTATCAACTAAAAAGTCATAGATTGTGTCGAGCTCTACAATGTTGATATAAAGTTTGTATTAATCCGACTTCATATGAAAAAGTTATGATTCTTTATATAAGAGAATAGAAAGAGACCACCTTACATGTGGGGCTCATTGCCACGTCAATAAAAATTACTTTGAAATTGTCAAGTAGAGTATTTTGTTCAGTTTTAAAAGCTAAGGTGTATATAGTCTGGTATTGAAGTTAGAGGTTTTTTTTCAAATTCAATGACTCTAGCGGTAAATTCAAAATTGACTCTAATAATAATGATGATGCCAAGGTGCTTGTTGGAAACATATATAAATTCGGGTACAAGTTCTCAAGTTCTGTTAAAAAAAAGGACAGGTCATCGTTGCAACTTGCAATATCTTGTACCAGTTTTTTTTAGGAAGTGCCGCCCTTTATTAGTTCATAATAGAATATCTTGTACTGTCTTGAAAAGAATGCAACTATGGGTTGCGTGCCACGAAAAGTGGTTCACGTTTGACTAAGTTTTTAGTGAATAATATTCATATTTATGACTTTAAATTAATTTATTATGAAAATATATTTTGTAATTAATCTGATGGTAATTATTTGGTATCATAAATATAGATACTTTTTATCTATAATTGGTCAAACTTAAGGTACTAAAACGTGACACTGTGCTAGAATTGCATTCTTTTATGGACGACAGTAGTACCAATTGAGTACGGCGGTATCTGTTCCATTTTAGGTTTTGCATGTAGTACTGCCACCGTTCCAGCAACAGTACAGAAGCAACAAAATTGAAAAAGAAAAGACAAAATTAGTTTCTTGGCCTAAAGAAAGTTGCGCTTAGTTTTTTTGGCCTTTTTCCTTCAAACTTGCCTATTCGGCCCTAAAATGAATTTTGTTTAGTTTCTCGGCCCTTCTATTAGTTTGATGGTCTAACGGTGTTAACTTGTATGCGAAATGACTCTTTTACCCCTTGTGCCCAAGGCAACAGTCCTCTACTTATACGCAAAATAACTTGTATGAGAAAATTATTTTTATATATATTTGCACATGACTCTACTATAGGCAGCCTGCTGAAAATATTTTTTCAAGTATGAAATCATTATATTTGCACAATATATATAAAAAACTAATGATTCTTTGCTTGAAAAAACATTATACCTTATTTTTGGAAATTTTTTATAATAGGCAGCCTCAAAGGTCTGTATATCTCTATTGTAGGCTGTTGGACTGTTGCCTTCGGCGCTTGAGGTAAAAGAGTCATTTCGCGTACAAGTTAGCACTGTTCAAGAGAAAGGGTCAAACTAACGGAAAGGGTCAAACTAACGGAAAGGGTCAATGAACTAAATAAAATTCATTTTAGGGCCAAATAGGCAAGTTCAAGAGAAAAATGGCTAAGAAACTAAGCACAACTTTTTTTTAGGGTCAAGAAACTAATTTTCTAAAAGAAAGAAAGAAGGAAGAGAACCCATCTTACGCCCAGACCACCATAGCTCCGCACGTCACTGGATGATAGCCCACAGCGCTACAGCCCAAACGCGCAGCCTGAGCCCACGTGCTTGCATGGGCAGGCCCAACACCACAGCCAGTGACGGTCTATGAACTCTGAAGTCAACAGCCTACACGAAATGGTTCTTCAGGCCCACTAAATATGATCGAACTTCTCCAGGTCTTTGGACCCTGGGTCAACTGTAATAAATTCAATTCAGTTAAGGTTGCCAATATTTTGCCTCCAATACTGACCTTTTTTTCAGAGAAGAAAGGGAGCAGGGACTGATCTAGAAAAATATCTAGGGGGGCTTTTTCAACCTCCGGACAACATCCATGGCAAAATTCCTCTCAAGTTGTTTCTTCTCTGGGTCCGGCGGGGGCCAGAGCCCCACCCGCCCCACCGTTGGATCTGTCCCTGCAGCCAGCTTGTTTCTAAAATTGCATGCATGCATTTGAAGGAAAAAAAACAAAAAAGAGGCGTATAAAACCTTCAGCCTCTTCGGGAGTATATAGCAGAATGACAATGCAAATATGCTGTCCTTGTTTAGAGATTATTACCATATTATGGAGTGAGAGTGATAGTCGATAGAGCATCCGATCCTGGGCACCTTTCACCGTGAAAATTTTACGCGTTAGCAACTACTTTGTGCATGGAGAGAAAAAAAAAGAGAATAGTTGCAGACAATCATGTTTGAATCAGCAACCCAGAACTATTTCTTGCCCATGCAACCTAGCTCAGCCTAATCGATATCTAGTGGTAGTTTAGGGCCACTCTTTAATTACTTCATCCGTTTACCAACTTTCTTGCTTCATAATCTTAACTAATTGATCACTTTGATGTTTTTTTGGTCGATCCAATGATCGAAAAAACCTTCCAACTGCACCTTATCACTACCTCCGAGAATGATGTGTTACTAGGTAGACACATGCCCTTTATTTACTGGAATAGTCTGTCTATATTTAATATTAAAGACAGAGAAATTTTTAGTACACCTTTTTTTTCACAATGCCACTAAGTCCTCCGTGTGTAACCTGAACTCAATAACTCATATGAGTTAGAACACTAGCGTCTAGTCATGGTACGAAGGCTGATTTCGTGAAGTGACGAAATGGAGTTCGACTCCAAGACAAATTGGAATAGACCACATTTATTGAAAATCTCAGAGCTGTAATTATCTTCGAGTAGATGACCATGCAACAAATTATACGTCTCATTGCAACATATGGATATGTTCATTAGTTTTTTTTCTCTCGATCACGCAGCGTCTTTGCACTAAGATAGAAAAAAAGTTTAATTTCATTAGTTTGATATAATAAAGAGAAATTTGAGCCCCTTATTTCAGGTGCAAATCGTCTCTTCTAACGATAATGGACCGGGGAATCTCCGACATGAAAGGACAGCACCGACACAGACGTCGGACGGGCATCACATTCGCCCTCGCCCTCCCTGCCTCCCACTCCGGCAGGAGATTAGAGTGCGAGAGTACGTACGTTGCCATGGCCACGCCTGCCGACTCTTCTCCGGCGCCGCACGTCCTGGTCGTCCCGTGCCCGGCGCAAGGCCACATGCTGGCGCTCCTCGACCTCACAGGCCTCCTCGCGTCCCGGGGCCTCCGCCTGACCGTCGTCGCCACGCCCGCCACCGCGCCACAGCTCGCGCCGCTCCTGTCCGCGCAACCCGACGGCGCCGTCCGCGCGCTCACGCCCCCGTTCTCTTCCCACCACGCCCTGCCCGCGGGCGTCGAGAGCGCCAAGCACCTGCCCCCGGCGCTCATCGTCGCCTTCGCGGACCTCCGCGGCCCGCTCCTCTCCTGGGCCCGCGAACGTGCGGACGGTCCCGACCGCGTGGTAGCCGTGCTCTCCGACTTCTTCTGCGGCTGGACGCAGCCGCTGGCGGCCGAGCTCGGCGTCCCGCGGGTGGTGTTCTCGCCGGACGCGGTGTGCGGCACCGCCGTGCTGCAGTCGCTGTTCCGCCGGATGCCCCGCCGCGAGGACGAGCGCGACGACGACAGCCCCATCGCCTTACCCGACCTCCCGGGCGCGCCGGCGTTCCCGTGGCGGCAGATGTCGGCGCTGTATCGGACCGGACGTTCCGGCAGGGCGACGACGTCTCCGAGAGCCCGCTGGCGTGGCCGATGACCGCCGACCATTCGTGAACGCGCGGCTGCTCGTGGACGAGCTCGGCGCGGCCGTGCCCGTGAGCTGGGGCTGGCTCAACGCGGCGCCCGGTGGCACCGCGGACGAGGTCGCGAGGGTGCTTGACGACGCGGTGAACGGCCGGCGGTGGGCTGAGGTGGCCAGTTGGGTGAGGGAGCTCGCGGACGAGGCGGCGGTGCGCCCAGCCGGCGCGGTGGGCTGAGGTGCGCGGGGGACGTTCCTACTTATTTGTCGTGAGAGAAAAACACTGTTCCAGCTAAAAAAACAAAATAAAAAGTACGGATTACGAAACAAACGAACAGGGCCGTAGATGGTTTTGCCTTCGTCTCAAGTGCGCTCGTAATTCGTGTTGCAATAAGCTCACTGGAGCCATACTCTAGTCTCATTTCTCCACTTCAACTTTGGACGAATTTGGATTTTCGAATATGAACTGAACAAGATCCACCAGGTATAAACTAGACTGTATTTTCTTTTGATAGAGAAACAGAAACCAACCTGCTTCTAAAATTGTAGAAAACATCTTAATAAAACTGTGACTGTATAGAATCTGTAACCTTCAGCATTTCAGTAGTAGCAGACTGAACATGGCCAATAATCTGCTGCCAGGAATCCGAGACATACTAGTATCAGTCTCTAAACAAACAAATGGAGCTATCTCAACTGTCAAGCGCCCATTCTGTACATATCATTCATGTAAAAAAGGGTAGACCCACTGCCGGAGGCTCCCACATGAGTGAGGTCTGGAGAAAGAAAAACCGAGGCAAGCCTTCTCCCGTAAAATCTACGGAGAGGCTGCTTCGAGCCCGCAACCTGGTGACTCAGTCTGACAGCTCTCACCACTGCACCAGGCCTGCCCTTCGTACGTATCATTTATGTACTACCAGATAATAAAGAAACCCCAATAGTCCAAATACCATTCTTCACATCATTCAAGCACAAAAACATGGCTTGAATCCAAATGCAAAGAAGTAAGCAGCAGGCAATCATCTCTCTATGCAATGCAGATCAGTATATTGGGCCCCGGCCTGTGTAGTTCAGGCTTCAGGTCCGGGACAGTAATATCGCCGCCAACTCAAGATACAAACTCCACTTGCCACTCCAAGAGGCAGACAATGCTGCTGCTTCCATTCCTGAAGTTCATCACAAGAAATGGAAGTACTCGATGCACCTGGACTGACCGATTGGCAACAGCGTCCTTGACAGAGCGCTGTTGCTGCTGGACGAAGGGCTTGGCTGCGCAGAGTCATCAACCTCCATCTTAGCAGGACCGTTACTTGTGGGAGATGGTACACCGCCTGTCCACTGGAACTGGTGTGCGTAGGCGCTCCTGTCAGGCTGTTGGTTAGCGCTGTAAGAGTGCACGATCGCCGACCGTGGTGTGGCTGGGGATGTCAGGAATGAGGGCTGTTCAGAGGCGGCGTGCTGGCTGAAGCAGATTGACACTGCCTTCTCCGAAGATGACTGCGACGCTATGTCTCTAGCGCTTCCTAAGGCGCTTGAGCTGGTGCTGCAGGTGTGATGATTGAAGTAAGTGACAGAGAACAATGGTGGGTCGCTGGTGTCCTTCTGCTGGACTTGCTTCGTCGCGGGGCACTTCATGTCGTTCTTGTAGGTGCATCTGTAATAGAACCTGAAAATAGGATGACATGTAAGAAAAGTTCATTCCAAAAGGGAAGAGAAGAATTATTTGCGAAAATACTAAATGCAGTGTAAATACTTTAAACGAAAAGTTCAGTCATATGTAAGAGAATACTCTGTTCCATCCTTTTTACGTTTTGAGATCAGTACTTGCATGTCTTCCACTAATAATATAACAAGAGGACATCACAAAGTCACAGGAAGGGACTTTGAGTTGAGCTGCTTTGCGTCAAAATGAAATTTCTCAGTTTTTCACTAATTCTCTATTAGAGACCGACAGTTAGTGAGTAAAACACACGGTCCTATTAAATTTCCTCTCAGAAGGTTGAATGACACCTTTTTAAAGATTTCTTTAGACTTTAGTGTACCAACTTGTCTTATTCCTCTTAACAATTCTGGAAGGACTCTGCAATAACATCCAAATGTCAAAGGTCTACTTACCTTTAACTCAGTAAGTGGGTGAGTATTTTGGAAAATAAAGATGCATCATGTCCTTCCCCCCTCTGTCAACATTCAGTCTACCTAAATTAGGTGGAACACCATCTACAAACACTTTTGAGGCCTCTTCATCTACTGCGTCCACTGCCTTTTAGAAAATAAACATTAGCTCCCCATCAATTAACATGCTCTTGATGGGCTAACAATATATGGGGGTCTGCACCGCATTCCAATCGCTTTCTAAAAATGCAGAAAAAGGACTGCCAGAGACTGTCGGCATGGATACTACTAATAGCTGAAGACTTGAGTTGGACAACATGCACGCTAAACAAATGAGGCAACTTTTAGTATGCTAGTGAAGTATTAGATTTCAAACGAGTTGCAAATGACAGGTACTAAAGGTGGCCAACTTGTGAACTGTATATTCACATATAAGAAGTGTTAAGAGGAAGGAAGTCTGAAGTAACACTTTACGAGTTCTTTATGTGCCTAGTTGAGTTGTCAGTTAGGAAAGAGATTTCCACTTTGAATGTTCTTTTTCCAGTAGTCACGACATAAAAGACTTTTCTATTTCACAAGCATTTGTTATTATTTCAATCATTCAAGGGTACGGCGACACCTGTCCACCGACAATTCCACCAGAGAGCGACTAGTAGACAATCACACAATTTGATATGTCCGTCTCCCCTGATATTCAAACGTTAGTCGCACTAAGCGGCAATGTGATTTGGGGGGGAAAATAAAAAGTATTTGGCCCACACACTAAACATACAAAGACTATATATTGACCAGAAGCAAGAGATTTGTTTCTTTTTGCGGACAACGTATAGTAGCAACATTAGATTGAATTTAGATATGTGGAAATTGGAGCTTAGATGAACATGCCTGCAACTGCTACCCACTGTCAGTTTCAGATTTGTTCTCCACTCACTCAGACCGCTGAACCACCTATGGTATTCGATACTCCTGCGCGAGCAGGGATTTTGGTGAATAGCAATTTTCTTAAGCTAGCAGTCTAGCACAAGACAAGATGAATGAGAGACGTAAAATACACAACAGGCATATATATGATCCTCTTCCAGTTCCATGTGGCATCAGGAGGTAAACAATCCATACTGAAAAGGTCCAGATGTGTGCCTGCCCACAAAACTACTGCAACCGGCAAACACGCTTCATTTAAGATAAAAATTATACTAACACTAGACTAGAGATAGGAAGTACGCGCAGTTCATCTTTACTTATACTACTACACTAGAAGCCAGGATAGCATATATAAAGATACTAAAAATGAGGAATTATTGCAGTCAAAACAAGGCAAGAACTTGTCCTTAAATAAATTCTGAAGAGTTGAGGTAACCACCCCCAGTGGAACCAGCAACAGGTCTCATAAACACACTCCAGATCTGGTAATAAGAACTAAATTGACCATCCGCGATACATAACAGGAACAAAAGACGCTAATTTGAGGGAACACTGTAGGGCAAGAGGGGCTATGGGTAAACGGAACGAACCTGGGGAAGTTGGAGTTGGAGAGCTTCTTCTCGCCGTACTTCCTCCACTGGTGCCCGTCGTCGTACGGCGCGTACGTGTCCGAGGTCCAGGTGCGCTCATCTTTCCTGCCGATTTTGATATTTTTTTTAAGAACAGGCGCACACACACCGTGAGACTGAAACTCGCAGCGCAAATTTCGCGGCGGGGGGCAAGGAGGAATCGACCGAGGACGCTGCGTACCTGATCCTCTGCTGGGTCCTGGCGGCGGCAGCCCTGCTGGAGCCCAGGTCGCAGGGGTAAGGAGGAACCGAGTCCAGAGCCATGGTGAGGAGGACGGCGGAGGCGAGAGGGAGGACCGGAGGAGGCGTTTCTTGAGCTCGGCTGCCTGCGCTTGGATGTTGTTGGTGGTGCTAGAGACGACGTTTCTGACCACCTTTATTTATAGGCATTAAACAACGACGGTGCAGGAGCAGAGCATTCTTTCATTTCAACGTTAATTAACACGCGTCGCTTAACGCCGCTTCCACTCTTCTCGTCTTCATCAAACATCAATTATTTTCTTTTTTTTTTCTCCTTCGAAAATACTAATACCCTTTCTGCAGCCCTGAAATAAAAAATAACAGACAGGAGCTATCTATAGTATCTTTTCAACGATAGACAGAAAACTTATAAAAAACAATAGACAACAATTTTTTTTATATACAAAAGATATGTTTTTTAATAATACAAAAGAAGAAGCAAACCTGGTTACATAACAACGACTTCTCTATTTCTAATAAAACAATGAAAAACAAACAACACATAGACAACAGCAAAATTGTCCAAGGATTGAGAGCAAGAATACTATACGAAATTTCCCGAATAATAAAACTTCTGATGTGTGTCTGCCTTGTTATTATTTAATTTTATATATCTCCAGATCATGTCATTACAGTAGTTTCAGAAATAATTTTAGTAGCTGTAATGAGTAACGGAGAGACCTGACGGAGTGAGGCTGCTGGTATTATCAAAGAGCCGGCCACATCTGAATGACTGTTATTAAAAAAAAATCTGAAGGACTGAACGCCATTAACAATACAAATCCATGTGCAGTGCAGGACAGCTAGCTCTGCATTTCTTTACATTTCTGAAGACTAAGCTTGGTCTTACATTACTTGTTAAATAAAATAAAAAGCAGGCACAGCCTCACTAAAAAGACTGCTGCTTAGTTGCTATGGATTCTATGTGATTAAAAAGTTAAATATATATTTTTCGTTCAAAAAATTTAATATATTTCTTCTCAAAAAATGGATAATATCCTGCTAACATTCCAGAAGCTAAATACTAAATACCGAGTTACCAATGAGCCCATATAAATGAAAACAGCTTGTCCTTTTTAATAAGATAAGATTGCATCATACCAATATTTTAGCCATTGAGATCGTGGCTATCGAAGTAGCCGCGTCATCTCACGCATTATTTTGTTACGGAATTAGGAGAGATAGTGGACTTTCTGGTGAGACATTCAAGCAGTCAAGCTTAGTTTTATTTGCTTCAAACACATCCATGTACAAACAAACAGCTCATCCACCCAACCATTCTTTATTTTTTAATTGTGGAATGAAGAAGACGGTTGCGTTATTCAATTACCAAACTGTTGCAAAAAGAAGTTATATTTTTTGTGCAGTAGTACCTAGTCCCAATCAAGATTGAGGGGAGGTCCAAATGGACCCCTCCATGTTTCAAATATTCCATTGTCTTAAAAAAACACATATATATAGTATTGTGTCAGTTCCAAAAATGTCCACCCTCCCTAAAAAAAATTGATTTCCCCAAATATGAGTGGTTTCATCTCAAGTGACAAATACTTGGAAGAGGAGAGGACAGAGAACAATAGGGATATAATTCTCTACTCTGCAAAATACCCTTTAATTTGCATTTAAATTTATTATCTGCATCCAAATATAGAAAAAAACTGACAAATACTAGGGCCCGTTCGCTTCGCTGAAAAAACAAGCCGAAACACTGTTCCGGCTAAAAAAACAAGCTAAAAAGTATGGATTATAACACAAGTGAACAGGTCGATCAGACCATTTACACAAGTAGCACTTGAAGCCACCTTTCAGGAATGGGTACTACATCTACATGAAGCGCAAAACTAACTTGATCTAACAATGGCTTCTAATTTCTATTATTTCTTGAGCACACTCAGGTGATGGGTCATAAACAATGGGGCAGATGCAGTGGAACTTGTGAGCAGCACCTAATTGAATAATCAGAGAGAGCCTGTTGGAGGAAAACAAAGACGACCTAGTTGATCCGCTATCTAAAAAGTGGACGCTGATACAAGGTGCTTCCATGTGCTGTTGCGCTGTTTTCGTGCAAATCGCTCCATCTTAATCGATCCGCGTGAGAATCTCTCTAATTATATTATTGTAAACAGTTTTCTTTTCTGTAGTTAATAACTCATATGATGAGAGCGCGGTGGGATGTTTCCTGGAAGCTATGCTATGCTATCATCTCTTCAGGGGGACCTGAGATAGAAATTGAACAGTGCTGTCGTCTTCTGACAGCTGATCTGTGTGCATGCCAAGCTTAGCTTTCTTCCATGTTGTAAAAGTTAGAATAATAAATAAATAAACTCCCCACATTCTAAATCAAAAAAAATCAAACAATCTAAAGTTTGATTTGACTAGTTTTATAGAAAATAGTATATAAGTTTATTGTAAAATATATTTTATAGTTAATCTAGTAAAACTTATTACCGTCATAAATATTACTAATTTTGAATATAAGATAAAAATTTAGAATTGTTTGACCCATTAGGAAGTGAGTTTTTTTTTAATAAAGAGAATATACAATATATAGTCGAAGAAGATATTATTCGTCTTGGACCCAATTAAATCAACTCCTTTCCCAATACAAAATAACCTCGGAAACATTGATTTTAACCTTTTTGCTTTACATACAGAAGGTCTGTTGAATCTCACTCGGCTCAAGAAAAGAATTGTTCTCAAAGACGATAAAACACGGCAGGCACTTAAGTAATATTTATTTGATAATAATGCCACCACCCCATGTGTAGGAATCAAGTATATAGTTGATCTGGGGAGAAAAAAAATCGGAATGAGTTGTTGAGTTGGTTTAGGATTCCTATTGTTAATTAGCAGTTCATGCATCAGCTTAGCTACTAGCAGTGTCATGTTGTAAAGCAAGAGGAAGCTGCTTAGGGACACGGCAATCTTCACAAAAGTCAGTCTCTGCTGCTGCTGCTGCTACTAGTATTATTCTAATTTATCTAGCAGGCTGCTGCTGCCCAACAATATTTTATTTATATAGGCCAGGTTTAGTTCGGCGGAATCAGCGCCGTCGAAATCACTGTATCAGCACTGTAGCTACAGTATCGTTTTATTTTTATTTAGTAATAGTTGTTCGATCGTTGACTAATTAGGCTCAAAATGTTCGTCTCGCAAAGTACAACCAAACTATGTAATTAGTTTTTGATTTCGTCAACATTTAGTACTCTATACATGTACCATAAGTTTGATGTGACAGAGAATCTTCTTTTTGCATAGTATTAAAGTTTGAATTTTGGTGGAACTAAACATGACCATAATTATATGTGCAGGCTTGTGGCTGCAACGAGATAGTAGAAAATCACATACCTATTGACTTCGGTGTCGTCGGTGAAAGGGAGACAGGTACGCGCCAGGAGTCAGGACTCAAGACATGTCTCGTTTGCCAGGGAGCTTCAAATTCTCATAAAATCTTTTCATATCCGAATTCTCCTTGAAATGTTTCTCAGGTGATGCAGGGTTATTCTCCATCAGTTTGTAAAAAAAATTTGGTAAGGATTTTGGATTTGGATTGTGAAGAAAAATAAGAAGACGATGATGAATTAGAACAGGTGGGACACCCTTTTCGATGATTCTACCTAGGCCCTGTTCGGCTTATAATCTGCACTATTTTGCTTGTTTTTTCAGTCGGAACATCATTTTTTCTCACAATAATTCAGTTAGAACAGTGTTTTCAGCCAATTCAGCTAAGTTTCAGTAAGCCGAACGGACCCTAGTAGTCAGCCCTGCTAGTAGTGCTAAGAACAAGAATTGTTTTATTAGGTGATTCAAGGTAAAACCTTTCACGTTTTTAGGATACTTTTGGCAAAGATTTTGGAGAATCACATGAGAATCCTAAACTTCTATTGCAAATCTAGGCGTCGTTCGGCTGGTGGAAAAGAAACACTGTTTATGCTGAAAAGTACTGTTTATACTGATTTTTTTGAGAGAAAAACACTGTTCCAGATAAAAAAAAAAGCCGAACAAGCCAAAATCTGGGTCAGCCGAACAAGCCCGAAAACTAGAGGTGAGTGAGTGGCAAATCAAATGGATCAAGATTAACACAAACAAGCACATGAAAAACCACGCCAACCTACCGAAATTAGAGTATGCAGTAAAAAGGAGTCCTCCAAATGAACCAATGTAATTTTTTCCCCTGAAAGTGCAGTGAACCAATGTAATAATATGAAGTAAACAGGCGCATTGGAATTCCCGTCTGCCAGCCGCCGGCAGCGAGGCAAAGCCATCCGTCGGATTCGATCGGACGTACGGGCGAAACCGAGAAGACTTGCCCACGCCCAGTACGCCACCGGTTCCGGCTCGAGCCGGCCGTCGGAGTTGGTCGATCGTCACGGGAGAGAGAGATACCGCCGACGCTGGTCGGGTCGCCGGCCGGAGCCGGGGAAGGAGGACGGGACTGTGCACACTGGAGAAGAGGGGACGCCGTGCTTGGTGGGCCTTCGGTTAGGCCCGGCTCCGTCTGCGGGCAACCACCGTTTGTTCGGCTTGGGCCGGATGAGTCACGCTAGTCTAGTGGGCCTCATTTGTGGTCGGCCTTTCGGGCCGGCAGGGCTTTCTATGGGCCTCATTTGATTCATCCACGGTGCAGCACCTGCGCAATGCGCACGGGGCCTTGCCTAATTACGTTTTCAGCCCAGCCCAGCCTCATTCATCTCTCGCTCTGCTTCCTCTTCGGCTCCGGTGACGGCGGCCGCGGCTTCGTCGCTGATCACCCTGCTGGGATTGTGACTGCGACTTGGGGTAGCTGCAGGTCACCTCTCCCTCCGTCCCTCTCTGTCTCTGTTTCTCTCTGTCTCTCGGGGGAGCGAAAATTCTAGTAGGTTTCGGCGGATTTCGGTTTGGGTTTTCCTGCCAAACCGTGGGCAGTTCAGAGTCTCCGGAAACCGAATCGATTGGTCGTCATGGTCGTCATTTCACTCGTTGCAGACCTAGAGTAGACGCGAGCGCAAAACACGGCACTCCGATCTATCGGCACGTGTATATGCATAGCCAGATATTTATTTCTTCCGTTCTGTCTTCTGTGGTTGCAAGGTTCAGTTTGGGTACAGTTCAATTCAATTCAGCATCATCTCTACAAACTGAACAAAGTGGGAATACAACCGTCCCGATTGCTAGCTAGGCTGCATTAGGTATTTGCCTAACAAGCAGTTTTCCAGGTTTTTTTAGGAAAACAGGAGGGGTTTCCCCCTACTGGGATTTATCAAACAAACAAACAAAAGGGTACAAATACAGGTTCACGAAACAAAGAAGGACACAAAGAAAATAAGGAAGATTACACATAATTGTCTAGCCATGAACTAAGTGAAGGCCGGAGTGCTTGCTTTGCCCGGAGGATAACCCCTGCAAACTCATCCTTGAAAATTTGCTTGCATCGCCGAAGAGAGACAGGTTTATTTCTGAAGATATGGTCATTACGCACAGACCAAATTGCCCAAGACATGCAGATTAGGATTTCCAGGAAAAAAGGAACTGCAAGCTGCGTTCTGAAGCTGTCCAGAATATCAAAGGGCCCCCAGTTTGTAAGTGGAGCATGTTCCAGCATTCGACAGCGAAGGGGCAGTTTTCTAGGTTGATTACTATTATGTGTCTATGCCCTATGTCTCTGGTTTTCTCCATCAATGTTAGCAGAGTAAGCGATGAAAGGAGGACTTTACCGATGGTAAGACTTTGCAGGGTGTCCTTTTACAGACTTGGAATGACAAGTAGTACAATCATGATGCATCCCTTACAGTTGGTATATGTCACAGGAAAGTCTAGATATAGTACATCAGCATTCTAGACCATATGTACAGCCTTTGTACGATGTAGTTTTCTGTCTATTTTTAAGTACTTTCTGCACATGCTCTTTTACTTTTCTTATCACACTTAATGTAGACTAATCGGTAACACACCAATGTCCTTTTTCTTGTCAGAAGTCATGATTTACACCCATATATTCAATGAAAGGACTTTGGTTTGATTTCTCCCTTCTTCATGCCCATATATCTTCAGAGATCATTGGCGAGTTCATGGAGGTAATCTCAAATGCCCTTGCCATTTCAACATTGGTGAACTCTGTCAAATATTCTGGCATGTCGGGCACCATGAATAAGCTTCCAAAGCTTTCATCCTGAACGCCGTGGGCATCGGTATTAACAAACATTGAGCTACTGCTTTGGTTTTGACTGGCAGTTGCCACACTGTCATGTGTTGCCTCAACAACATATGGATGAACTATGCCATCGCTGTTGCAAATGTGCTGGTCATAATAATCAACATTGAACAACCTCACCGTTCCATTTACCATCACTTTCCTTCTGTTGCACTGTCTTTGTTGCAGGACACCCTTGCTCTTTACTATAGGCACATCGTCTATAGTAGCTCCTGCTTAAACATAACCTCATTAGACCTTTTTTCGATATATTGAAAATAAGATATTTTTTTTGGTTATCTACAGGTATACTATCAGATATGTAATATTGATGCATTTTTTAGCTGCACTATGCAAAAATCTAACAACCCACATATATATTTTTTAAATGAAAATGGCAGGGGGCTTTGCCTTTCAATTAAGAGAGAAAATAGAGTTCAAAGCACACAATAGTAAATCCAATATAGAACATAGCAAATGCATACATTGATGCAAATGTTTTTTTCCACGTACCTAGAATGCTTTGCTTTGGAGATCCACTTCTGTCAATACTTGCAACATATATATATGTGAAACACTTGCAACATATCTGTGAAATATATGCAACATCCAGATAAACACACTTACAACATACGTCTGAAAAACAGATGAAACATTGGGAACAGACGCTTGCAACATACATGTACAAATCATTACAACATGTGCAACATCCCGATCTAATTTTCCAACATCCGTATGAAACACTTAAAACATACCTTAAAACATCATAAACATTTTAAATGTACGCTTGCAACATGCATCATATCCCAGTGCGGCCCTGATGTTGCGCGAAATCCCAACGAACTACAGCTCCCCGACGGGGTCGTAGACGCCGTTGACTCCGAGCTTTGGGGGTAGGGCATCCTCACGACTAGGGGCTGCGTGGGCTGCTAAGGGATGCCTCTGAGAGCTTCTTGAAGTCAGTGACGGCGAGGGAGCAGGAGGCACAGCGACGATAGAGAGGGAAGCAAAGGGTATTGGAGGACGAGGAGGGCGGCGTGGAGAGGAGAGGGAAGGTGAGGTGGAGCAGCAGCGGTGACGGTGGAAGCCATAGACATAGGGATGGTGCGACGGTGCTACGGTGGGCGTCTACTTTACGTCGGCGATGAGCGGTAGGAGCAGCGGGGCGGGCGCACGGAGCAGCCGCAGGAGCGGCGGGGCGAGCACGCGGAGCAGTGGCAGGAGCAGTGGGATGGGCTGCGGAGTGGGAGATACACATGTGATGAATTGATGGGATATTAAACAGAGGTTGTGTTAGTTGGGCTAGAGTAGACGAGAATTAAAATTAACATAGCCCCACACCCCATGTCCGTCCGATATCCAGTAAAGAGTCGGACTCTCGGATTAAAGCATTGCCATTAGTTTAAAGCTGGATCCTATATAGGAATGCACGCTCACCTGGTTCCTCCGGGACAACTGCCTGGGTCATCTTCGTCTGGAAGCTAGCCGTTCGACCATTCAAAAGGTGAATTTAGCTTTTAGCTAAAAAGCTTATATGAGCAATTCATCTATAATTCAACAAGCATAAACTAGGATCATGCAATACTCATTCACATACAACACGTAGAGCTTTAGTGGGAGAGAAGGATCATGATCTTAGAGACGCAGAGATGTACTATGACTGTAAGGAAAATGGACCCTAGGCCCATTTACTTTGGATTTTGGTGTTTGATGACCAACACAACTAAATTGGACTAATGAATTTGCAAGTAATTGTTTTGTAGTTCAATAGGGTGCAAGATGTGACTTGGACGAAGGCAACGTGATGATCCGATGATCAACACCATAAGCAAGACCTTAGATGTACAAGAGAAGTCCAAGCATAAAGATAGGAACCAAGCCGTACGCAAGATCGCGAAGAAACGAGCTCACAGAAGTGACCGAATGCTGGTAGCACAGTGACCGGACACCCCAATCAAGAGGCTCGGCAACAGCAGTGACCGGACGCTGGACCAGACGCTGGCGGCAGATCAACCGGATGCAAGACATCAGAGTCCGATCGAGTACAGAGAGGTTCTAGAGCGGCAAAAATGCGACTGGACGCGTCCGGTGGCATGTGACCGGACGCTGGCAGCGTCCGATCAGTGGATCGCGGCTCCAATGGTCGGGACGACCGGACGCATCCGGTCAGGACGTGATCAGCGTCCGGTCAGTAGCAGAAAAGCGAGATTTCGTTCCCAACGGCTACTTTCTCAGTGGAGCTTATAAATAGAACCCCCAACCGGCCAAATGAGGTGTGTGGAGCTGAGAAAACATATCAAGGGTGTTGATACACCATTTTAGTGATCTCTACTTGCATAGTGCTTAGTGATTCATTAGGTGATTAGCGTAGGTGCTTTGCGAAGTGCTTAGGTTGATTAGACCACCGCTTATGCGCTTGCTCTAGGTTTAGGCCTAGTGTTTAGTGAGGTTTGTATACCTTTTACCACTCGGTGCTTGCGCGCACCATTGTTGTACATCGGAGGGGCTTGTAGTCTTGCGAGATCACACCAACCGTGTTTGTGGTGTGGCCGCCACTGTGTACCGGAGGGAACAAGGCCTGCGACATTTCGGTCGGAAGCTTGATAGTGAAGACGATGGGGAGTATCCGGGAGAGGCTTGCTGGAAGGCACGTTGGAGACCCACTTGCGCGTGGGGAAGGCCCGAGGCTATCTACGGAGTTACCCAACCGGGAGCTTGGCCCTTGCGAGGGATTCCTTGCGAGGGGCTCCAACGAGGACTAGGGGAAAGCTTGCGTGCTTCTCGATACCTCGGTAAAAATACCGAAGTCGTCGATGGAAGTTTGCATCTCTCTACCTTACTCTTTAGCTTCCGCATTTACATTGATTGCATTACTCCTTTTGCGGTAGAGATAGCAACACACTAGCAAAACCGTAGTTGCACATTTAGATAGTTTATCTTTTGCATATGTTTTGCTAAGGTTAGGAAAAGAGGCCATAGTTTAGAAGTAGAAATTGTAAGTTGCCTAATTCACCCCCCTCTTAGGTGTCACGGTCCCCTACAATTGGTATCACAGCCGGTTGGCTCAATTTGGACCTTTGGCTTAACCGCCATTGAGCCGACACTATTTAGAGTGGTTGTGATGGATACCTCTAGGCCTCCGCACTTTGACGGTACTAACTTCCCTTATTATAAAGCTAGAATGGCTTGCTACCTTGAGGCGGTTGATTTGGGTGTTTGGGGAGTCACTCATGACGGGATAAAACCCATTAAGAATCCTGAAAACCCCACAAAGAGTGATGAAAAAGAAATGCATTTCAATGCTAGAGCTAAGAATTGTCTGTTTGAATCATTTAGCATGGATTTAACCAAGTGTTCACTTTAAATACGACACATGAAATTTGGTTAAAACTTCAAGAGCTCCATGACGGCACATCTAATGTCCGTGAGCAAAAACATTGTCTAGCCAAACAAAATTATGATCCCTTTACAATGAATGATGATGAGCTTGTTCGTGATATGTATTCTCGCTTGAATCTAATTATCAATGAGCTCCATTCAATAGGATTAACAAAGCTAGATGATGCAGACATCGTGAGGAAGATCATCTCCGTGCTACTGCAAAAGAAATATGCAAGCATCATCACCATCCTTCACAATATGGAGAACTTGACCACCATGACCCCGGGCATAGTCATTGGCACGATAGTGGCATTTGAAATGTCACATAAGATGGGTCAAGAAGAAGCCTCTTCATCGAGCAAAGGCAAAGCTCTTGCATGTAGCGAGAAAAAGAAGATGAAGGGCAAGCAAGTTGAGATAAGCTCAAGTTCAAGCTCCTCAAGTGAAGATGAAGAAGAAGATGAGGATGATGATGATGATGAAGATTCAAGTGATGATGATCAATCTTCCTCCTCCACCTCCGACCTTGATGAAGAATCAATCAAACTTATCAACAAAGTGGAGAAGATGATCCAAAAGCTCAATGTCAAGGGTGTGCCCATCCAAATTCAAGATTTTCACCAATTAAAGAAATGAGCAAAGAAAGAGAGGATGCTATGAATGCGGCGAGTTGGGACACTTTGTGGAAGTTTGTCCAAACAAACCCACACGCAAGACAAAGAAGAAGGCATGCAAGAACCAAGCCCTCACATCAATAAGGTCATGGGATAATTCTTCAAGTGAAGAAGAACCCCATCACAAGAGGCAAGGGCGCAAGCACTCATAATCAAGCTCTTCTTGTATGTGCCTTATGGCACAAGGTAATGAAAGCTCATCCTCTAGTGAGAGTGATAGTGATGATGAAATGCCTTCTTATGATGAAATTGTGCAACAAAATCTTAATTATGCTAAAATTTGCACTAGTTAACAAAAGAAGCTCGAAAAATTAAAAGAAAAGTTAGATAGTTCACAAGAAGCATACAAAACTTTGCTTGAACAATATGAGAACTTTGCTAATCTCAATGTTGAACTATCTACTAAAATTGAGCAACTTGAGGCTAGTGCAACAACAAATGCATGCACAATCAATGATAAGCAGCTTGTAAAAAAAATGAAAAATTAAAAGAAAAGTTAGCTAGCTTACAAGATGCTTATAAAAGTTTGCTTGCTAAAATAGAAACCATGTGCAAACATTGTGATGAGCTAACTAATAAAGTTGCTAATCTTGAAGCCGTTAGTACAACCTCCACCAAGGCATCTAAAAAGAAAAGTTCTATCTTTAACATATCTAAAAAGGATGCCTCTACTTCTTGTAATGATTTATGTTTAGACTCACCTTTGTGCAACCAAGGTTGTGTTGAGAAAGTTGTTGTAGATACATGCACATAAGAGGTTACAAAGGAGAATGAGCAACTCAAGCAAGAAGTAGCTCGCCTCACCAAGGACTTGACTCAAGTGAAAGGCAAGGCGAAGCAAGCCCAACTTCATCAAGATAACACCGTCAAGGGAGTGAAGAAGCTTGATGAAGGACAAACCGTGGTTTGCTACGTGTGCCACAAGGAAGGTCACAAGTCCTATGAGTGCAAGGTGAAGAATGGGGGAGGAGCAAAGAAGAAAGAAAAGAAGCAAACAAGCAAGCTCTCCAACACCTACACCAACAAGGTGGACAAAAAGGCCTCCACACCTTATCTCTTAAAGAAGAAGAAAAACGATAAGGTGGTGGCCATCAAGGTGAACAAGCAAGCCAACAATGGGGTCAAACATTTTTGGGTGCCAAAGGAGATAATTTCCAACATGAAGAGCACCAAGAAGGTTTGGATCCCGAAAGGGAAGTGAGAAGTCCGATGGACGTTGGAGAATTTGGAGACTTGTCAAAGTATGGGTGCATTTTATGGGGTGCATCACGATGGATAAAATCATTGCCAAGTGGGTTAGTGAATACCGTTGACCCAAATTCCCCTTCCCATGTTAGGTAACTAGATTCAATTTCCTTCAAGTAGTATCAATTTGCATTTCCTAGGAGTGGTATTTCTTACAAATTGGTATCTTTAAACATCTAGTTACTTTTCAGGCCTATGTTTGTATTTTCATGCTTATATCTTTTATCATGCATACATTAGGTGTATCTTATGGTAGGCTTGCTCGGTTTTATTCTTAATCCTTGGAGCAAACCTACATGGTTTAAAATTGTTTAGAAGCACGACACATAGCTTGTCTTTCGATTGTTCATCTAATATGTGCCAAAGTCGAAATTGTAGATAATTTCTCCCGAATATTGCCTTCGAAAATGACTCTCACATTCTTGTGATGTCATCTTTCAAGTGGTATTATTGATTCTAAAATCTATGTGCATGACTTCTACAAGTATCCCACACTTGTGTGCACAAATTTAGGGAGAGGTTACTCTACAAGTTGGATGCTTAGAGACTAACACATTTTCAAGCGTATCATGTATGTAGTAGTCTCATTGCAAGGAAAATGAAGTCTCCGGAGTTAAGCATCATACTTCAAATATCCACCACCTATTGCAAGTGGTAGAAATCAAATTGGTTTCCACATGTGGTATTTCTAAACCAATATTATCATGTTGATTTTATTTTGATATTTATATGCTTTCTCCATGCATTATATATATTAAATTCCCTTGAGCAATAATTTGCCAAATATGCATATGCCTTACTTTCTACCATATGTATGCATATATTTAGGGGGAGCTTAATCTATATAATGTGAGAGTCAAATTTTGTGACCTATTCCACTCTACACACAAAGGATCACAAAGTTTGACCCTCCCTTGTGCTACTAATGTCTTTCTTTTTGGTGTTTGATTTCAAAGGAGGAGAATTTAGAGGACCAAAAGCAAGCATTAATTTGTAGGGCTATAAGCTAGATCACAATAATTTACAAGTGGTAATAGTCTACAAGTGGTGTCTACAAGTGGTAATGGTCCGAGAAAGGAATGATAGTGGATTATGGATTGCCTATGCAATGGGAAGAATTCATAGGAAGCAAGGCTTAAATCCATAATGCCACATGGGGATATTTGCAAGGGCAAGATAAGTTTTTATGTGGTATTTTTTAGTCTTACAAGTAGTGTCTTTTTAATATCATATAACCTTGCCCCTTGCATTGCATCCTAGCAAGTAGGTAGTTTTCAAATTTCAAAATTCTATTATTTGCTTGCTTTGGTCGTGTTGTCATCAATTACCAAAAATGGAGAGATTGTAAGAAAAATGGACCCTAGGCCCATTTATTTTGGATTTTGGTGTTTGATGACCAACACAACCAAATTGGACTAATGAATTTGCAAGTGATTGTTTTATAGTTCAATAGGGTGCAAGATGTGACTTGGACGAAGGCAACGTGATGATCCGATGATCAACACCATAAGCAAGACCTTAGATGCACAAGAGAAGACCCAAGATATCAAGCAAAGTCCAAGCATAAAGATAGGAACCAAGCTGTACGTAAGATCGCGAAGAAACGAGCTCACAGAAGTGACCGGACGCTGGACCAGACGCTGGTAGCACAGTGACCGGATGCCCTGATCAAGAGGCTCAGTAGCAGCAGTGACCGAACGCTAGACCAGACGCAGGCGGCAGATCGACCGGACGTAGGATAACAGAGTCCGGTTGAGTACAGAGAGGTTCTAGAGCGGCGAAAATGCGACTAGACGCGTCCTGTGGCATGTGATCGGACGCTGGCAGCGTCTAATCAGTGGATCGTGGCTCCAACTGTCGGGACGACCGGACGCGTCCGGTCAGGACGTGATCAACGTCCAGTCAGTAGCAGAAAAGCGGGATTTCGTCCCCAACGGCTACTTTCTCAGTGGGGCTTATAAATAGAACCCCAACCGGCCAAATGAGGTGTGTGGAGCTGAGGAAATATATCAAGGGTGTTGATACACCATTTTAGTGATCTCCACTTGCATAGTGCTTAGTGATTCATTAGGTGATTAGCGTAGGTGCTTTCCGAAGTGCTTAGGTTGATTAGACTACCACTTATGCGCTTGCTCTAGGTTTAGGCCTAGTGTTTAGTGAGGTTTGTATACCTCTTACCACTCGGTGTTTGCGCGCACCATTGTTGTACATCGGAGGGGCTTATAGTCTTGCGAGATCACACCAACCGCGTTTGTTGTGTGGCCGCCACCATGTATCGGAGGGAACAAGGCCCGCGGTGTTTTGGTCAGAAGCTTGATAGTGAAGACGATGGGGAGCATTCGGGAGAGGCTTGCCGGAAGGCACATCGGAGACCCACTTGCGCGTGGGGAAGGCCCGAGGCTATCCACGGAGTTACCTGACCAGGAGCTTAGCCCTTGCGAGGGATTCCTTGCGAGGGGCTCCAACGAGGACTTGGGGGAAGCTTGTGTGCTTCTCGATACCTCGATAAAAATACCGGAGTCGTCGATGGGAGTTTGCATATCTCTACCTTGCTCTTTAGCTTCTGCATTTACATTGATTGCATTACTCCTTTTGCGGTAGAGATAGCAACACACTAGCAAAACCGTAGTTGCACATTTAGATAGTTTATCTTTTGCATAGGTTTTGCTAAGGTTAGAAAAAGAGGCCATAGTTTAGAAGTAGAAATTTTAAGTTGCCTAATTCACCCCCCTCTTAGGCATCACGGTCCCCTACAATGACCAAGAGCCATATCAATAAGATGGGCATAAAATCCGGATGAGCGCCTCACCTCCTTCCACCCCCGTCTCGCCCCCCTCCTCCCACCCCAATGTTTCCACCCATGGATTCCCTAGATCCGCAACAATGCTACCCAAATCAACTGCTTCGACCCCAAATCTGTCATCTCCGCTGCCTGATCTACCAGCTGATGGATCGGAGGACGTGCCAGGTTAACCGAGAGCCCCAATCCCTCCAGCCTACTGGAAGCTACGTCAGCGCCGGTAGCCACCGCACAAGCCCCCGCCGTCCCCGACGCCTCAAGCGCCCTATCTCCCTTCGCGAATCCCTTCATTCCTGCCCGTAGCTTCGCGGGGAGGTCCAAGTTGCGTCGCTGGGAAGAGGACTCCATCTCTCTCGCTCCGACTCCGACCTCGAGCGCTCACCTCCGGGCCCTTCCTTGCGCAACCTCGAGCCTCCCCGGGAAGGGGCTCCTTCGGTCCCGGCTCCGCCACCCCCCGGCGTGCGCTCAATCGTGGTGTAGGGGCGCCCCTATTTGGCGCTAGCGTCAGGGGTCGGCACCGCCGTAGGAGGCGTTGGGGCGCCCTGTGCTTGTCCACGACCTACCCCTACGTGACCCAGAGCGCCAGGGTGCACGGGACGTCAAAATCGATCGTCTGAGGGTGACTGTGTTCCAGCGTCTTGGCCCGCAGCGCCATATCTCAGCCCCGGACGTTGATGGCTGGAGGAAGATTCTGCCACGCGGCGTGGATTCGCAGGCACACCCAGTTGGTCCAAGGCCTCAGGCTTGTCCAGTTCCACCGGAACTCATTGGACGCTGCTTCAACTGCTTTGGTCCTGACCATGTTGCCGCAGCTTGCCGCAATCGGTCCAGGTGCCTCCGCTGTGGGGATGAGGGTCACCATGCACGTCGATGCTGGCGTAAACGGGGAGGGGCCCGTGGACGACCTCTTCACCGGTCCTCTGATGGCCCCCCACGCACCTCCTCCTCAGGCGTCACAGTGGATGTTGCTGATGGTGTCGCGTTGGACACCTCAGCCTGTGGTCATCCCCACAAACGTCGGCGGCGGCAGTGGAAGTGAAAGCCGGACCAACGCAAGGGTTCACCAGCTGCCAGAGGCAGGCGAGCGGTGTCCCCGGGCAACACTACTGTTGGAGCTTCATCTCCTTCCTGCTCCAGATTCGACCCATTGACGTTGTCACTACGCCTGGACACAGAGCACGTCGCCCAGGACGTGGCGGATGATCCAATGATGGTGGAGCTTGTTGCCTCGCTCTCCATTATTCAGACAGCAGGAACACCACCTCCCGTGCTTGCTGCTCCCGCGGATGATGAAGCCCCCGAAATGCCATCTTTGCCTGGGTGTTCTTGTGGGTCGCTGTGCCTAGACGCGGGGCAGGCCGATCGAGATGTGGCGGAGGATCCGATGATGGTGGAGGTTGTTGCCGCGCTCCCTATCATCCAGACAGCTGGAGCACCGACTGAGCACGAAGCACCCAGAGCGCCAGCTTCGCCTGTGCGTAGTTGTGGGTCGCTGCACATGGATAGGCCGGCTTCGGATTCCTCTGGGGATAGTGCCATGGTGTACTTCATCGATGCCATCAAGCTACCGCTCAAGCAACCGCTTATGGTGTCACCGCCTAGGCTGCGCATCACCAAGGACCCCAAGGCTGCTGATGATGGTGATTTCGTCCCCATGCGCAGCGCCCGTTTAGCTGCTAAGAGCAAGTTCAGAGCAACGAAGCCGGACGCCCAAGCATGAAAGGTGCTCCTGAAAAAGCTCGGGCTTGAGGAGGTCGAGACTGAGAAGCCTGATGAGGTGTCCTTTGAGGAGTTTCAACAAATTTTCTCCATGCCGCTGCCCCCTGGAAGGCGGGAAACCATGTTGGCCCTCTTTCCAGGGAGAGGTCAACGTCGTGTGACAGACGTCGAATAGGCCAAGCGTTTCTAGAGCTTTGCCTTGGTGTACCCACGGTCGCAATTTCTAGTGCCGTATAGTCCTCTGTATGTGTTGTAGTCGCTAGGCTCTAGCTGTAGCGCGTCAACGTTCTTGGTTGGTCCTGAACGCTAACGTCTTGCTAGCGGTGTGGAACGGCTGGAACTCGTCGATGTCGTGTAACTTTGAAACTTTCCTGTCGTCTTAATGAAAAACAGGTTACCATCTGTTCGCGAAAAAAAAAACATCGCCTCTTCATCACTAACTACGAATACAGTGGATAAAGTATAAACACACTGCTCAGCATTGATTTCGTAAGGCCGGCATGGCTGGATAAGGATGAAAGGCCTTATGTTTTTGAAAGGAGAAAGGCCTTATGTTAATTTACAGGAATGGAGTCCTTTGTTTTGATATCCTAATGATAGTCTAACTCTAACATATATTTTCACGTCCTTGTCAGTTCGATAACACCCAACCCAACCCAACCCAATACCAATAGAGTAACCGCGAGTAAGTACAACCCAAAGCATAAAGCATCACGATATGACTTTAGCTTGTCGTTAGATGCATATACTCTAATGGCATCTCCTCGCGGAATCCACCCACTACACATCGCTAAATCTCATCTAGCAACATATACGGAGTGAGCAAAAGCAGTTTAATTTCTCTCAACGCACCCGATCGACCCAATTAAGCAAAAGCAATGGAGGCTGATTCGATGACGATGGCCATCGTTGCCGCGTTTCTTGTATCGCTCCCGGTGCTGTATCGTCTCCTCTTCGCCAGCGCCGGCAACAAGACGAGCAGAAAGGCCCTCCCTCCCGGCTCCTTTGGCCTACCCGTCGTCGGGCATACGCTTAGCCTGCTTCGCGCCCTTCGCGCCAACACCGCCGAGGACTGGCTCCGCCGCCGCGCCGCGGCTTACGGCCCGGTGTCACGGCTGTCGCTCTTCCGTTACCGGACGGCCTTCCTCGTCGGCCCCTCCGCCAACAGGTTTGTCTTCACCAGCCCCGCGCTGACCACCATGAACAGCGAGGCCTTCAGCCGCATGGTCGGCCGGCGGACGGTCCGCGACGTGGTGGGCGACGAGCACGCCCGCGTCAGGGCCATGATGGTGCAGTTCCTCAGGCTGGACGCCGTCAAGAGGCACGTCGCCGGCATGGACGCCGAGGTCCAGCGCCACCTCGATTCGCACTGGCGCGGCCGGGGCAGCGTGGCGGTGATGCCGTCGATGAAGACGCTCACCTTCGACGTCATGAGCACCGTCCTTTTCGGGCTGGGGATGTCGAGGGACGGCGCCGACGTCCGGCGGGAGCTGTCGGCGGAGTTCCAGCAGCTGGTGCAGGGCATCTGGGCGGTCCCGCTCAACCTGCCCTTCACCAGGTTCAGCCGGTGCCTGGCCGCGAGCCGGCGCGGGCGGCGCGCCGTCGCGGGGGTCATCGAGGAGAGGAGGGCCAAGTTGGAGCAGGGTGAGAGCTCGCCGGCCGACGACATAATCACCCACATGCTCTCCAAGGGCCTCCCCGACGAGGAGATCACGGACAACGTCATGTTCCTCATGGTCGCGGCGCACGACACGACGGCAGCCCTCATCACCTTCCTCCTCCGGCATCTCGACGCCAACAAAGACGCCTACGCCAAAGTTCTCCAAGAGCAAGAGGAGATCGCGCGGCGCAAGGCGGCAGGGGAGGCTCTGTCGTGGGACGACCTCTGCAGGATGAGGTACACCTGGGCGGCGGCGATGGAGACTCTGCGGATGGTTCCGCCGGCGTTCAGCATGCTGAGGAAGGCGCTCCAGGACGTCGAGTACGGCGGCTACGTCATCCCCAAGGGGTGGCAGGTGATGTACTCTACCAACATGACGCACTGGAGCCCGGCCATCTTCCCGGACCCCGGCCGGTTTGACCCGGCGCGGTTCGAGGACCCGTCGGCCATACCGCCGTACGGCTTCGTGCCGTTCGGCGGCGGCGCCCGAATCTGCCCCGGGAACGAGTTCGCCAAGGTGGAGACGCTGGTGACCGTGCACCACATCGTGACGCGCTTCAGGTGGAAGCTCGCCGCCGGCTGCGACGGCAGCTTCTCCAGGTCGCCCATACCGTACCCGTCTCAGGGCCTCCTCATAGACATCGAGCCTATCGATCATGGAAACACCTCCCGGTGACATTCAATTCAGTGCAAGTAAACCGTCGACGCACAAAGTAGCAGACAGCTTGACAAAATTACGGCTTCTGATTTAGCGCATGAATCATATGAGAAAAGCTGTATCGCAATCAGTGGGGGTAATTAGCCATGTTACAGTGTTTTTATCTTATAACAAATCACTGAACGACACTTTTCAGTCTGGCTTTTCAGCGAAACGAAAGAGACATCTGTTGTATACATTCATGCACAGATCACCATCTGCAATTTTTCTGGAAGATCACCATTTGCAATATAAAAAACGGGATGATCGAAGGACATTGTGTAAACATGTCTGCAAGTTGATGGCAGTAGTATAGAGCAAGTAGGATGGTGGCCACTTCAAGAGCGTGTGCTGACAAAAGTGACAATAATGCTGACATAAAAATACGGAATAACTAGCGTCTGTCCCAGGCCCGCATCCAGAGCAGCTCCGCCACACCCTGTCCCGTTCCCCGTGTAGCCTGCCTGCGTAACAGGGGAGCTCGCTTACTTGCCGTGCCCGCAGGGCGTCTTGACCTCGTTGCGCCCGCATCACCTCTGTAGCCAGGGTCCGCACCTCCGTCGCGCGGGGAGATGCCACAAGCTTCTGCTCTAGGACCTCGGCGGGGTCAGTGGAGGCAGCATGTCGTATAGGGAACGCTGCGCCAGCGCAGACGCCTGCGCATCCTCCGGTGGAGCGCTGCTGCCAGCTTAATTACGGTCGATGCCACCAAGGCTCCCGCATTAGCTCTCTCTTCCGCGCTAAACAACCCTACATTGAGATCTACTTTTGCAACACTCAGATGAAACAATTGCAACATACGTTTGAAACAGATGAATATTTAGAACATATACTTGCAACATAATCATTGTAACATATGCAACATCCAAATAGAATACTTACAACATATGTCTAAACACATAAAACATATGGAACATGTTATTGCAACATATGCAAACATCCGGATCAAAATGCTTGCAACATACTTCTGGAACAGATGAAATATTTTGAACAAACGCTTGCAACATGCCTCTGAAACACTCGCAACATATGCAACATGTGCAAACATCTCGCTACTTTTGCAACATCCATAAGAAACAACTACAATATACATTTGAAACGACTTAAACACCTGAAACATACATTTGTAACATAGGAGAGGGGAAGCCTGGGCCGGTAGATTCCAGTCGTCGGGTCGGAGCCGACGGCGAGTTGCGGCATACGAGCACCACCAGCACCTAGCACCGAAGAGGCTTGATGCTACGCTATTGCTCTTTATGCCACTATGCCAACTTTGATAGCTATTGTGAGCTATAGCACCGTTAAGTTGCATAGCTTTAGCGTTAAAATAGTGGCACTATTTCATATTTGCCTACTTATCATTTGCTTACTAATTTAATTAGTTATTTCCTACTTATAATTTGCTACTAATTTGGTATTTTGAACAATTAAACACTGGAGTTTCACGAACCATGTTGGAATATCATATTGGTAATGTTACCTAGACTTGTAGAATCTTTGAAACATATTTGTGTTCATCGAATTTCATATTTGACATCTTTTTTGCATTAATTATTGGTGTTTTTCATGCTTATTTTATAAATACGCTATCTGTCGTAGCACCGCTATAGCTTCATAGCTGCTGAAAAAAGTTGCTGCTATTTTCAAGAGCACGCTATTTTAAACTATGCGTGCGAGCACCACCACCAGCCAGCGCCACTAGCACCGGCCTTGGCTTAGCCTGGCGGGCGGTGCATGCTACGAGAGGGAGTGGGCGGCGCGGCGCATGACCAAAGTGAGGAGCGAGGTGCGAATGGGGCATGCGACAGGCGTGGGAGAGGAGCGAGGTGTGAGTGGGGCACGCGACGGGTGGGGGAGAGGAGCGAGGAGCGAGTGGCATAGGTGGGACGCGCGATGGCGTCGGAGCAAGGAGGGAGCGAGCGGCGTAGGGTCTGGGTGCCATGGGTGAAGGCCGAGCGGAGTGACCGAGGTGTTCCGATAAGAATAAGAGACGGAGGGATTCAAAGTTGTGGTGCACGTCACGCCACATGTTCGAGCCGAGGGAGTCGCTGGCGTCAGATATCCTGTTTGTAGCATTGTCGATAAAAATATGATGAAGCGATGGGAAGCACTTCAGTTACTGTACTTCATGTCCATACTGAGCATGCCCATGAGTTCTTAGTCTATTGTCTACTGCTCGGCTGCACACATATTCACCATAGCTTCCTTCTTATTGGTACCATAACACGGTGTTAGGTTTGGCAAATCACCTTACATACAATGAAATGATATGTTGTGAACACATGGTTGACATGTGCCCATGTGACTCGGTTGATGATGAGTGATTGTCAAGGTGAGTTCGATTTTGGTAGAGTTTGAGACTAACCATGGTGTGGGTTTGTGTTGTACAATATGTCTCTTGGATTGTGGTGAACAGATGTGGAGCACGGTGGTGGTCGACGATGAAGGTCAAGCATGTTCGTGCCGATGAACTGAGAGCCGTAAAGGACGGACACCAAGGTTTGGATTGAGGGACTGGAGAAGCCGGAGGACCAAGATTTCTAGTGCGTATTGCCTACGCCGCTGCCGTCAAGTGCTTCTCCTAGGCTGCCAGCACCATTGCACGTCGCACCGACTGCCTCGTCTACGCCGCAGCCAGCGAGTGCTTCGCCTGCACTGTAGCGACCGCCCGCCTCTACTGCATCACTACCGCAACAGGCACCGGCCACCACCACAGCAAGACGCAAGATGTTGCCTCGGATCAAATTTTCCCCAAAATCCATGTTTAGTTTATTTGCTATTTTAATTTATGCTCCACTATTCTAATACTTAAAGCAATATCAAATTGCTACATAGTTCACAAGCCACATTTGATCATAACATAGTGCAACAATTAAATGCTAAAACTAGTGTATGAAATAGTGAAATGAAACTTTGCATTGAGGGACCCTATTTCATTCTCAGTTTCCAAAACTATTTGATCTTGAAAACTGGGACATGAAATCTTCCGCTGAGACTGGCCTTAAGGGCATGCTAGGCTTTCCTTCTAAGGGCTTCATTCATCCATGGTGCAGCAGGCGCCATCGGTGCAATGCGCAGGGGCCCCTTGCCTAATTCCTTTTTTTAGCCCAATTATCTCGTCTTCGGCTATGGCGGTTGGCGGCCGTGGCTTCTTCGCTGATCAGTGATCACCCTGCGGGGACAGGGGACATGGGGGAGCAGCTGCAGTTCCGCCAAACGCCCAAGGTCACCTCTCCCTCCGTCCCTCTGTGTCTCTGTCTTTCTCTGGGGAGCAAAAATTCTAGTAGGTTTGGACGGATTTCGCTTTGGGTTTTCCTGCCAAACCGTGGGCAGTTCAGAGTCTTTGGAAACCGAATCGATGGATCGGTCTTCATTTCACATGTGAATCTTTCATCGCCTAATTTATTTCTGTGGTCGACAAATTAATGTAGATGATTTATTTGTTCCGTTCTGTGGTTGCAAGGTTCAGTCTCGGTACAGTTCAATTCAACAGCATGTACAAAATGGACAAAGTTAAGCAGTCAGGTGAGAATACAACCGTCCCGATTGCTAGCTAGGCTGCATTAGGTATTGCTTAACAAACAGTTTTTTTAATGTTGATTACTATGTGTCTATGTCCTATGTCTCTAGTTTTCTCAATCAATGTTAGCAGAGTAAGCGATGTCAGGAGGACTCTACCGATGGAAGACTTTTGCAGGGTGTCCTTTTACAGACTTGGAATGGAATGACAAGTAAAATAATCATGATGCATCCCTTACAGTTATATGTCACTCCAAAGTCTAGATAGTACATCAGCATTCTAGACCATATGTATAGATTTTGCACGATGTTTAGTTTCGGTCTATTATTACGTACTTTCTGCACTCTTTTTACTTTTCTTACCACACTTAGTGTAGACTAATCGGTAACTCAACTATGTCCTTTTTCCTTGTCAGAACTCATGATTTACACCCATATATATTGAATAAAAGGACCGGTTTGATTTCTCACTTCTTCATGCTCATATGTCTACACCCATATATATTCAATAAAAGGACTGGTTTGATTTCTGACTTCTTCATGCCCATATGTCTTCCGGGATCATTGGCGAGTTCATTGAGGTAATCTCAAATGCCCTTGCCATTTCAACATCTGTGAACTCTGTCAAATATTCTGGCATGTCAGGCACCACGAACAAGCTTTCAAAGCTTTCATCCTGAACTCCGTGGGCATCGGTGTTAACAAACGTTGAGCTACTGCTTTGGTTTTGACTGACAATTGGCACACTGTCGTGTGTTGCCTCAACAACATATGGATGAGCTATGCCATCTCTGCTGCAAATGTGCTGGTCACAGTAATCAACATCGAACAACCTCACCGTCCCATTGCCATCACTTTCCTTCTGTTGTACTGTCTTAGTTGCAGGACACCCTTGCTCTTTACTATAGGCACATCTATAGTAGCTCCTGGTTAACCATACTGGCCGGCATGAAAACTATTTTTGGATGTATCGAAAATAAGATTATTTTTACTATATACAGTTACATACCATTAGATATGTATGGAGCATTTTTGAGCTGCACGATGCAAAAATCTATCTATCCACATATACTTTTTCTCAACGAAGATGGCAAGAGCTCTGCCTTTTCAATTAAAAGAGAAAAAGAGTTCAAAGCACACAATAGTAAATCCAATATAGAACATAGTAAACGCATACATTAATGCAAATGTTTTTTTTTTCCACATACCTAGAATGCTTTGCTTTGGAGATCCACTTCTGCCCATACTTCCTCCATTGATATCCATCAAAGTATGGTGCTTGTGTCACAACTGAACTTATGTGTTTTGCATTCTTCTTACCATCACCAAGAAAAAAGAAATCAAAATTTTAAGCCCCAGCGAATGATAAATAAATATGCTTCCATTACCACTTACCTTCTCTTGTTTCCATGGCCCTTGTTCTCCTCCAATATGTGATTCTCCACGTTATTCTCACCTCCTTTTCTTTTATATTTGGTAATTTCTCGCTGTTATCACCAAGTTCCAGAGAAGAGATAATCTTACTTGAGCCAACTGAATACTTCTTCAAAGAGTCGCTGTACGAGCTTTGCTTGCCCACTGTGGGGATCAAGTATTGGTAGTACAAGGTCATGTAGGTTCATCATGAGAGCCCTTTGGTGTTCAACTTCATTGATGACCTCTTTGCAGCCACCAAGATTGGAAGATTCAAGGATGTTCATCATGTGATGGTTTCTCAATATATGTATACATATAAGTAGCTAATAGTTGGATTGTTGGAATTGAGGGTGCAAGATAATAGCAAATGGCAGCACACAGTCTGAGAGCATGGTGTAGGGAATCAGTTATTGTTCAAATTTTCTCACTAGAAAAAGGACTAGGGAGCGTACTGTCTCTATCCAACAGCATGCCAGAACAAGGACTAGGGAGCGTACTGTCTCTATCCAACACCCTGCCAGAACAAAACATGGCAATATTCAAGATCGTGTTTTTTACATAAATTGGTAAGAGGTTTTGATGGCTTATAAGACTTGTGAGACACATCTGTCATCATTAGGGATGAAAGGTCGGTATATACCCCATACTGTCCTGCATCATTTTCTACATTTGATCCGATTGAATTCGTATTTTTGGACAAATCAAAAATCGGTACGAAATACGATATGCCAAGTTTGAAAACAGGACGGAAATGGTTTAGGTGTTAGTTTTCTACTTTTCTGTTTTTTTATTCAGGATATCCTGTTTTTTAAATACGGTATTATACCGTTTTTGGCCCACTAGAAGTCCAACTCAACTATGGCAAGGTGCAACCTTACAAAAATTGTATCTTTTTCATACGTTCTCGGATCAAGATGATTTTTGTATAAAAGTTATAGCTCTCGACGAGAAATACAACTTTCTAGTTTCGAGTTTTTTCATTTGAAGTCGTTAAGATGGTCAAAAATTAAACAAAGTTTCAGAAATATATTAATCGCATACAAGCACTTGTCGCCTTAGAAAAATCATTTCTTTCTTAGTTTCAAATGGAGATACTTTTCATATGAAAGTTGTAGAACATGTTAATTGTTATGCACTTGGTCATGCACTTGTTAATTGTTATGCACTTGGTCCTATGGGTCAGTCTAATTCCGCTCGAGTTAGTTTGTTTTTGAAATTGTCGATATTCTGTAAGTTCGTGTTCATTTTTGTGCCCAACTTTACCGCTTTCTTTTTTGTTTTCGTATTCAAATGTAGAAGTAGAAAACGGTTGAGGGGTTTTTCGACCGATTTCGTCCGTTTTCATCCCTTGTCATCATGCATTGCCTTACTTCACTGTGTGATGGTTCTTAGGGGACACGTGTAATGAAGTAGTGTTTTATTTATATGGTTGGATGATGATTAGATGCCACATTAGTTGGTATATATTAGTTTTATTACTTAGATGTAGTTTATTAGATTAGATTGCATGCATAAAAGAGATCAAATGTTGTCTTTATATTCATATAAATATAATACAGTAGAGTCTGTGCATGAAAATACATTTGTATGTGAATTGCTGACTCTATAAATTGTTTGTTGTGTGAACAAACGTTTCTGTTAGGTCGCTGGTTCAGGTTGAAAAGGGATCGCCAGTTTGCAGGTATGTTTTATTGATATGGACAAGAGTTGTGACCAGTGAAGAGGACTTGACAAAATTATGCATGATGCATATGTCATGTACCTATATCACTCACACGACATAGACATTCAGAAATGATGTACATACCTATATGGCCAATAATTCTAGTTGCTATAAAGAGCAATATTGTCATTAATCTGCTGGTCCCGAAGATAGGAACATATATGGTTTGGCTCTAATGGCATGTCTCAGAAATTATATCTAGTACTAGTATATACATATAGTTTGGTGGTTTTTGGTATTTGGACAGGTCTGCATGCCAACTTGAATTAGTTATTTCGAAGTTTATATAGCAGACATGTATGCTATTCTGAAGTGTTGAAGTTTAAGTGCTAAGCAGGTTATGGCACCATTTATGATCAGTGTGATTAAACTTTTGTGTAGATCAATTGCTATATGAAAGTCAGTTTATATCAATCCTCATATCTGCATGAGAAAAGTACTAACTAGGTTGATATGGATGGTGTCTATTTGACTAAGCTAAGTAATTGTCAAACCATGAAAACTCCATGTGTGGTTACGAATCCTAGATATTTTCTTTTCTCCGACCGGCAGGAGAGCTGGTCTATTACATATATACTAGAGGTTGCAGTCAAGACAATGCAGTATATTTTCGCACTAGCTACCAGAATGGGCCATTGAGATTCTGAAACAATGATGAGCAGAAAAAGTCCACACACAAAACAACGACATACAGACCAAAGCGAAAATATTTTGTCATATGAATCATGTGTGCGCGGATAGCACTACTTAGATCAACTGTAGCCTTGAATTGGGTTTCGCTGGCCACCATCATTTTCAACCAAAACAGAGAAGCAAACAAAAAAGTGATATGTGGTGAACATGTAGGATTCCTGAGTACCAAATGAATGTCATACGTTTGAGCCAAATTGTGACAGAACATAGGAGATGTCTAGTCACCAGATCTTTCCCTATATGGGAAATAGCATCAAACCCGGCCTGTCTGCTCGTCTTCATGCAACCTGGCTGTGCCCAACCTGGCTGTGCCTGCTTCTAACTTTGAGGTCCAAATATTCAAACATGAACCTAAAATCTTCTATCTAGGATGTGGACCACGAGTCCCCACCTTGATATGTGTACAATCATGCAAGAGAGGCCTTATATTGCCAACCTATCCTCTGCCCCCTACCATATGCATGGCCAATGGACAATGGTTTCTGATGAATCAGCATACTTGGCACATCTGATATACTAGGCACCAAGATTCCAAGAATGTGCTAGTAGTGAGACCACACGGCTCAGCGTATTGACAGCTTGTGGTGCAAAGTTTTGCACTTTGTGGCGAGCCGCAAGCACTTGGAAGAGTGTGAGTGATGGTGACAAAAAGCGGAATAAAATTCATGCATGTGTTTCCAAAGGCACTACCAGCCAAGGTTACAAAAGACGCTAGATGCTCTCTAGGCGATGGCCCTCCGCCTAGAGCCTAGGCGTTAGCATATACACATATATGTTTAATTTGAAAAATAAAAAGAAATAAGAAATAAGTGGACCTTATTGAAGAGAAAGGCCCATCAAACAGACCAAAGCCTAAGTCTGAAGTACTCCCACTCCACTAACACCTTATCCCTAGGTCTTCCTTCACGGCCTGATTGGTCTCCTGCATTAGCCGTCGCCACCGGTTCATCTCCCTCTCTTGCATCTCCCCCTCTCTCTCTAGTCGCGCCCGCCACTGCCCGCACACGCACACACCCGCCGCCGCCCACACGTGCCCATGCCCGCCGTCCAACTTCACCCGACGCTCCTCCTCCCCCACCACTGTTGACCTCCACCCGATGTCCCTTCCTCCCCCACCGCCGCCCAACGTCTGCGTCGCGCCTGCACGCGTCCCTGCATTAGGTGGAGCTGCGTGCATACCGCTGCCGACGGGCTTGCGCCGCCGCCTAGGGTACCGCCTACCCCCCTAGGAAAGGCGAAACCCCTCCGCCCAGTGCAGCGCCTAGAGAGCAAAAAAATTGTTCCTTGAGAGCATTTGATTTTCGTTGTCGTAGGTCCCACTCCCATTCCTCTTCTCTGGGTTGTTCAAGCTCAGTTTTTTCCTATCCCTAGATCATTTCTAGGGAGTTGTGTTGCTAGATCTTCTGGGCCTTGGGATTAGCCTGAATTGTGTGCTTTGAACTCTTTTTTTCTATCTTAATTAAATGTAGAGCAAATGCCATTTTGGTTAAAAAATAATTGTTGATGATGTGCCCATTTCTGTAGTAGTGTGGTATAGAAAAATGTGTAATCATAGACACATGAATCATATAAAAATGTGTGAGCTATATTATCATTCTCTCTCCTTCTTATTAAATAAAATAATATATGAGCTAGCTCTTTAACACTGTTATAGCTGCCCTTAGCGTTTTTGCCTACTAGTTTTTATGCCCGCGTATTGCAATGGGATAAAAAATTGTAAAACATGATTTGCTCTTGAACTTGGCTAGCCTAGGTTCGTATTTGTGTCTACCAAGATGTATCTTAATTTTACTTCAAAATTTAGGCAAAATCCTTGTTGATGGGCAATCATCTAGGGATGCATTTATAATATTGTACATACGCACAGAAGAGAATGTCACCCTAACAAGATTTATTGATTCATAAACCTTTTAGAACCAATCATCTCTTTGAAGTACTATAAGTTTGCTTCCATAGTCCATAGATCACCCATTGAGAACAAAACAGTTGATTACTCGATTAACACAACCATCAAGGAAATCCATCCATACAAGCTAGGAACACAAACAAAAATGAATTCAATCCGGCCATGTACACCAGCAACGCCTTGAGCCACCTCGACCCTGGCACCCTGCTGCTATGATGCTCGGGTGCCATGACATCCCACCGTGCAGGAAGACAGTTAGAGCAAACCACAGCTCACCATGGGCGATGAAGATAGTAAGGAGTTGGGATGAGCTGGGTACTTGCCGGAGAAGGGAGCAACAACCACCAGCACATCCATACCCCCTCTTGCAGTACCCAATTGGGATCTCCCGCAACTCCAGAAGAGGTGGTGACGAGCGGCTTCGGGGTGCGCCGCTCTAGAGTGTTGAGGCACAGCTCAACTTATTGGCCGACAAGGGGCAGACACAGAAGCGCGACACCGTGCACTGGCCGTTGGTGTCAGGGCATGCATGTGGCGGAAATGACAGGAGCGGTGACTCAGGGTGAAGGGCCCACCTATTGGCACGGAAAAAAATTGCCAGTAGGGAGAGGTATTGGTGCAGGGCGATGGTGAAACTGGCTGCGCGATAACATCTACTCCCTCCGTCCAACAAATATTTGCACGTTTGGGATTCAAAAAATTTCCCGAAATAAGTGAACACTTTCACGGAGTACAACAGACAGCAGAGCACAGTGTACTTGCAGCGTGTGAACCAGCCAGAAACCGACGGAAGGTTATAGGATACAGATGCTCTCTCGTCCACTCATTCTCCACCCCCTTTTCGTGCACAGGCACACCGAGCCTCTCGTCCACACACTTATCCCTGGAGTGTATCAAAAGAAAAGAAAAAAACCAACAGAGATATCTACCCGAGGCTCTCGAGATGCTTCTTATCCACTCATGCACCTGTGCATGCCCACTCTTTTCCCTTCCCTTCCCTTCCCATCCCCATGCATGCGCCATGCCGCCATCGCAAGGAGTCTCCAGCAGCCACTTGTGCAGAGGGCGACTGCAGCAGCGACGGACTGACGTGGTGGGCGAGCACGCGCGGTGGGCGCGCACCCGCGGCACCGGCGTCGATTGCTCGGACACCCGGCGACATGGGCAAGGGCATCAACGGCGGCCAGCGGGAGCCACGGCAACGCCGTAGGTGCGCGCAGGCGGCAAGAGCTCGTCCTCATCGGCGTGGAAGACGGAGGCAAGGTCTGGCGGCTGTTGCGGTCGAAGCGCGCTCTGAGGAGGAGCCAAGGCGGCGGCAGCGAGTGGCCGAGGTCGGAGGCGGCTACAGCGTCGTGTGCTGGGCGAGCTCGACCGAGACAGCGGCTTCCGCTTGGCTGCCGGTGTGCGTTGGATGTGTGGGTTGAGCTTGAGCATGTGAGGGCGCGAAGGTGGCCCTGGTGGAGAAGGAGATATTTTACAGGGGCATTATTGTCATTTTGTCCTTGTCTTGGTTTTCGTGCCTTTTCCTAGAAGTGCAAATATTTGTTGGACGGAGGGAGTAGGTCTTTGTAGTTGTACAGATAGAGACAGACTAGGTTGATAAATCAAGCCTATGGAAACCAATGTGCCAGTTGTCGAGCTTCCGTCTTGTTCGTTGGCAGTGTGTCGCGGAGCAGGTAGTCGAGGTAGGGCATTCTCTAGTCGTCCGGAGGGTCGGGCTCTGCAGCCGGATCCTCCTCAAGCTCCATGACCTCGAGGTCGGATGGAGTAGTCGGCGGGTCAGCCCTCGGGGCCGGATCAGACGGGCCATCCTCGGCCCGTTCCGACCCTTCGTAGCGCACCGAGGGTTTGTGTTGGTCGCTGGCGAAGACGCCCATTGGCACCGGCTCTCGCCCGGACGCGGCCTTTGCGAGTGCGTCGGCCGCCTCGTTGAGGCGCCTCGAGACGTGATTAAGTTCGAGGCCGTCGAACTTGTCCTCCAGCCGTCGGACTTCTTGGCAGTACGCAGCCATCTTGGCGTCGTGGCAGCTAGACTCCTTCATGACTTGGTTAACGACCAGCTGAGAGTCGCCCCGAATGTCGAGGCGTCGGATGCCTAGCTCGATGGCGATGCGTAGGCTACTGACGAGTGCCTCGTATTCGGCCACATTATTTGATGAGGGAAAATGGAGCCGAACCATGTACCTCATGCGGACCCTGAGGGGTGATACGAAGACCAGCCCCGCGCCAGCGCCCTTCTTCATCAGCGACCCGTCGAAGTACATCGTCCGGCACTCTTGATCGACGACCGCTGGTGGCATCTGGACCTCGGTCCACTCCGCGATGAAGTCAGCCAGCACCTGGGACTTGATCGCCGTTCAGGGGGCATAAGCGATGCCTTGATCCATCAGCTCGAGTGCCCACTTTGCAGTTCTTCCTGTGGCGTCCTGGCTATGGACGACCTCGCCAAGGGGAATCGACGTCACTATTGTCACAGGGTGTGACTCGAAGTAATGGCGTAGCTTCCTTTTGGTGATGAGGACGGCGTATAGGAGCTTCTGGATTTAGGAGTAGCGAGTTTTGGAGTCGGATAGTACCTCGCTGATGAAGTACACCGGTCGCTGTACCTTGAGGGCGTGCCCCTCTTCTTCCCGTTCTACTACCAGGGCGGCGCTGACCACTTGCGTGGTGGCCACTATGTATACCAGGAGGGATTCTCTGTCGCTTGGAGGAACTAGGACCGGGGGTTTTGTTAGAAGTAGCTTGACCATGTCAAGCGCCTCCTGGGCCTCGGCTGTCCACTCGAAGCGGTCGGCTTTCTTTAGGAGTCGATAAAGGGGGAGTACTCGTTCACTGAGGCATGAGATGAATCGACTGAGGGCGGCGAGGCACCCTGTGACCCGTTGAACCCCCTTTATGTTCTGGATCGGATCCATCCTTGTGATGACTGAGATTTTCTCTGGGTTGGCTTCGATGCCACGCTCGGAGATGATGAAGCCGAGAAGCATGCCCCTCGGGACCCCGAAAACACATTTCTTGGGATTGAGTTTGATGCAATTTGCCTGGAGTTTCGCAAAGGTTTGCTCAAGATCGGCGACAAGGTGGTCAACCCGTTTGGACTTAACTACGATGTCGTCGACGTAGGCCTCAACGGTCCGCCCGATGAGGTACCCGAAGCAATTGAGCATACAGCGCTGGTAAGTGGCCCCAGCGTTTTTTAGACCGAATGGCATTGAGACGTACCAGAATGGTCCGAAGGGGGTGATAAAAGATGTCGCGAGTTGGTCGGACTCTTTCATCGTGATTTGGTGGTAGCCGGAGTACGCGTCAAGGAAGCAGAGGGTTTCACACCCTGAGGTGGAATCGACTATTTGGTCGATGCGTGGTAAAGGAAACGGGTCTTTTGGGCATGCCTTGTTGAGACCTGTGTAGTCGACACACATCCTCCATTTCCTGCTCTTTTTTCGTACAAGAATAGGATTTGCTAACCACTCTGGGTGGTGTACTTCTCTGATGAATCCGGTGGCAAGCAGTTTTGCTATTTATTCACCGATGGCCCTGCGCTTTTCCTCGTCAAAGTGGCGCAGGCGTTGCTTCACCGGCTTGGAGCCTGGGTGGATTTTCAAGGTATGCTCGGCGACCTCCCTCGGGATGCCTGGCATATCCGAGGGTTTCCACGCAAATATTTCTTTGTTGTTGCGGAGAAAGTCGACGAGCGCGCTTTCCTATTCAGAGGAGAGCGTGGTACCTATGCGTACCATTTTACCCTCAGAGCTGCTGGGGTCTATGAGGACCTCTTTGGAGCCCTTTGCCGATTCGAATGACCCGGTCGATTTCTTTGCGTCGGGCGCTTCTTCGACGACCTCCTCCCTGAGGGCAGCGAGTTCTCCAGAGGCGACGATTGCTGTGGCATGGCCGCTGCACTCGACTTCGCACTCGTAAGCCCGCTGGAAGGAGGTGCCGACGATGATGACCCTGTGTGGGCCTGGCATCTTCAGCTTGAGGTATGTGTAGTTGGGGACGACCATGAACTTCGCGTAGCATGGTTGTCCCAAGATGGCATGGAAGGTTCCGGGGAATCCTACCACGTCGAAGGTGAGAGTCTCAGTCCTGTAATTGGACTGATCCCCAAAGGTAATGGGCAGATCGATCTATCCGAGTGGCGTGGCCTGCTTTCCGGGGATGACGCCATGGAAAGGCGCTTGGATTGGGTGGAGGTGCGTTCGGTCGACACCCATTACGTCGAGCGTCTTTGCGTACATGATGTTGAGGCCGCTGCCTCCGTCCATCAGAACTTTGGTGAGGCGCTTTGGGCCGACGATCGGGTCGACGACAAGTGGATACCTTCCCGGATGCAGGATGGCGTTCAGATGGTTGGTCCGATCGAAGGTTATGGCGGACTCCGACCACCGAAGGAAGAGAGGTGTGGCCGGCTAGGCCATGTAGACTTGGTGGCGTATGACCTTCTGACGACGTTTGGAGTCGTAGGCCGTTGAGCCTCCGAAGATCATGAGGCAGCCGTCCGGCGTTGCAAAGCCGTCATCCTTCTCCTCAGTGTCATCGGCAGTGGGGGCAGGTTCCTTCCCCTGCTCCCCCTTGTTGGCGCTTCTGGCCAAGAACTTCCGTATGAGGCCGCAGTCCTTGAGTAGATGCTTTACGAGGAAGGTGTGGTTCCAGCACAGCCCCTCGAGCATTTTCTCAAAGTGGTTCGAAG
Organism: Miscanthus lutarioriparius; assembly: GCA_904845875.1. Lineage (NCBI taxonomy): Eukaryota > Viridiplantae > Streptophyta > Magnoliopsida > Poales > Poaceae > Miscanthus > Miscanthus lutarioriparius. The sequence goes on from CAJGYO010000010.1 coordinate 127,104,268, forward strand.
CGCCCTCCCTAGGCTTCTGACCATCCTTGCGGTCAGCAGCAGCCACGAGTGGGTCCTCGCACCGTTGCTTTTTGTTTTTCCTTTCGGCGGAACGATTGGAGGTGCCTTCGCAGGCACCCTCGTCCCACCTTGCCTTGCTGTTGGAATGGTCGAAGATTGCTCCGACTGCCTCTTCTTCTGAGGCGTGGCTGGTGGCGATGTTCAGGAGCTCCTTGGTGGTCTGCGGGCCCTTGCGTCCCAGCTTGTGAACCAAAGACTCACAGGTTGTCCCGGACAGGAAGGCTCCTATCACGTCGGCGTTGGCGACGTTAGGGAGCTCGTTGCACTGTCGGGAGAAGCATCAGATGTACCCGCGGAGGGTTTCACCGGTCTTCTGGCGACAGTTCTTGAGGTCCCAGGGGTTTCCAGGATGTTTGTACGTGCCCTGGAAGTTCCCTACAAAGATCTCCCTTAGGTCCGCCCAACCCTGGATGGCATCGGACGGAAGGTGCTCCAACCACGCTCGTGCCGAATCGGCAAGGAGTAGTGGAAGGTTACGAATAATGAAGTCGTCATTATCCGCACCACCGGCTTGACAGGCAAGCCGATAGTCTTCAAGCCAAAGTCCAGGGTTTGTCTCCCCAGAGTACTTAGGGATGTTGGTAGGTGGTCGATACCTTGGTGGGAACACAACATTGAGGATGTGACGGCCAAAGGCCTGAGGGCCTGGCAGGCCGAGGCTCGGGCTCCGGTCTTCGCCGCTGTCGCAGCGTTCACCGCGTCGAGGATGATAGCCGCGGCGGGCTCCTTCCCTTGGGTCGCTGTAAGCGCGTCTGCGGGCGTCGAGGGTGCCGCGTGCGTCGCGGTTGTGGCCGAGACGTTGGTGCACTAAGATTGTAGTGCGCTGCCCGTCGCCTTGCGGCGCCTAGTGGACCGACGCGTCCCTGGCGGGGCACACCGAGGGGGTACGCTGGCTGGCGTCGGGCTCGTGTCGCTGAGACATCAAGCTCTCCGCCTGCTGCGCTGCCGCACGCTCAAGTAGCGTGCGAATCTCGCGGTGGACCCAGCGATCCTCAGGCGTTGCGGCCTCTAGAAGGCCATGAAGCAGGGCCGTCGCGGCGGCGATGTTCTGGCTCGCATGAGCAAAGCGGGGAAGGGTTTCATCATCGGCGATGATCCTTCGGTTCACGTCGTGGGCCATGGTGCTTGCGTGCCCTCCATCTCCATGGCGCCTGATCTCCTCGTTGATCCTCTTGTACTCCCGAACAAGCTGCTGTCCGGTTTCGTCTATTTCCCGCTTTCGGGCTTCAAACTGCTCCACCCCTACGTGAGGTGGGGCCGCTGCTCCCCCTTTGACTCCATCGCCGAGGTTGCCTGCCGGGGTGACCTCCTCCTCGGAGGTGCTTTCGACGTGTCCCTTGGAGATTTCTGCCATGAAGCATTCCTGGGAGGGATGATGACTCCCCCTACCGGAGTCAGAACCAGAGTCCGACCCCGGGTCTTTCGCGAGGAGGCCGTGGAGGGATTCTATGATGCTTTCGATCATCCCTACGAACTCGTTGTTCGTGGGAAATGGGATCGCGCGCTGGGCCATAAGGTGGCTTACGGTCGCTGCGGTGTTGCGGAGACCGAATGGAAACACCGTCGAGACGCACCGAGTGGAGCATTCCGGAGAGAGGGTGATGCGGCGTGGAGCCTCCCTGGATGGTTGGGGTCCATGAGAGACGCCGGGCTAGCCCTCAAGCCTCCGGTAGCTGAAGTTGGCGGAGGGGAGAGACTGGACGGCTGCGTGGGCCAGCGCCAACTCTCCTCCCAGTGTGACAATGAAGTCTAGGTCACCGAAATGCACGTGTGCGCCCGGGACCCAGCTGATTGCATGGTTAGCCATCCGAGGCCAGATTTGGAACGCGCAAAGTCCCCTACCTGGCAGGCCAACTGTCAGTGTTTCGAACAAACACCGGCTAGTAAATTTATGATTATTGCACGTTAGGCCTCGATGGTGCGCTAAAGGACACGAGGTTTATACTGGTTCGGGCTGAACGTCCCTACGTCCAGTTTGCTGCTGCTGCTCGTGTTATTAGTACCGAAAATGGTTTGTAGTAGGGGGTACAAAACAGTCGAGAGAGGGACGAGTCCCAAGTATCTGATGGAATGATCGAAAAGGTTGCCAAGAGCTTGGTCGCTGCTCAGTTGTGTATGTCGTGTGTGTTCAACTTATCCGTCAAGAGTCGGTCCCCTTTGTTGGAGGAAGCGCACCCCCTTTTATAGATGAAGGGGACGGATTTACAAGTGAGAGGGAAATGGTGCGTATGCCACCGAGCCTTGTTGTCCACATCTACCGAGCCTTGTTGCCCACACCGGCAGGTACCAGATAATGGTAGGCACCTACAACACTGTCGATGTCACTGTAGAATGTCAGGGTGGCTGCAGAGTACTGCTCCGCGCAGGGTATGGTCTCTGGTATAGTGGTTTTGACTTGTGAGCCTTGCCTTGCCTTTCTCCGCACGTCTTCTAGTTCCTACGAGCCCCGGTCGAAGGGACACGGGGTCGGAGTCGGAAGTAGCGCTTTGGGCTAGGCCTTTCGATCGGAGAGGGCGTTCGGAGGCCAAGGCAAGTGCTCCGATCGGAGTGGTGGACCCTAAGGGGTCATCAAGGAGTGGACGCTACTCCTTTCAGACCAAGGCGCGGTGACAGTACATCCGTCATTGTAGAGGACGCGAGTCTCTTCCTGGACCGTAGTGGTTGTCGTATGTCTATGTCAGGTTCCGTGTCTGAGGGCTGAAGGCAGCGCCTACAACACTATTCAGACTCTGCAATGCCGGAATGGTCTAAAGCGCCCATCCCATCGTACCCTGGTGGTACTTTTCCTACCGTGGCGCAGGGCATGGTCCTCGGTGCTGCGTTTGACTCGAATGTCATGTCGTACCCTACGCTTATCCTTATGAAGGAGCAGGGTATACCCGTAGGGCGAGGCGGAGTCTGCCCTCGGCCATCGAGCGAGGCGGAGGTGGCCCTTGGCCATCGGGCGAGGCGGAGCCTGCCCTCGGACGTCGGGCGAGGCGGAGCCTAGCCCTCGGGGGTCGGGCGAGGCGGAACCAGTCTTCCGTTGTTCGGACAAGAGACGCAATAATGTTCTCGTCTAATCGGGAGGGTCAACATTCGACGGTCATTAGTTCCACCTCATTAGGTACCCTGGTATTAGGTCCCCGATAGACAAGTAGCTTAAGCTCGATCTTGACGGCGAGCTCAGCCCGGGCGCAGGCGAGCTTGGCCGGCAATGGTGCTTATGGCCTTGGCCACATGTGAGGTCGGCCCCGGTGGCACGGCAAGCCCTGGCCGTGGGTGAGCTCGGCCCTGGCGGCGTGGCAAGCCTTGGCCGCGGGCGTGCTCAGCCCCAGCGGCGTGGGCGAGCTTGGCCCCAGTAGCGTGGCTCGTCCACCTCTGCGCCCTGCTGGTACTACTCGTGGTTGTCGTCCCTGTAGTGCTTCTGCGACGCCACCACCATGAACCATCGGTGCTCCGTGCTCCTTCGCCGTGGCGGTGCTCGTCTAGGAGAGGCGGGTGCGTTCTTTTTCCCGTCGATGGGAGCTTGCCGTTGCCAGCTGTCCAGTGCCGCCCTACTCGCACGCGGCCACTGCCTGTGGAGCTCGCTGCGCTCGCCATAGCCACTCAGGCCCACCCAGCTTGCACGCGGCCACCAAGCGCTGTGGAGCTCGCCGTGCGCCTGCCTCCCGCCTAGCGAGAGGAGCCCGTAGACCGTGCGCATCGCCGCTCAAGCCGGCTGCCACCCACGCGCAACCCTGACCCCTCCCGCGCTCACGTCGTCGCCTAGCTCCGCCGCCCATGGACCTAAAGCTCGCCCGTGGCCGGGGCCACCTGTGCCACCTTCGAAGCCAAGCTCGCCCACGGCTAGGTCCACTTGTGTCGAGCTCGCCCGCGGCAGGGCTGCGCCAACTCTTGCCGGTAGGTGGAGCTTCTTGTGCTCCCATCCAGGTGCTGGAGGTGGAAGTCGAAGCTGACGAGTGGGGCACACCAAGCGGTGAGAGGGAGTTGCAGGATCCGGCTATCAGAGAGACGGAGAGAGAGGAGCAGGTCAGGGGCAGCAAAGACATTTTGCATGCCCATGCTGACCGGACGCCAATGTGTCAGGCAGACGTGGCGTGCCACATGTGCAAAAGTGGTAAAACGGATGTTAAAACTTCTCTCATCTGTTAAATCTGTAAGTGCCCTCCTAAGGATGATTTTTGGACGAGTGGCGATCATTATAATGGTAAAAATATAAATTTCCCCGAACGCTCAGAACTGGTGTCGTGTGCTCTCTGCTTCGGTTTGTTCGGCTGCTCGGATTTGTTGGACGTCCAAACCGAGGCCGAAACCGACACCCGAACTCTTCAGGTGTTAAAACCGAAAAACCAATATTTCGGTTCGGTTCGGGTCGGGTTGTTTTTTGGTTTACGGTTTTAAAGTGCCCGCCCTGAACCATATATAATCCGACATCATCTAAAATTACATATGCTTTTCACCTAGATATTGTTACCACTAGATGATTGGAACTTCCGAGTTACGACTGGCTGGAAGTTTCACCTTTAGATCAGAGTTGAGGTTTCAGCTACCTCTTAGTGAGACAACTAAATTTCAGCCATGGGCCTGGATATTATTCCAAGTGTCTCGGCCAGTTTTGGTTGTCAACAGCTTGTATATTTTGCACAACTTTATATATAGACTAGTAATAATATCGCTGTACTACCTTTGCTCAAAGAAAACACTACAATATGTGCTGTAGCATGCATGGTTATTTATTTGTTGGTTAGTGTTGATGCAAAAGTGGATCTGCAAACACAAAGAGCTAATACCCGAATCGATATCCAAAGCGTGCCGGTCGATTTGACCTGTTAATCGACAAGGATGAAGATACGAGCACTTTGGTCCTGACAACAGCGATACGCCCGGAAGTCACGGCCAAGAGGTACTCACGCGGAACTCGAGAATCGCCGAAGGTTGCACTGAAACGATGCAACTCGCCGAATCAAAGAGAACTCGTAAAAAGAAAAAAATATGCAAATTGACGAAGTCGCCGAAAAGTAAGTAGATGCAAATAGGAGTAAAAATTGGTTTTGATATTGATTGATTCATCTATTACATTGCCCCTCAATCTATATTTATACCCTGATCTATAGAGACATAACCAAATACGACTAGGACATCAAGTCCATATCTAAGGAAACACGTGACTCTTACATAAATCATACTCTAACAAATATAGAAAAGGAAATCAACTCCTATCTATTTCCCTGTCCGCCTCAATTACGATGGAATTCTCACCGACATCCTTTCCATCGGCATACTTCCTGTTTCATCGGCAGTAGTTTTCAAGCCTTCCTTCATCGGCATCGACAATAACATCTCCAACCTTATCGGCAACGCCCGAGTCTAAATCAACCTTTCCATCGATCACCACCATTCATCGGCAACCATCTTTACAAACTGATTTTCATCGGCTGTCAGCATATACAGTAACTTTCCTCCTGCCGATTAGCCCACTCTGATCATTTTGACACGTGCAAAAAACGGTGTCAACAGTTAGCCTAATTGTATTTTGGACAAGGATGATGCCCATCACGCCCTTCCCTTCAATGGTACGTCTCAATGACTCATCAGCCTCTTAGCCTTGCATTGGGTGTGTAATGTAACTACAAATGAAATGCTCCTTGTTCTCAACATGTTAGAACCTGATAGAATACATAACAAAGCATATACCTTAGTCAATTAACTACTGCCCATTTGCTTGATAGACATACATATAGCTAGCTACCGAAGTCATTGTATTGCTTGGATACCGTCAGGTGTTTGGTGAAGTGACGCATACATACTATTAATTCTTACTACTGGTTATTGTGTATATATAGTGTTATCAAATCTGATGCAAGTAACTACGTACTGTATATATTCTACTCCCTGTGGAGAGGCCAACTTGTGCACTAAACTATAACACACACACACACACACACACACACACACACACACACACACACACACACACACACACACACACACACACACACACACATATATATATATATATATATATATATATATATATATATATATACTCCTTTTGTTCATTATAGGTTGCAAGTTGCAACATCAATTTTATCCAGCTGATCTGGGTGCGCACGTGGTGGTCCAGAGCATATACGACAAATTTGTGGCGGCTGGGGTCAACTGACCCAGTTTATTAGTAATACTCAAATACTCAATGATCAACACCTACTTGCCATTATATAGTAATAGTTGATTACTTGTAATCGCTTGCTGTTGCAATGCATGACTCTGAACTAACATATGTTTTTCCATATTAAGGTCATGCTGATGTTCCAATTTTAGAACACGACAATCACATACAAGGACGATATTGCATTGTGAGAACCCAATGACTTTGGACTAGTAGTAGATTCCAACAAGTGCGACAACTTCCTCCCTCTATATTCACACAAATATTTGTCATACTGGTAGAGGTGAGAAGGTTGCCTTAATTATAAGGCCTTTCTCTCTTTAATATAAAGAAGATGTGCAGCTCTCCTACGTGTTTGAGAAAAATATAGTCCACCAGTATACAATTACTTTTTCACCATGATTTCTCATCCTCATCCTCATCCTCTTATTATTTATCTCTGCCATCCACACTACTCCCAAGATTTGATTCACATAACTATTATATTTTTGTTTCTCAAACATGCAGGAGAGCTACATACCATTTCATAGAAGAAAGGTTTTAAGAACAAGGAAAGAAATCCCCAACAACACTCACAACGCCAAGGCACACCCACAACTCTCTAAAAGACTTGATCACAGTAAACCTACAAAACGAAAACAAAGCGATCAAAACAACCAAACTAGGGTCTTGAAACCCTCCCAAACAACCTCGCAAGAAACTCCTGGAGGCCCTTTGCTCGTGCCAAGCACCACAGAATGCACTCATAAGTGACACAGCCCGCAACACCACTGTGATGTTTGGATTAGAGCCATTAAAAACGCAGTAGTTCCTGTGCTTCCTGATCTCCCATGTCACTAATATTGCCAGAGTTGAACCCCTCTTTGCGATCTTTTGCCACCTCTTTAACTGCCACTCATTCATCCATATATGAATTGTTACCATGCTCCAAATTAATCTAATGAGTGCATCCACAATTCAAGTTGATGTAATTAAGTGCCATATAAAAAGTTGTCATATGTAATATAATGCTACATTCCATCGCCTTGCTTGGATCCCATCAGGTGTTTGGTCAAATGGAACATACTTATACAGTGGTAAGCATGCGGCCTCTCACCTCTATTCATTATCAACACTGAAGTCAGGTTGTTTTCATATTTACAGATCAAATCTGATCTAACTTGACAGATATATGCTGTCCTAGATACATACTGGCATGTACCAACTTGTCTGGTAAAAAAATATATATTCTTTTGCATCATTGGGGAGTGGTACCAACGTAGATATATAAATGGGTACGGTACGTCCTTTTTGATACTAATACTTGGTTTCAACATCATTCCTTAATCTATCTCGCTATATTAATTACCAAGTGGCAACTGTTCTGGAAAAAACTAAGAGCATATACGACAATCTTGTGGCGGCCATGGGTCCGACTGCGCGCCTACGATTTTTTAATCACATAATAGCAAGTCTACTATATTTAATTTGCTTGACAACTAGCTATTGCATTGATATGCAATATACTTCTGAAATGTTTTTCCAGAATGAGGTAGCACTAAGAAATCCTGAACAGAAATACACAATGATGAGTAAGAAGGTGAGGATCCCATGCACTCTGCTTGAGAGCTGATGATTCCTAGTTGGGCGAAATGTCAAGGCCCTCTGTTTTTTTTTTGTTTTACATTTACAGTATCGTTGAGAAAGGTAGGTTGATTAATTCCATCCGTATCCACATGGTAAGTCACCATGTCATGATATCAAAATCGTGCCAGAATGTATTGAGGGTTTGTCATGAAAACTGTTTTTTTTGTCAGTAAATGGCTTGGTTTTCTGTTTTTACTTGTTAGAGAGTTACTACAAATTAAAATTAAAATTGCACGAATGCTATACTTGAAGCCTTGAAGGTTATACATACAATAGATTATTCTTTCTCTTACGCTCTCTTTATTTTCTTTTCATTTATAACTTTTTGATACAGAAGGACACAAAATTGATGGTATACTTAGTATTGTACATTGCGCAAATGATATTTTCAACCCTAGACAACTAAGTACAAGCTTCTGATGAGATATGCCTTATTACATACCTCTCCTCAAAACATACCAAATTATCAACTAATCGTCGCTATCTTTTCATTGGTATCAGAGTTATCAAGCTCCAAATCTCAGGAGAGCATCCAACTCCCAACTATCCAAATCCAACGGTGCAAACGCAGTCGTGTCAAATGGCTCATACATGTCCTTTGTGACCAACTTTTCAGATTTGTCGTCGATCGGTTTATTGTCATGTAGGGATGTCTGATTCTGATTGTCACAAGGATCTGTACAGGTGCTCGATATGCTGGATTGGCTGTCGCTGCTGCTTCGAGTGTTTGTTTCAGAGTCATCAGGGCTTGAATTAACACCATCATTATCCTTACAAGTATGCTGGCCATAGTAGACGACCGTGTACATCAGGGTATGATCAGCACCACTGCTGTCATCTTGTTGCTGCACTGTCTTCGTTGCTTTGCAGTCTTGTTCCTGTCTGTAGGTGCATCTGTAGTAGCTCCTGCATATGTACCTCAATTAGCTAGTGACAAATACAGCTTATTGCAAATTTGTATCATTATCTAACTTTGTGCACATACTAATTAATACAATAAAGTCATGGGCAAATCTAGGATTAACCTAAGCCGGCCTAGAGTTCAGTACCAAAAAAGAAAAATACTGGCAGTGTCCTTCCTTTATCATCCCAAACTAAATTTCTACCACCTAGCTTGCTTAACATCATTGGAACAACATGTGGCATGATTGTTTGGTAATACAAGGGAGTTTTTTCAAAAAGGAAATGAAAGAACAACCAGAAAATGCGCATATTTTCGAATCAATAAGAAGGATAAATTCACCTTGAGTGTTTGGTGTTGTTGATGTGCTTCTGCCCATACTTCCTCCATTGGCGGCCATCGTAGTGCGGCACAGGTGTTTCAAGTGACACAGAATCATCAAATCTCCTGCTTCAAATTTTATTTCTGGATTAGTCATATATGCAACCTCAAGTAGCATTTGGAAGAGAGTCTACTGAAATAAACTTATTATTAGCTCACATGGTACCTTCTCTTCTGCTGATGACGGGGTTTAGCAGTAGTAACACCCTCCTCGTTCTTGCAGTCGACAGAGGAAATCTTCTTCACTCTCTTCTTGTCATCCACCAGCACATCATCATCATCGTGAGGTCGTCGAGGACATGGAGACTGATGCATATGCAGCTCGGCCATGGCCTTGCTGGAGCAATCCAGTATGTTCTGGAACATGTGGGCAACGAGCTCTGAGCGTTCGTCGGCCTGCAGCGCAGGGAGCACGATTGCTCGCAGTTGCGTCACCAGAGACTGGCCCCTGGCGATCTCCTTCATCGCCGACCGGTGATCAGAAGCTGAAGATTGAGGAACACATCTGCTATTATACTGTTGGTGCTTCATCCTTGCTAATTTTCTTCTTCTAGCTTGCTCTTGTATCTGAAGAGCTGCTGGTGCTGTTGGAAGAAAATAGGCTACTGAGCTTAGCTTAGCTGCTGGTTCTAATTTTCAGGCAGCTGTCAGAGAAGGAATCAAGCAAGGAAGAAGAAGCTAGTCATCTGGCTGGCTATGGCGATAAGGTTACTCCTAATCCGCTCTACTTATATACGGGGATGGGAAATGTCATGGCAACATAATTAATGGACCAACTTGTGCAGTAATATAATCTGCTGTGGCTGCCTGCCTGCGTGCGTAGGCAGGTGCAGAGCACATGAAAACAGGCAAGGATTCAGACTTTGCAGCTACCACGAGCTTATAGGTTTGCTTTGGTCTTCTACTCGTCTGTTACTACTTACTAGTACAACCGTACAAGATGCATGTATTAGTGATTTGGAACGAAGATCATGAGTCAGATTCTGCAGTCGTAGTCATGAAATTAACCTGGGGCAAGGATTGGTTAACTTCATCGTAGTAAATGGTCGCTTGTTCTCACCAGGTACTGCCTGCTCCGAAAACAAGCTAGCTAGTCTGGTCAGTGAGCAGTCGCTTTTGCTTCTCACATGAGCTTTTCAGCTTTTACTGTGTTCTGCCATAAAAAACAATCCCTTGGAATCTAAAAAAAAAAGAGATCTTGTTTCTCCTTACAAGAGCTGGTTTGAATAAGCAGGGTTTATAAATTTAGAATTAGTTTCTCCAGACCTGAATGGTCTGGTTCTCACATGCATGTTCAGAAGCAGGACTTGTTTTTTTCCTTCTTCTCAGGCCCAAATACATATGAAATGAATTACGAGTACTTGCATCCAAATCAGCACTCTCTGCATACATACTAGATATCCGTGATATATTTTTGAGAGAAAGTGACAAACTATGGCGAGCTAATTGTGCGCAGGCCTGAACTCTTTGATTAAAAGTGTGGCTAACCATGGATTAGCACAATCATGACAAAACTAAGAAATAAAAGAAAACACAGCACCACTAAAATACAAGCCATGAGGTGCAAAAAGTTAGCTTACTTGGAGATGCAAATTCTAAAGTTTCCATCAAGCTGACGGAAGCACGCTCGATTCAGCACAAATTCGTCATGCACCTAAGCATTAGTATGTTTCACGTAGGCTCAAATTTACCCGTGCTGTTTGTAGAAAAAATGCTCTGCCAGTCCACGTTGTTGGCGACGTATCAACAATTCATATGCCACAGCGTATTGCTTAGTTTTCCAACGGCATTTAATTCTTAATTGGAGTGAACGATGAGCCTTAGAAAAACTGAGCAACAAATAAATGTGGACTTGGATACGGTTTTTCAATCATAGACTAGCACACATTTGTTCCTTTGTGCCGACTACATCAAGGTCTAGTTTTTCTTTTCTTTCTAATAACCAGGCTGAAGATTTTAACATTATTTTCCACAAAGGAGATCAAAAGACCAACATCAGTGCCAAGCTTTTGACATAGTTTCGCTATTGAGTGTTGCTACTACTACAGCAGAAGAGAAAGAGATACACATACACACTCATCATGCCATAAGACTATGTGGATGTCAATACAGTGGTATTATTTGCCAAAACATGGGTTGAGATTTAGTAATGACAAAATTACTTTCTTCTAAATTTTTTAGTAGTTTAATATTGTTTCTATTTTAGAAAATTATTTCTAGGGGCGGTTGGCTTAGTAAAACCGTCCCTTAAAATCGAATTTATAGTACGGTTGCACAACTATCCCTGAGAGCATCTCTAAGAGCCTTTCTTAAACTCACCCTCTAATTCTCATTTGGAGAGCTTTTTGAATAAAAATCTCTATCTGTATCTTTTCATCTTCAACGGGCCTCTATGTATCTTGTGTGTAGTCTGGAGAGCCATCCCCACTCTCTATTTTTTTTGCTAGCGAGAAACCAGAAATAGAAGATGACAATATTTGAGATCTAATTGAAGAAATTATTGGTGGGCTTTTTTTCACCATAATTTCTATTACTATCAGTACAGAAGGATATAAAAAGACTCTTGGAGTTTCTTTAAAGATTGATTTTGACCGCCTCTATAAAAGTTTGTGTGGTAGTGCTGTGCTCAACACTATTGAGTTGCATGAACTAACTAGGTCAACCCAGAAGCTTAAGCTGATGCGAAAGGTGGGTAATTCACTTTATATTTCAACAGCCCCTCACACAGGCTCTCTTAGGCCTCAAACGTAGAAATAGGAGTCGACAACAATTAGTAATTGCGCCCACTAGGATTAGAACTTGAGACATTTGGCTCTAACACCATATTGAGTTGCATGCATCATCAGTTCAACGTGAAAGCTTAAACTGACAGGAAAGGTGGGAAATTCACTTTATATTTCAACACCCATGACGAGTGGTCTAACGGGAGTGAAGGCTGGTTAGCATGGTTGGAAGTCCAAACAACTCGGTGACATGCATAGTAGTGCTCTGCTCATGATCTACTGCAAGACGATGCTAGGTCGACAGGTCAATTAAATCTACAACCAAAACCTTCATATGAAGGCATGGCCCCCAGGGTAGATTGATCGCCTGAGGAGCAGCATGGGTAGGCATGGAATCATCGACTTAGGATCAAAACTCTAAACTCGTGATACCATGAAAGCATAGATGATTCAGAATAATGTGTGGAATAGATTGTATTGAGCCTCTTGGGCGGAATATATATAGTACAGAGACCTATGAGGCAAGTTGAATCTCTAACACATCTGGCAATATTGGATTATATATAATTCTAAACTACCAAATATACACTTAGCAGTTTGAATCATTAACATTTTCATTCCATAAGAACAATAGTAATTCGTTATCATTTGTTATGGCAAAGCATAATGTTAGAGTGTATCACAACTAGCATAGAGTTATTCATTGACTAAGGTAGAGTCAGTTGACGACTAGGCTAGAGTTAGTTGGTATTACGATCTCGTATACTGGCTTGACCCGAAGTCATGTAAACTCTATATATAGCATCTGAGAGGTTTAATACAAAAAACCTATTTTCACCCAATTGTATTCTTCTACATGGTATTACAAGTTCAAGTTTCTAATCTAGGGCACAAGACATTGCTTTCGCACTATATATGTGCCCTCGGGAGATCGATCTCTCTCCGCTGAGACAACACCCTTGTTTAGGCAGCATGTCCCATTGATCTGTTGCTATCATCGTCATTCTAGTGTGGGTCACAACAGCAAATCGCATACCACTTCGTGCCATCCTTGCCATCCTTTCACCATACCACTATGGCCTAGATCCGCTGATTGGATCCACCTTCATTCACTACTACACAAATGATTTTGCGAGACAGTGCCCTTTTATTAACCAAGGCGTTTACAAAATCCAACCGCCTCGGTTAATGCCTAGGATTAACAGAGGCGGTCACAATTAACCACATCGCAAAATTGATTTACGGAGGTAGTCAAAAAATATCTGTCTCCTAAAATCTATTAACGGAGGCGGGCCTTATAAGAAAATGCCTCCATTTTCGGAGGCGGACCTCCTAAATGGCCTGCCTCGGTAAAAAAGGCCGAGGCCCAAACAGGCCCAGGCGAGGCCCGATAGGGCACTCAAGTATATATAGGACACTTAGGGTTTCTCTCTACCTCACATCTCTCTCTCTCTCTTTCGGGCTCCCTGAGCGGCACCTCCCTCCCTCCCTGAGCGGCGCCTCCCTCCCCTCCCCTCCCTCCCTTAGCACGGCGGTCGGCGGTGGTGCCCCTCCCTTCCCTTTGGCACGGTGCCCCTCCCTTCCCTCCCTCCCTGAGCACGGGGGGGGCCCTCCCATCCCTCACTCCCTCCCTCTCTCTCAGGCCCATCCCAGATCATGGATCCGGCGAGCGCGGGCGAGGAGGAACCCCGGATCTGGCGGCGCGGACGTGGTGGCGCTCCTTCGGCTTTAGCTCCCTAGGCGGCGGCGCTCCTCCGCCACCTCTGTGTCAACTTCAGCGGCGGGGAGGCCTGATCCGGCTTGACAGTGGAGGATGCGCCCTGACGGTGGATCGAACAAGCAACGGTGGCGGCGGCCCGTGGATGGGCTTAACGGGCCCGTGGGTGGGCTCACTGGGCTTGTCCACGGGTTTTCTTTTTTTCTTTTTTTATTTGATTTGCCGAGGCGGGTATTAACCGGCCTCGGTAAATCACAATTAATCGTGAGCTTTAGTTCAAGGCGAACGTGATGCCCGCCTCGGTTAATCTGTTTTGCCCACCTCGGTTAAAGTTTGTGTAGTAGTGATTCATCTCGTTGCACAGGTAGCCTCTGTCTAAATCTTCATCAATGGACTGCACCTCGTGCCCACAATGCTGTGGTGGTGGATGGACCCAATCACAAATAGTTGTGGTAGTAGTCGAGTCAAACAGCGTCTAAACCATGTGCTCTAGTGCCGCCAAGTCAACGCCTTCCTCTACCGCCATTTGGCACCTTAGCGTGGGCAGATCAGGAACCACCCCACCACTCTGCATCAAGAGCTTATCATTGACCCATGCCATCTTTGCAATGTCACTACTACCTCTTGCACCATCGGGATCCATCTGATCCGAACCGGGAACCCACCACAGGAGGACTCCCGTTTAGCCTTTGCTCCTCCTCTGCCTCCCAGGCTAGTGGCTAGATCCTGTCAACATTGGGACGACTCCATTCATTGCCTACCCCATCCATATGAGAGCCTACCGCCTCGCGTTGTGGTGGGTGTGGGTGTGAGTGGGGGTATGTTTGCTATATGGGCATCCGGTGTTGTACCCAATTTTTGATCTGTTACTACGTGTATCCCTTTTTTGGTTTACATGACCATTGGTCGGGGTTGAGTCACCACTGCCTATTGACATCGTGTGTAGTACTTCTCTAACATCAGCATTGAGTATACTGGCCTCTACTTCTTCGATTGTGCGACCAAGTTAGGCATACATGCTGATGGGACACCTCCATGCACTGTTTCCTAGTTCCCGGCCGGCATGTTTTCAACGCTATTTCATCATCGCCACCACAGATCAGATGCCTCGTATGACTTCTTTCATTGTCGTCTCACCTCACGCATACTTAGTTTGATAGTCGATTATACACAATCCACCCGGCTCCCATGACATTGTTCTTCATTGAGTATCATACATCTACTCCAAGCAATAGGATTGCTATTATGTCGCCTCCTCGAATTGTATCACCACTGCATGCTATGCCTCAAGCAAGGCACTAGTCTACACCCGATCTTCATCACCGACATCGAGCGCTACCGCCGCCGCCATACTTTGCATCTAGACTACTTGCCTTTAGGTAGGAGTGTCCACACTGATTGCTCACCTTCGCACAGGAGCACTAGCTCCCGCACAACTTCTTTTTCATTTAGTACAACCTCGCTCATTGCTAGCATTTCCGTCTCTTCCCCGCATATTTTGTCTACTCTGACAATAATGGCTCCATCAGCATCTTCTACCCTCACTGTTCTGTGCACCGCAGCCATTATCGAGGCCCTCTCTACTAGTCCCTTAGACATATGGTTGGGGCCATCCTCCTAGTATATCTAGTATTTGCAACACTGGTGCGTGCCTTCATCCTTGACACGTTCCTGGGCCTAGCAACCCCAGCGCACGCGTCATCCATGGCAGCATGACTGCATTGACTTCGGCATTGACACTCCGTAACCATCCCATCTGCCTCAATTCCATCATCATCTTTCATCTACGTCATCGATAGTCCTGACTACATCTACCTCAGCATTGCCTCCTTCTATGAAGACTGCCTCGAGGTATCTCTGTCAACACTATGCATGGCTCCCCTTTTACACCCGCGGCTTCATGTGAGACCATCTCAACATCGGCAACCAAACCATGGCTACATGGACCGCATCTATCTCCAACTCGACATCTTTGACCATAGCTACTTCGCCATCTCGACATTGGCACAAAGAACTACTATGTTTGCATGAGCATGAGCGACACATTGACAGTTCAGATTGTGGGGGATGTTAGATCACCGATTTACACCTTTGCCTTCTTCTCTAGTCTCACTATCTGCAATGCTCTAACTGTGAATGCGGGGATGTTATAATGTATCACGACTATGATAGAGTTAGTTGGGATTACAATCCCGTGTACAAGCTGGACCCCTAAGCTATGCACATTGTATATACCATATTCGAGAGGCTCAATGCAAATAATCCAGTTTCACCTAATTCTATTCTTCTACACATAACACAAGGTAGCAAAACTACCATGCCTGGCCAAAGGAATGATCTAAGTGCCACCTATATATACTATTGACTAGGAGCGTCTAACAGATCGAATTAGCACATTCATGTCTAATCAAACTCTGCCTGGACATATTTATTCCGGTCATGCATGCACCCCATTGAGACTAAGTTTAGACTATCATCATGCACGCTTACTAACGCAAACAAGCTCATGTAACCACAAGAGCGTCACTCCAACATGGGTCGTGACGTTGGGTAATAAACTCAACACTTTCATATGAATGTACAGCTTATACATATATGTGATGTTATATAAGTCGCTTTCATAAGCTCATCGACTGGTCCCGCCTGCAAATTCACTGAGATTGTTTAGGCATAGGATGTATTGCTAGTCCACGTTGCCGGCGACTATAATAATTGAAAAATGGTTTGCATCACATACAGTATTTTGATTGAATTTCCAAGGGCATTAGCTAGTTCTTAGTTAATTAATTTGGAGTGAACGATCAACTTCAAAATATTTAAAGAAAAAGAAGTGTACGCTTTGATCTCTGTTTCGGAGCTTAGTACCACAACGTACTAAAACATTTCTTTCTTCATGCCGACCGACGTATATAAGTGGATTAATTGCTTTGGGCATGATTTTCCACACACTAGATCAAAGGTTGGACATCACAAACACTAACCTTGTCAAACAAGTAAATGTCCCTTCTAATGTACATAGTACGGTAGAAGATAGACGGTATCCCTATGTGACTATTGTTTGTAAGTGGTTAATTGGTTTATAGTATTTTTCATTAATTGAGTATATAAAATTCTACATAGTGTGGGAGTTTAGTCTGTCGGCATTAATGCCACCATACCACTCATGAATAACTGTAGTAAAAAAAAGTGAAACTCGTGATTAGTAATTCTATGAGCATCATCCCATCTATTTGAGTGGGATTAACCTCAGAGGCTTAAGGTCTGATATTATTGATCACATAATAAGTACGGTTCATTGCCAAATAGTGATCTTACAGTCTCTCTGATCCCAAATATAAGCTCTATCAACTTTTACATTTTTTTCTACAATTTCAAGGCATTCTGTTCCTTTGTACTATACTAGTAGTCAGCATAAATTAATCACAAAAAAATAGTAGTCAACATAAATTGTCATTTTTTCTAATTTCTCCCTTTCCATGCTTAATCCTATCAGCCGTACTTAGAAACCAAAATAAAACTTCAAACACGTTGTCTCATCTAAAAAGCACTTTTAAAGCAGGAATTAGAAGTTCTGCTCATTTGGCATGCACACAGTACAGTTATATGTTGGCTAATACTCCCTCCGTCCATAATATAAGGACTTCTCAGTTTTTTCAGTACATGTTATTGCAAATTTAATCACGGAAACACTACATAGTTCTTTTTTTTATATCCATATAAATGAAGCCAAATAGTAATTTAGCATGCATGAAGCCGATTGATAGCAAGACTAGGACTGCTTATATATTTGGAATCAACAAGAGTATCTATAATACTGAAAATTTTCATTAATTGTCCTCTGAACCATCATCAGAGCAGATTTTATGTCTGTTATCGATGATCATGTGTAAAATATATATACTCATAAAAGATAATAAAACAATTTTCACGTTTACAATCCAAAGGAAATTGATATGTATGCATGTAACTAGGGGAGGGACCCTTGATTAATAATGAATCCACCTCAAACAAAAAATGACTATTTACTAAAGCTGGCTTAAAACCTACCAATTTTATCCATGTGTACAAATATTCAAGCTATATTGGGTAACAAAATATTCTGAGGATCCAGTGTACTAACAAGACTTTGTACCTTCTGCTTAGCATGATCTTGCAATCCATGGTGCATAAACTAGATTTATATATCACATATTCCAATCCTCACTATACTACAAACACACCAAAGTAGCGTCAAACAACAGACGTTAAAAGAAGATAGCCGATACACTATCTGTCGGTATCAAATCTCTAACAAATCATCAGTCGGCACTTCAGAGAGAACTATGAAGTCGCTGCATTGGGGCTGCGGTATAGTGCCTCCCAATCAATGAGAGAACTATCGAACACCTCTAGTAAAGCTGGCAAGTCCAAATCTGCCTCAGACTCTTGAACATCTGTACTTGTTGGAGGCATTTCCGTGCTATGAAGATCCATACTTCCAACAAGTTGGGAAAGCTGGACCATGCTTATGGTATGATGGTCCTTGCAAGTGTGGTCACCGTGGTACACGACAGTGTACTTTGCACTTTCCTCACTGGCCATGGCACTATTACTGGTACCATCGTCGACATTTGGTTCTTGTTCCTCAATTGTCTTTGTTGCTAAGCAGTTCCGTTCTCTGTAGGCACATCTGTAGTAGCTCCTGATTAATTGAATACAAGTTCATGTGATATGGTTACTATTACCATATATGTGTGTCTATTATAATAGTTTGTCGATTTGCTAGAGATCATATATGTATAGTAAGAATTTGATCACAAGTTAAAGGACAGTCAAATCTGCTCATGATCATGCAATAACTGTAAGCAGCTTGTTTTCTGGATGATGAAGAATGTGATGATCGACGTATATAAGAGATCGATAGATATATTATTTACCTTGGATGTTTCCTCCCATTGATGTTCTTCTGCCCATATTTTCTGCACAGATGGCCATCATAGTGTGGAACATGTGTAACAAGGGACCTTGATCGCTTGTCGTTGTTCCTCCTAGATACATATGTAGAATCAGTTGATGCATATAGATGTTACAACAAGCTGGATTATATGGACATACTGGTAATAAAACAAGTTGATCGCATCTGATATTCATCGAATCACACGTTCTCTTTTGACCAACGCTATTAGGCTGATTCTCCAATCGCGCTTGCTCCTCCGTCTTCTCACCATTAGTAGGAGTGCTATTCTTCCTCACCAACGACTTGTCGTCGACGGGCTCCCCCAAAGATCCGCCTCTGCCTCCAGTACTCATGAGGCACCCTTCAAGCGTAGCCTATGTTGCAGCCGATCACTTCATCAAAGAGCTGGACGGCGATCTAGGCGACCGAGGAGGTATCATCGATGACGCCGTGGAGCAGCGGGAGGACGAGCGCTCGTAGCTGCATCACAAGGTCCTGCTGCCTCCTCATGGCCTCCATCATCTCCCAGCCATGCATGGCCGCACACTACCGGGAACGGGAGCTGGGCACACGGCAAAGCCACAAATACACTCGGCAAATCCTTCGCCGAGTGTAACACTCAGTAAAGGGCACTCGGCAAAAATTTTATCGGCAAACTAACTTTGCCGAGTGTTTTTCGTCGGGCACTCGGCAAAGACGTTGCCAAGTGCCCAAAAAACACTCAGCAAACTTTTTTTTCAAAAAAAATAAAAAAACAAGCACCGACCGCCACCACTGGCCGGCCACCACCGCCGGCCGCTCCAACCACCGGCGTGCACACGAGGAACTTCACCGAAGCCGACGTTGGCCGCCGACCCGAAGCCAACACCGCCCTCTGTCCTGGATCCGCCGTCGCCGCCGTCCTGGATCTACCGTTGCCGGATCCGCACCTGGACGAGCCGAGCGGCCTGCCGCCACCGGATCTGCACCTGGACGCGTCGAGCGGCCAGCCGTCGTCGGATCTCGCCCGCGCGTCGCCGGAGGTGGAGGAGGCTGGCCCTCGAGCGCTTCTAGGGCCTACCGACGGAGCCCGCTCGACCCTCATGCACCACCTCCACTGGACCTCCTCGCAGATCCGCCATCGCTGCACCTCCTCGCAGATCCGCCCTTGCCGTACCTCCACCACGTAGATCCGCTTGAGCGTTGCTGCCTTGGAGCCGCCAGGACACGAGGAGCCCCGCCGGCGACGGGCGCGCTAGGCCTCAGCCCTAGCTAGTGAGCGCCCCAACTGGATCCGCCGGTTGTGCGACGAGGGAGGGAGGAGAGGCGCCACCGAGAGAGGGAGTGGGAGGCCGGAGTGGAGAGGGAGAGGGAGAGGGAGGCCGGAGTGGAGAGGGAGAGGCGCCACCGAGAGAGGGAGTGGGGGCCGGCCGCTGGCGGCGGCGGTCCGGAGGGGGGGGGGTATTTGACGAGATTTTTTTTTGTTTGCCGAGTGTCCGATCTGGACACTCGGCAAAGTTTCCAAAAAAAGATTATTTATTTGTTTGCCGAGTGTTTTAGATCTGAGCACTCGACAAAGTTTTTTTTTAATTTTTTCCTTTTTCTTTTCCAAAAAAAATATTTTATTTCTTTGCCGAGTGTTCTAGATCTGAGCACTCGGCAAAGTTTTTTTTCCAATTTTTTTTATTCATCTTCTTTTTAAAAAAAATGATTTTATTTGTTTGCCGACTATTTTTTTGGACACTCGGCAAACCATATCTTTGCCGAGTGTTTTTTTTTGACACTCGGCAAACCATATCTTTGCCGAGTGTTTTTTTGTTGACAGTCGGCAAACACTCTTTGCCGAGTGTTTTTTTTCCCCGAGTGTTTTTAGCTCAGCACACGACAAAGAGCTTCTTTGCCGAGTGTCCGAGGGAATGCACTCGGCAAACATAAAAGCACTCGGCAAAGAGCCGGTTTCCGGTAGTGGCAGGGCGGCGTCATGACAAGGCTGCTGATCTTGTTGTCCATTCGATCAGTAAGTACTCAATTATTGTGATTGCCCTTTGTCTCAAGCAGCTAAATGTGTGCGAAGTAAGTAACTACTACTGGTGCAGGTAGTTTTCGGGTCAATAATGTCACTCTCTCTGACGAAGTGAGAAAGCTAAACTTTTTTAAGGTAGGTGACGAGAATGAGAGAGAGCTGTAGCTAGCTAGGTGTTGTCATGAAGAGTGTAGCTCTCGCTCGGCCACTAGAGTGTACATGGTTATATATGCAGTGCTGTGTACCAATCGAGCTTAATTGGCACGTGTGTTATATATGATGCTGCAGTCGCATGCAAGAATAAAAAGAAGCAGTGAGGCATCCATTTCTCGGTGTGAACGCATGGGCGTGTGCATGACCACGTGGCATTGGCATCGACCACACGAGCCAGGGCTTGAGACTTTCAACTCACCCTGTCCTTCATACGTGTGTGTCTATTTTACACCTTCATTCGGACCGAATCGAGGGATATGCATAAATCTTACCTATACTCATCATGTTCCGTTCATGCTAACTTTTGTCGTAAGTCAAGTTTTTAACTTTGATCAAGTTTATAAAATCTACAATATCAATTTAGCCTAATTAATTCTTGATGAAATATATTTTTATAGTGAAATTATTTGAGTTGTAGAAGTTAATATATTTTCTTAAAGATTTGGTCAAATTAACTTAGAGAAGTTTGACTTAGACAAAGCTAAATCCATTGAGCTATAATTTGGTATGGAGACAGTACACAGGGACATTTTCCCTAGAAAAGTGAAATATAAAGATTTATGCACCTTAGTGCTATATATACAAGTAGAGTGAGGCAAAGCAATATATATGTATATAAACACTAAAATGACTATGTGATTTAATTCTTGTAAGGAAAAATTGGTTCAGCTGTGTGCGTGGGTGGTTGAGAGAACCGACTGAATGCCCCTCCATGGTATGAGTAGCGACAGCACAAACATGGGAGCAGAGTGGGTGGGATGTGTGTGTGTGTGTGTGGGGGGAGGGGGGGGAGGTGGAGGATGGGACATGCATGATGCATGGAATTGTCCCTAAGTAGTGTGATCTAGATGGATAGAATTCACGAAAATGTCACTACCTATTACCTCTAATTTGTGCTAATAATAGTAGGATTCCCTTTTTATATATATATTGTTCTAATAAATTGACCATCTATAGCTAGGTGAATTCATGTGAAGTTTTATTCTGTGAATCCTAGGATTATGAGGACAAATTAAGAGAGATAGGTAGCAAAGGGGCTCATCACATGTTCCTAATTAAGGCACGTCTAACCCAGCCTTGAACGCAATAAATCGTATACACACATGCCCTATATTTGTGGAGATGAATTAACGTGTGCTGTCTTAGTTTACCTAGAATCCTTTATATTTCTGGATAAATTTCAGACACTAATTAAGATCCCTTATATATGTGGATGGAGTAAGTATACAAGGGTTAGCTGTACACATATATATAAGTGTGAATGGCTACGCTCTGTTCACTATTAGTATTATGCTTTGCGCTTAGTTTTGAGATTTGTGATGCAGTTTTGCTATTTGATGGCATCATTATTCAGAGGCCAGAATAAAACTTCCCTTCGTCAGAAAAATCTTTTCCCCAATAAAAGAGCACATCAGGAAGTCAATTTCGGCCACATGATAAAAAAAATACTCCCTAACTTTTTGGAAAGATTAATTAAGGTGATACGAAAGGGCCCACACGTTCCAAATCGAAGCATGCCTAACCCAAGTGATTGGTGAATTTGAAGGACGCTTGTTGGGCTAACCCAGGCCTTAAATGGTAATAATTTGTATACACATGACGGTTTTATATTTGTGAAATGAAGTAATGTGTGGTATCTTAATTAGTTTATCAATAATCCTATACTAGAAGGAAACCCCATACATTGCTGCGGGACTTTCTTAGAAATAAAATTGTTACATGTATGAGTTAGATGATGAAATAAGAAAACAAAAATAGCAATATATTGTAGTGGACCTGACATGGATAGTTTGCATTAAGAGGTTAAAAGTTAGTAAACATGACAGGTTATTCAGTGGGAGATGATATGGATGGCCTACATGTTGAGACAGAAGGCTATATATTGAGGTTTACGTTTACAAGATATATATAGATTTGTGGATAAATTTCAAACAGAATTCCTTACATTTGTTTTTCCAAACAGTTATCTCTCTTTGGATGGCGGGGTTGTATATACAATAATTGGGGCTGTGGATATATATAACTGTGGATGGCTTGATTACTGCCATCCAACGTCACATATGCAAAGGTCGGAGGTGCATGAACTTGGACTAGTCTCATTTTCCCGGTCAGAGTGTAACCATATACATCGATGATGTGAAATGAAACATTTCTTTTTTTGTTCTATCTGGATTGGAGCGGTTGAGGAATGCATATGCGTGATTGCCAAACATTAGGAGATGGGATTCCTTCAAAATCGTAAGTTATTTTAACTTTTCTAAGATATATAAATGATGTGTCTACTGTCTAGGCGTATATAGGGTGCAAATGTTTGCTCGCATTAGTGTTGCATTGTCTTAGGAGTTGCTCGCATTAGTATTGCATTGTTCGTCTGGACAGTGAGTTGTACATTGTAATGTAGATATACATAAGAAAAAAGATACATGCCTAGAAATGTTTGCTCGCATTAGTGTTGCATTGTCTTAGGAGTTGCTCGCATTAGCAACATACTATATACATGTACCTTTACAATTTGTACTAGTACGTCATTCCTTGGAACTAATTAACAACCAGTCCTATTTTCTTTTTCTCCAATTGGACCGGCGTGCCGCCACAGCCTTGTCCTATGCATGTGTCTCTCACAGCAGCAAGAATCATACTGGATGAGGATATATATATGCATGCAAGTGTATCAACTCGCTCCTGCTACATATATACACACACATCCATGTGCATGCTGATGTGCATAATATACGAAGCCCAGCCGGCCGGCCAAGAAGACAGGAGGAATTAATCTCACATGGGTGACCGTACCTTTGGCACTTGCATGGGATGTACATACCGAGAATAATAATAATCAAGGTGCATGCATGCGTGGAGATAGGTAAACTGCTGTCTTACTAAATATATAGTAAGTGCTTGCATAGTACTGTACATGATGGCAACGACAATTCACAGGCCAAAGTTAGCAAGTTTGCACTG
Source organism: Miscanthus lutarioriparius (assembly GCA_904845875.1). Classification (NCBI taxonomy): domain Eukaryota; kingdom Viridiplantae; phylum Streptophyta; class Magnoliopsida; order Poales; family Poaceae; genus Miscanthus; species Miscanthus lutarioriparius. The sequence goes on from CAJGYO010000010.1 coordinate 127,127,939, forward strand.
TATGTATGTCCACTGCATGACCAGAGCAGCAAGAAGACACCTACGCCTAACTGCAACCAGGAGAACTAAAACATGGCAATGCAAGTACTACAAGAAGGTCAACAAAAGCAGCATCAGCTCAGATTCAATTTGAAACACAAATAAACGTCCAGAGCCAAGACCAACCATTACACATACTATCTTAAACTACTAGCCATATGCTAGTGCTGAACTACTGAACAAAGAAAGTTCAAACTAAATTCAAACTTGAGATGTTAGGTATAAGCAAAGGATTCCTCTGAGTACTCGATTCCTCTCGTCGTTTCTTGCATTCAGATGATTCAATTCATCAGCTAGCAAGTTCATAGCCTAGTATAGAAATAGATGCTCTTTTTTTTTTTTTGGTAGAAATAGATGCTCTTATGTGTTAGTATTGGTAAACTCAGACTGTTATGTTAAGGGACCACACGCAACTATATATTTTTAAGCACGTGCCACCACAAGCTAGTGCAGGCCCGTGATTTGTCGTTTAAAATTCAGATGGATCGGATCTTAGCTCTCCAGTTAAGCTAAACATATATACATTGTAGCTTGAACAATGCAGAAGCATATGCAGGTAGCAAGGACAGATGGAGAGAAGAAAGAGAGCCATGGTTAGTGATCAGCTGGAGACGAAGGAAGACAAGAAGATGATGAGGAAGGGGCTCTGGTCTCCTGACGAGGACGAGAGGCTTTACAGCCACATCACAAACTACGGCGTCGGAACCTGGTCCTCCGTCGCCGAACTAGCAGGCAGGCACATGCATATATATAATAAATACTTATATATGTACTTGTTGTATATATGTGTGTTTGTTTTAGCAGCAGGATTGCATCGTGTTATTGGATGGGAAACTAACAAAGCATTCAACTATTTATGGATCTATCACTGCAGGGCTGAAGAGGAGCGGGAAAAGCTGCAGACTGAGATGGATGAACTATCTGCAGCCAGATCTCATCAGGGAGCCCATCTCCAAGCAGGAAGAGGACCTCATCGTATCATTGCAGAAACTCCTAGGAAACAGGTAGCGCAAGTTTGTTTTCGTTCATTCGGATATTTTGATCCCTTCCATGCATCTTCCGTCCCTCACATGCATGAACAATACTCCTATATAGGAACTGCATGATGTGCAATGGATATAACTTGTGTACTTTTTTACATGTGAATATAGGTGGTCTGCGATTGCGGCAAGAATGCCTGGAAGGACAGATAATGAGATCAAGAACTACTGGAACTCACGCATCAAGAAGAAGCTCCAGCAGAGGATGAACACCGGCGGCAACTACCAATCACCACCAGAAGTGCACCAAACAGCTGGGGAGGGAGCCGCTGATATGAACACTGGTGGCAACCTGCAGGCGGATTTGTATCAACAAGCAGCTACCTCAAACGTTCGAGTTGATCATGGCAGCACAACCTCGCACAACAGCTCGGCAGATCACCCAAGGCCGCTGCCTCAGCTTCCAGTTTTCACAGGCCAACTACTACTGGATCCTGATGCTGCCGTTCGAAATGGGGAGCAGACAGCAGCAGCACAGTCCTCCCTCTGTGTACCATTTTCCAAGAGTCATGAGAGAAACTTTGTGGAAGAGTATGTTGAATTCCTCATGTCTGTTTCGGATGAACTACCGGAGATATGAGTGTGTTGGGGGTCCAACACAAGATGCACAAGAGTCATGAGTGAATATGTGCATCGATCTGTGCACAAAGAAAAATATTTAGTAATGTTTTTGTTAAATTAGCGAATTGAACCATTCAGTTGTGTGACCAGTATCAAGAATCCAGTTCATGTGGTATTGTATCATTATGATTTTGTTGGTCCCGAGATCTCCGGCACGGGTGAGCCGACCGCTCATCGTCGTTGCCGACCACACACACTACGGCTGGAGGTAGAAAAATTAAGGGAGAACAGAGCGCACATACACAACACAAGCACCAGCGTTGGCCGGAGCTCTGCAGAGGAGATAGCAAAACTGAACTCGCTCAATTTTACTAAGTTGCAGTGGGAAGCTATATATACAACTTTACCTATCTAATCCTAGTACACAGACATGTCAGGCTGCCATGCTGCTACAGTGACTAGATGTGACAGCAGGACTGATTTTGGCACCTGCCCCTGCTATGGCTACAGTGCGGCAGGGGAGCCTTTCAGCGCCTGCCCCTGCCACAGCTACAATGCAGCAGCAGGGGACCCTTTCGGCGCCTGCCCCTGCCGTGCGTACAGGCGAGTGAGCAGTAGATTACTTTACAATTCTTCTCTTAATCCTGCTGCTAACCTTAGAACCTCCACCGTTACCGTCGAGCTCGGAGAAGGCTTCCTTGGAGCCCGTCATGTGGTTGTTGCCGCCGGAGTCCAGGTACCACTGCTGCTCCTGTTCACCGCCCACACGTCCAAGGTGGACTTGGGCGCGCGATTCGTCGAGGTTGACAACCTTCAGAGCCTTGCCGTGCCCTTTCACCACCATCACCTCTCCCTTCATCTTGGCCTCACAGAACATCGCCATCAGGAGAGTGGCCTCATCATCCTCATCAGCCTGCGCTAAATGAGCCTCAGCCTCCTCCTGCTTGCAATTTGGGCACTCCTTTGCCCAATGGTCCATCTTCCCGCAGCACCGGCAGGCGTTGGAGTCGACCTTCTTCTTCTTCTTCTTCTTCTCCGAAGAAGCCTTACCGCGACGCATGCAATCTCCACCGCGGCTGGAGGAGGCTTCCCCGGACTTCTTCTAGGCAGCCCACTCCTCCTCTGTCAGCAGCAGCTTGCCGCTGTCCATTGTTGCTATGGCCTGCTCCATGCGCTCGTCCACCGCCTGTACACGGCCTGTCACATCCACAATGGTGAGGGCGGTCAAGTCCAGCATCGTCTCTATGGAGAGAGCGATCTGGATGTACTTCATCGGCACGGAGTGGAGGTACTTGGAGACCGCCTCTTCTTCGTCGATGGTGACGCCGTGGCTCCTCAGCTTGCTGATGAGTGACTGCAGGCGGAGGGAGAAGTCCTCCACTGACTCACCATCCTTGAACTTGAGGGTGGCGTACTCCTACTTTAGCAGCTGGGCCATCGCCTTCATTGCGCGGTCGGAGCCGACGCGCATCGCTGCAATAGCCTCCCACGCCTCCTTAGCAGAGTTCTTAGCCCCCAACGGCTCCCTGTACTCCGCTGGCACAGTAGCGAGGATAGCCTCCAATGCTGACATGTCGTCTTCTTCGTTATCGGTGCCCTTGTCAATGGCATTCCAGAGTCATCGAGCTCTGAGCTTGACCTTCATGGTCACCGCTCACTCATCACAGTTGGTGCGAGTCAGCGTTGTCCAACTAGTGCCGCTGACCTCCCGCACCGTGCGCACGACGACCTCCTGTCATGGCTGGGCAGCCACAGCAGCGCCGCTGCTGTCGCCCATCTCCAAACCATCCGTCATCGTCAGCGGTTAGTCCGACGACGGCGCTTGTACGACTCTAATACCACTTGTTGGTCCCAAGATCTCAAGCACGGGTGAGCCGACCGCTCACCGTCGTTGTCAACCACACACACTACGGCTGGAGGTAGAAGAAGGAAGGGAGAACAGAGCACATGCACACACACAGCACAAGCACCAGCGTTGGCTGGAGCTCTACAGAGGAGATGGCAAAACTAAACTCGCTCAACTTTACTGAGTTGCAGTGGTAAGCTATATATACAACTCTATCCATCTAATCCTAGTACACAGACATGCCAGGTTGCCAGGCTGCTATAGTGACTAGATGTGACAGCAGGGCTGACATTGGCGCCTACCCCAGCTGTGGCTACAATGCGGCAGGGGAGCTTTTCGGCGCCTGCCCCTGCCATAGCTATAGTGCAGCAGCAGGGGAGCCCTTTCGGTGCCTGCCCCTACCACGCGTACAGGCGATGGAGTAGCAGATTACTTTATAATTCTTCTCTTAATCCTACTGCTAACCCTAGAACCTCCACCATGCCAATCATCTTCTTCAGCTCCGTGAACCAAAGACGGCCAAGTGGCTTGGCGAGGACGTCCGAGAGTTGCCGACCAGTTTTGACAAGCTCAATGATGATCTGCCCTCCATCAACACAGTCCATAAGGAAGTTGAACTTGATGTCAATGTGCTTGCTCCGGTCATGGAGAACCAGATTCTTCGCGAGGGCAATGGCGGGCTGGTTGTCCACCATCAGTGCTGGTGGGTGAGCTTCCACACTAGTCAGCTAGACCAGCAACCGGCGTAGCCACACAGCTTGGCACGCTACTATGGCCGCCGCCACGTACTCTGCCTCACACGTGGACAGTGCCACCACCTTATGTTTCAGCGATAGCCATGAGATTGGAGCCGACCCGAGGAAGACGAGCACGCCACAGGTGCTCCACCATCCGTTGATGTCTCCCGCCATGTCTGCATCGCTGAACACAGTGAGCTGCAGCCCACTTCTGCCGGTCTTAGGAAAGATGATCACCTGATCTATCGTACCCTTGATGTAGCGCAGCAGTCGCTTCACCGTGGCCCAGTGATCCTCTCAGGAATCCTCCATGAAGTGACTGACGTAGCCCATGGCAAATGTAATGTCTGGCCTTGTGTGGACTAGGTAGCTCAGACCGCCGACGATGCTCCAGTACAGTGTTGCATCTACCTTTGCTGTGGTACAGGCCTTCGTTAGCTTCAGCCGCTCCTCCATCGGAGTCATGCACGGCTTGCACTTAGCCCTACTGCTTCGCTCCAACAGCTTTGAGGCATATGCTCTCTGACCGAGCGTGAGCACCTCCTTCCCCTATCTCACCTCGATGCCGAGGTAGTAGGATAGCACGCCAAGATCGCTCATTCAAAAATGAGCCACCATCTCACGCTTAAAGTTGTCGATGTCCTCTGCATGCGCGCTGGTGACGATCAAGTCATCCACATACACGCCGACAATGAGCTCCTCCTTCCCCATCGCTGCGTGTACAGCGCGTGCTCAGTTGCGCACCGCGTGAACCCAAGCTCGCCCAGCATGGCGTCAAGCTTGGCGTTCCATGCTCGTGGGGACTATCGTAGCCCATAGAGCGCCTTACGCAGTCGAAGCACCCTATGCTCCGCTCCCTTGATGGCGAAACCCGGAGGTTGTCTAACGAAGACTATCTCCGCCAGCTCGCCATTGAGGAAGGCCAATTTTATGTCCAGGTGATGGACGTGCTAGTCCTTCGCAGCTACAAAAGGCAGCAGTAGTCGGATAGACTCCATGTGCGATACCGGTGCAAAGACTTCCTCGAAGTCGATGCCCTCGTGCTAGATAAAGCCTCGGGCGACGAGGCGTGCCTTGTGCTTGACAATGGCGCCGCGCTCGTCCCACTTGACCTTGTACACCCACTTCAGGCCGATCGGACGACATCTTGGAGGTGGATGGACGAGCTCCCAAGTCTCGTTTTCCTCGATCACCTTCATCTCCTCCAGCATCGCCCATCGCCAATTTGCATCGCGCTCGATCAGCGCAAACGCGGGTGGTTCCTCTGCATTGATGAGAACTAACTCTGGGTCATTGAGCAGCCGACCCATTAGGCTTGAGCACCCCGTGCTACTGACGATGTCATCCATCCTATAGAACTGCACCTCGTCATCGTCATGGAAGGCATCCATGAACTCAGTGATGTCGCTTGGAGGTGAGGCGAACTGGATCGACGTCGATGCAGTCCCTTTTTCCGCCAAAGTGGTCGGCACAGCACCTAGAGTGCTTGGCACACCGGCTGCTGTGCTCAGCACTACTCCTGGACCACACATCACCACTCCTGGAGTGGTTGGCACCACTATAGGAGTGCTCAGCACCAGTCTTGGAGTGGTTGACACTACTGCAAGACCTCTCGGCTCTACTATGGGAGCGTTCGGCACCCGTCCTGGACTGGTCGGCACCACTCTTGGAGTGCTCGGCACTCCTCCTGGCGTGCTCAGCCCCGCCCTAGGAGTGCTCGGCTTTGTTGCTGGAGTGGTTGGCACCTCCTCTCTAGCGTCTCCACCACCGTGGATGACCAAGTGCTCGACGATAAAGGTGCTGGTGAAGCTGCCAACTTCCCCTATGCCCGGACTGTCCCAGTCCTAGGCCGCCTTCTCGTGGAACACGACGTCGCGTGAGACAACCACCTTGCCTCCACGTGGGTCATAGAGCCGGTATGCCTTGGTACCTTCCTCATAGCCTAGGAGCACCATTGATGTGCTCCTGTCCTCCAGCTTGGTGAGGACCGGCTTCGTCTTCCTAACGTGGCCGATACAGCCGAATGTCTGGATGAAGGACACGCTCAGCTTGCACCCATACCAAGCTTCGAACGGCGTCTTGCCCTTTAGGGCCTTGGTGGGCGCGCGGTTGAGGATGAACACCGACGTGGTCACCTCTTCACTCCAGAACCTTGTCGGCAAGCTCTTGGCCTTCATCATGGATCAAGCCATGTCGACCACCGTCTGGTTCCACCGATCTACCATGCCATTCTGCTATGGCGAGTACGACATGGTGTGGTGTTGCACCACACCCTGATCCGCGCAGTACACAACGAACTCCACCGAACTGAATTCGCCGCCGCGATCAGTCCGCATCATGCGCAACTTCTTACCGCTCTCCGCTTCCACGCGCGCCTTGAACTTCTTGATCGCCTCCGCCATCTCATCCTTGCTCGTTAGGAGTTGTAGCCACATATAGCGACTGCAATCATCCACAAGCAGGAGGAAGTACCGCCAACCACCGTTTGTGGCTGGAGTGATTGGCCCACAGAGATCGCTGTGGATGAGCTCGAGGGCGTCCGCCGTGTGATACTTGGCCGCCTTTAGGAACGACAGCCTCCTCTGCTTCCCAACCAGGCAGCTGTCACACTGCTCGCCTCCATGCTTGATGTGGGGCAGCCCTTGGACCATCTACTCTAGCCGACCGAGCGCGTCAAAGCTGAGATGGCCAAACTAGGCATGCAACCGCCATGGCTCCTTGGTGTGTCGTGCTGCCAGGCACACCGGTTGCTCCACCTTCAAGTCGAGCAGGTACAATCGATTATGTGAGTGTTTTATCATTGCAAGAAGACCACGCTCCTGATCCCGAATCTTCAGGATCCCACTCTTGATTAGTACCTACATCTGCGCTCGTCCAACTACCCGATGCTGACGATGCTTGAACGCAGCTGTGGGATGTAGTACACATCCGTCAGCACACGGTGCTCACCGTTCTGGCACCTGAAGATGATGGTGCCATGACCTTGGATCGCCACCCTTGAGCCATCATCGAACTTCATCGTGCCGATCACGTTACCGTCAAGCTCGGAGAAAGCTTCCTTGGAGCCCATCATGTGGTTGTTGGCGCCAAAGACCAGGTACCACCGCTGCTCCTGTTCGCCACCCACAAGTCTGAGGTGGACTTGGGCGTGTGGTTCATCGAGGTTGAGAGCCTTCAGAGCCTTGTCATGCTCTTTCACCACCATCACCTCTCCCTTCTCCTTGGCCTCAACGTCGTGCAGTGCATAGAACATTGCCATCAGGAGAGTGGCCTCATCATCCTCATCAGCCTACGCTAAATGAGCCTCAGCCTTCTTTTTCTACTTGTGATTTGGGCACTCCTCTACCCAATGGCACGGCTTCCTGCAGCACCAGTAGGCATTGGGGTCGACCTTTTTCTTCTTCTTCTCTGAAGAAGCCTTGCCACGACGCATGCAATCGTCACCGTGGCGGGAGGAGGCTTCCCCGGACTTCTTTCGGGCAGCCCAGTCCTTCTCTGTCAACAGCAGCTTACCGCTGTCCATCATTGCTGTGGCCTGCTCCATGCGCTCGTCCACCGCCTGCAGACGGCCTATCACATCCTCAATGGTGAGGGTGGTTAAGTCTAGCATCGTCTCTATAGAGAAAGCGATCTGGATGTACTTCACCGGCACGGAGTGGAGGTACTTGGAGACCGCCTCTTCTTCGTTGATGGTGACGCCATGGTTCCTCAGCTTGCTGATGAACGACTGCAGGCGGAGCGAGAAGTCCTCCACCGACTCACCATCCTTGAACTTGAGGGTGGCATACTCTTGCTTCAGCAGCTGGGCCGTCGCCTTCTTTGCGCGGTCCGAGCCGACGCGCATCGCTGCAATGGCTTCCCACGCCTCCTTAGCAGAGTTCTTAGCCCCCAACGGCTCCCTGTACTCCGCTGGCACAACAACGAGGATAGCCTCCAACGCTGACAAGTCATCTTGTTCGTTGTTGGTGCCCTTGTCAATGGCATTCCAGAGCCGTCGGGCTCTGAGCTTGACCTTCATGGTCACCGCCCACTCGTCATAGTTGGGGCGAGTTAGCGTCGTGCAACTATTGCCGCTGACCTGCCACACCGTGTGCACGATGACCTCCTATCATGGCTGGGCAGCCACAGCAGCGCCGCTGATGTCGCCCATCTCCAAACCGTCCGTCATCGCCAGCAGTTAGTCTGGCGATGGCACTTGTACGGCTCTGAGACCACTTGTTGGTCCTGAGATCTCCGGCACGGGTGAGCCGACCGCTCACCGTCGTTGCCGACCACACACACTACGGTTGAAGGTAGAAGAAGTGAGGAAGAACAGAGTGAACACACACATAGCACAAGCACCAGCGTTGATCGGAGCTCTGCAGAGGAGACGGCAAAACTGAACTCGCTCAACTTTGTTGAGTTGTAGTGGTAAGTTATATATATAACTCTACCCATCTAATCCTAGTACACAGACATGCTAGGTTACTACAGTGACTAGATGTGACAGCTGGTTTGACTTTGGTGCATGTCCCTATTGTGACTACAGTGCGGCAGGGGAACCTTTCGACGCCTGCCCCTACCGCAGTTACAGTGCAGCAGCAGGGGAGCCCTTTCGGCGTCTGCCCCCCTACCGCGCGTACAGGCGAGGGAGCAGTAGATTACTTTACATATTTCACAAGTGCACATGGACGGGAAGGATTCCGGCTTTTCAGCTACCGCGCTCTGACGCCCACATGTTCATAAATAAAGTATTGGGAATTTTGTTTTTGGGGCTTCAGTTTCAAATACATAGGAAGTGAATAACGAATAGTTTCATCCAAATCATCACCATTCATTGTCCATCATGCTTATTATGTATATTCGTCAGCCTCCGAAGCATGCATTTCGTGTAACCTTAGAAATCCCTCTAAAATTTTACTTGTATGCTGTCTGTAGAAATGCTCCATTGGTCCACGTTGTCAGTGCTTTTTTAACAATTCAGTGGTGGTTTATGCCAGCGTATAGCCTAGTTTTCCAAAGGACACTTAATTCTTAATTGGAGTGAATAAACAATATGAACCTTCAGAATAGATGAGCAACAAATATAAACTTGGATATGTTTTTTTGGATCTTAGTGCTACTGCTCCGTTCTGCTGACTGCATCAGGGGCTAACTTTTGACATGATTTTTCCACAAAGCGGATCAAAGGCCAACATCAGTACAAGATCTTGACATAACTGCACCATGGGCATTGCTATGAAAGGAGAAGAAAATGAACGATATACACTTTGTCAGGCCATGGCACTCTTTGTATGTTAATTCCAATATGCCATGGTATTTCATTGCAAGTATATATTAAGCTTTGTCCCACAACGAAATAATTTAACTTGGGGAAAAAAACTAGTAGTAGCACATATAGGATGTATATGTACTGCTTGATTTTTTTATTTCAAACTTGGTGCTCTTTGTATTTTATTTCTAGCATACACTGATAGATAAATACTATTCTAGTGCAATAAACCGTCCATAATTTACTCACGTCTCCATTCCATTTATGTCTCGGTGTTAAATATATATAGAACTAGAAGAGAACTGTAAATAACACAGGTGAAATTTATTGCACTTAAAAGAAAATAACTTGCAAATAAAACAGTAACAATTTAAGGAAAACATGCATCATGCCGATCCAGACAGGTTTGAAGAATCAACGTTTCCATTCCATAAGAAATATAATTTAATTGGTTTTCATGCATTATGCCAAAGCATAGCAAGGTAGGAAAACTTTACCATGGCTAGCCAAAGGCATCATGATCCAAGTGCCACGCATACTCTAGGGGTGAGGTCCAACAGATTGAATTAGCACAAGCATGCCTAATCAAATCTGGTTGGAAATATTATTCTGGCCATGCATGTCCGTCAAGTTTAGGGTATCATCATGCATGTTGATGACAGAAGCAAGCTCATGTCACCTTAGGCTCGTCATTCAGTAATAAGGACGATGTTGGGTAATAATAAACTCAACTTCCGCGTGCATTTACAACATACGTGATGTTTTATCTCAAAGTCTCTTTCACGAGCTCATTGGTGCCTGCAAATTCACTTAGACTATTTAGGGATATGTATTGCTAGTCCATGTTATAGAAGACATAATAATAATTTAAAATGGTTTGCATCAAGTATGTTGTGCAGTTTTTCAAAGGGCACGATCAACTTCAGAATATTTGAAGCAAGAAATGTAGACCTAGATTCTGGCTCGGAGCATATATAGTGTTAGTCACACATTTTGTTTCTTCAAGCCGACAAATGCAAGTGGATTGCTTTGGACATGATTTTCAACAAACTAAATAAAAGAAATGGACATCAGAACACTAGCCTTGTCAAACAAGTAAACATCTCTTCTAGAAACTAATGCATAATATACTAAAAAATAAATGACTTTCCTGGTGATTATTATTTGTATAATTGGTCAATGCTTTATAGTATTTTTTTTCATTAAGTGTTTTAAAATCCCAATACTGCAGGGAATGAGTTTGATAGCATCAAAGCCACCACTCAAAAATAACTGTAGACAAAACTGAAACTCATGTGGTGGCAATTCTATAAGCTCCATCCCATCTTTTTTCGTGGGTTTTAATCTCATTTCAGAGCCTTAAGGTCTGATATTGTGGAGATGCAACATGCATATACACAGGAGTTTAAACAATCACATAATTAGTATGGTTTGCTAGCTACCTAATAAACATGATAAACCCTATGCTTCGATCCACACAAGGTCGAAGCAATCTTACAGTACTTGATAAATATATGCATGTGTTAGCACTATGCAAATTTGACCTCCATATATATAGTTTTTTTTTCTACAGCTTCAGTGCACTTTTTGTTCCTTTTGTTTGTGCTATACTATCAGTGAATGTAAATTGTCCATCTTTTCTACATTCCATGCCTACTCCTAGCCATACTTAGTTGAAAAACTTAAGTGCATCTCATCTAAAAAACACTTTAAAGTCGGGATTAGAAAGGTCTGCTCATTTGGCATGCACATAGTACAGTTATATGTTGGCCAATATGCATGATGAGAATTTAATGAGAGGGACACTACAATAGTTACTTTTAGTATCCAATTAAATTAACTCAAATGCTAATATTTACCATGCTTAAGTTAGCAAGTCTAAAACTGTTTATATATTTGCAACCAAGATGAGTAGTTTAATAAATATGCGTTGTGATCTGAACGACTATTAAAACTAGTCGTTTCTTAAATAAATAAATGAACTTTTGGTTGATATTTGAAGAAAAATACATTAAGTTAATACAGTCATCTTGAAAACATGCAGTCACTGCAAAAAAAGAAGGAAAAGTACAAGAACACTAACGACCACTTGTCCGAGGGCTAGGCATGCAGTCACCCATGTGCCTGAGAGAAACACGCCCTTGGCCACCTGTGCTAAATGCGATGCCACCATAGCCAAATTAATCTTGAGGTGTTGGTTTTAGCATGATAGCCCATGAATGAAGCCAATGGATAACCGAGCAGATAGCCTGTAAATAAAAGAGATGAAAAATTTTCTTTGCAATACTAAATCATTCCTGCAAATCAAAAGCAACAAGCAAGTAGTAGCTGCCGCTCCCAATAGGACTAGCAGTTTCAGACTCTACTAATTCCCTCATATCCAAGGTCCAAACATGTCTGAGAAAGGCCTAAAGCCTTGTGAATTACCACCCAAACAACACGAGCAATCGACACTTGCAAAACATGTTCTTAATTGTCTCCTTTTCATGATAAAAGCTTCATGTCTTACTGCCTTATACCCATTGCGCTTTGCTAATTAAGGTATCTTTAGTAACAATCAACCCCCCAACTCCCGATACATAAGTACCATAGAATCAGCTGATTTTTAAAGATGATTATCAAGATCAGCTGATTGTATGATTATTTAGGATGATTATGTGGAATGTTACATATGTAGTTATACTCCTAATTGATAACTGTCGACACAGAATTTTCGTCCCGTGCCGAAGACACACGTAGCAAGCCGGAAGGGTCTGCTCGATAGAGCTGTAGATCCGCCTAGCTTTAGCGCAGGGATGGTCGATCCTGCGCACTCCTCCCGAGACGTGCCAGTCAATTTGACCCTATAATTGACAAGGAGAGAAAGTTTATCAGTAATTAAGGGCAGAACGTGCCGGTGTTGCCAGACAGTCCCGAATGTGCGGCTCTGAGAGCCAATATGAAAGGAGATCGACTAAACAGTAGATTCCAGCATATTTGTGAGAATAAATCGGTTAAAGGTCATTGGGTTGTATAAGAAGAATCGGTTATCATTCATGATAAATGTCGTTATTTGTACAAATATTACTCAATGGCAATAAGATGTCAACAATGATTGAAAAATATGTGTGTGAATATACATACACTTGGCATTGATCTAGATGCATGCCGCCGTTGACTGCCAGTAGAGGTATATTTATGTGATAAAGATATTTGCTTTATGCATGTTCTCGCAACTTTACAACAATCGTGTTGCACGAACAATATCTGTATATATATCCACAATTAATTTAATTATACATGTTTATGATCAGTACGACATAATAGTATGCTAATGGTGAGTGGTATTTTCCTCAAAAAAAAAAGGGGGAGTGGTATTATTATGCATCTCGATCTACATAGGAATCCATTTGATTATATACTATGTCAATCAACTAAACAAAGAGAGAACACTATTGGTAGGAGGAGTATCCACTAGCTGAGAAATTCCTTATTATTTGACCCTTAAAAATCGTGCTCTTCCCAATTTAGCACCCATACTTCAAATCTTCCTTATCTGGCATCTCTTGAAATTTATGTTCCTTATGAACTAACACTACCATGAGTTTGGCATGTAACGACGTTAAGTTCCATTTTAAAGATAGTTTTGCCCCTCCAAGTGTTCCAGCTTTTTATTTTTGGTTAATATTTTTTTTGGGTACTTGAACTACAAGCATGTTTTGTTTTTTTGTGATTTTTTGGGGGCACCTAGGGCTTATTTGGACGGTGGACCGGGAAACTTGCATGGGCCAGGCATATCACCCAGGCCGTTGATTTCCAACGCCTTGGGCTGGATGTACCTGCCTTGGTGAGCCTTCCCAGGCCAGGTCACAATCCAAACAGCCTAGTGCTCCTTTTTTTTTTTTTTTTGCTTCTTTTTTCATTACTACCATGGTTGTTCTCAACGTGTTAATTGAAACTATCTTACATTTGATCAAATTATAGGGGAGTATATTAACATATATATACCAAATCCAGAGAAGTAAATTATGAGAATATATTTATATTGTCATATAATATATACCACTGCTATATATCGTTCTTTCATTATTATAAATAAACTTGGCCAACCTTGACTACCGTTTGTTTGCCTTATGGATGCGTCCGTACAGCCAAGGAGATTCAATAATGGTGGGCGAAGGATCGGAACAAATTAATAAATCATGGCGGAATATGCATGCATGATCAGTGGAATGGAATCGAAGATTCCCAAAGTCAGTCCACACATACACGTACCGACTTGTTGCCGTTGCATTAATTAATCTGCTTATTATGGTCACGTACATATTCTTTTGCGAAAATGTTATGTTCACGTGTAGCCGTATTATATTCTGGCTAATCTCGTATCGTCAATTCTCCCATAAAGACGAGACGTCCACACGTTGACGAGACTCGATGGAGTCGTGTCATCGCTGGTACGTAGCGGTAGCACTACAGTGCATATACCCACCATGCAGATCGATGCAGCACGCCGGGACAAAAGCATGCATGACTGACTGACAGATCCAGCGAGGAAATGAAAGCAACGTCATTTTGATCTGTTCGTACGTACATATATACCGACATAGTAAGGTAGGTCTGGACAAAATACTCGTCGCTCGCCAACTCGCTCGACTCGTGTCTGGCTCGGCTCGTTTTAATTTTTTCACGAGCTGAGCTGGAAGTTTAGCTCGCTGTTTTAACGAACCAACTCGAGCCAGCTCGCAAGCTGCTCATGAGCTCAAACGTGCTGAGGCCTATCAGCCCATGATCATGAATCCCGAAGATGATGATGCTGATCTAGAAGTGTACACCTATTCCATTGATATGTAATCCTTATTTTCAGCTGTTTCGTATGAAATTTGATTTTATAATTGTTGTGGTACTTAAATGTTGATTTATTGATTGTTTTCCACGGAGAAAATGATGATGCTGACATTGAATTTGTGGACTTTCCTATGTCTGTAGTGGCAAGCAACTAATAAGTATGCTAGAACTGCATGGATCATGGATGAACCAGCTATATTGCATGGTTGATACTTTTGATGAATCTGATATGTATGAACCTGATATAAATAGAACTAGAAGAGAACTGTAAATAACACAGGTGAAATTTGTTGCACTTAAAAGAAAATAACTTGCAAATAAAACAGTAACAATTTAAGGAAAACATGCATCATGTCGATCCAGACAGGTTTGAAGAATCAACGTTTCCATTCCATAAGAAATATAATTTAATTGGTTTTCATGCATTATGCCAAAGCATAGCAAGGTAGGAAAACTTTACCATGGCTAGCCAAAGGCATCATGATCCAAGTGCCACACATACTCTAGGGGTGAGGTCCAACAGATTGAATTAGCACAAGCATGCCTAATCAAATCTGGTTGGAAATATTATTCTGGCCATGTCCGTCAAGTTTAGGGTATCATCATGCATGCTGATGACAGAAGCAAGCTCATGTCACCATAGGCTCGTCATTCAGTAATAAGGACGATGTTGGGTAATAATAAACTCAACTTCCGCGTGCATTTACAACATACGTGATGTTTTATCTCAAAGTCCGCGTGCATTTACAACATGTTGGGTAATAACAAATTTCCAGAGAAGTAAATTATGAGAATATATTTATATTGTCATATAATATATACCACTGCTATATATCGTTCTTTCATTATTATAAATAAACTTGGCCAACCTTGACTACCGTTTGTTTGCCTTATGGATGCGTCCGTACAGCCAAGGAGATTCAATAATGGTGGGCGAAGGATCGGAATAAATTAATAAATCATGGCGGAATATGCATGCATGATCAGTGGAATGGAATCGAAGATTCCCAAAGTCAGTCCACACATACACGTACCGACTTGTTGCCGTTGCATTAATTAATCTGCTTATTATGGTCACGTACATATTCTTTTGCGAAAATGTTATGTTCACGTGTAGCCGTATTATATTCTGGCTAATCTCGTATCGTCAATTCTCCCATAAAGACGAGACGTCCACACGTTGACGAGACTCGATGGAGTCGTGTCATCGCTGGTACGTAGCGGTAGCACTACAGTGCATATACCCACCATGCAGATCGATGCAGCACGCCGGGACAAAAGCATGCATGCCTGACTGACAGATCCAGCGAGGAAATGAAAGCAACGTCATTTTGATCTGTTCGTACGTACATACATACCGACATAGTAAGGTAGGGCTGGACAAAATACTCGTCGCTCGCCAACTCGCTCGACTCGTGTCTGGCTCGGCTCGTTTTAACTTTTTCACGAGTTGAGCTGGAAGTTTAGCTCGCTGCTTTAACGAACCAACTCGAGCCAGCTCGCGAGCTGCTCATGAGCTCAAACGAGCTGAGGCCTATCAGCCCATGACCATGAATCCCGAAGATGATGATGCTGATCTAGAAGTGTACACCTATTCCATTGATATGTAATCCTTATTTTCAGCTGTTTCGTATGAAATTTGATTTTATAATTGTTGTGGTACTTAAATGTTGATTTATTGATTGTTTTCCACGGAGAAAATGATGATGCTGACATTGAATTTGTGGACTTTCCTATGTCTGTAGTGGCAAGCAACTAATAAGTATGCTAGAACTGCATGGATCATGGATGAACCAGCTATATTGCATGGTTGATACTTTTGATGAATCTGATATGTATGAACCTGATATAAATAGAACTAGAAGAGAACTGTAAATAACACAGGTGAAATTTATTGCACTTAAAAGAAAATAACTTGCAAATAAAACAGTAACAATTTAAGGAAAACGTGCATCATGTCGATCCAGACAGGTTTGAAGAATCAACGTTTCCATTCCATATATAAGAAATATAATTTAATTGGTTTTCATGCATTATGCCAAAGCATAGCAAGGTAGGAAAACTTTACCATGGCTAGCCAAAGGCATCATGATCCAAGTGCCACACATACTCTAGGGGTGAGGTCCAACAGATTGAATTAGCACAAGCATGCCTAATCAAATCTGGTTGGAAATATTATTCTGGCCATGTCCGTCAAGTTTAGGGTATCATCATGCATGCTGATGACAGAAGCAAGCTCATGTCACCATAGGCTCGTCATTCAGTAATAAGGACGATGTTGGGTAATAATAAACTCAACTTCCGCGTGCATTTACAACATACGTGATGTTTTATCTTAAAGTCTCTTTCACGAGCTCATTGGTGTGCCTGCAAATTCACTTAGACTATTTAGGGATTGTATTGCTAGTCCATGTTATAGAAGACATAATAATAATTTAAAATGGTTTGCATCAAGTATGTTGTGCAGTTTTTCAAAGGGCACGATCAACTTCAGAATATTTGAAGCAAGAAATGTAGACCTAGATTCTGGCTCGGAGCATATATAGTGTTAGTCACACATTTTGTTTCTTCAAGCCGACAAATGCAAGTGGATTGCTTTGGACATGATTTTCAACAAACTAAATAAAAGAATGGACATCAGAACACTCGCCTTGTCAAACAAGTAAACATCTCTTCTAGAAACTAATGCATAATATACTAAAAAATAAACGACTTTCCTGGTGATTATTATTTGTATAATTGGTCAATGCTTTATAGTATTTTTTTCATTAAGTGTCTAAAAATCTCAATACTGCAGGGAATGAGTTTGATAGCATCAAAGTCACCACTCAAAAATAACTGTAGACAAAACTGAAACTCATGTGGTGGTAATTCTATAAGCTCCATCCCATCTGTTTTCGTGGGTTTTAATCTCATTTCAGAGACTTAATTAAGGCCTGATATTGTGGAGATGCAACATGCATATACACAGGAGTTTAAACAATCACATAATTAGTATGGTTTGCTAGCTACCTAATAAACATGATAAACCCTATGCTTCGATCCACACAAGGTCGAAGCAATCTTACAGTACTTGATAAATATATGCTTGTGTTAGCTCTACGCAAATTTGACCTCCATATATATAGTTTTTTTCCTACAGCTTCAGTGCACTTTTTGTTCCTTTTGTTTGTGCTATACTATCAGTCAATGTAAATTGTCCATCTTTTCTACTTTCCATGCCTACTCCTAGCCATACTTAGTTGAAAAACTTAAGTGCATCTCATCTAAAAAACACTTTAAAGTCGGGATTAGAAAGGTCTGCTCATTTGGCATGCACATAGTACAGTTATATGTTGGCCAATATGCATGATGAGAATTTAATGAGAGGGACACTACAATTGTAACACCCTAAAATTTGCTTCTTTTGAAATATAGCTAAAAAGATTTAATTTAGAATTTTTGTGCTCATAAAACATAGAAAATAATTTTTTTATTAAATTAAAATTTACCATAAGGTGTAGGAACACTATTTTGCATACATGTTGGTGCATTTGTTTCTTTGTACTGAGTGGTTTTGGTTCAAAGTTCAAACCAATTCAAATAGTTTTTGAAAATGGATTTGAAATAAGCTTTGAAAATGGCCTGCTCCGCTCTCCCTCTCCCGCGGCCCATTCCAGCAGACGGCCCAGCACCGCTCGCTTGGCCTTCTTTCCTGCCACGCCTCCGCTCTCTCCCACAGTGGCCCAACAGGTCGGCCCAGCCAAGCAGCACACCCGCGCCGTTCTCCTCTTCCCGTGTATGGCGCTGACAAACGGACCCCACTGGTCAGCGCCGTCTTCTTCCTCTCGTGATCGCGTCGGACATGACCGCCACCTCCGACTCCGCCGTTGTTACGCCTCCTCCTTGCCGTGTAGCCCAAGGCTCCCTGCCCCCATAAATAGCAGCCGCCGACCCCGCCGCTCTTCCTATTCCATTTTGAGCAACAGCGCCTCGCCGAGACGCCGCGCACCGAACCCTAGCTTCCGCCGCTGCACGCCGCACCGCCGATTCGCCGCGTCACCGCCACGGTAAGCCTCTTGCCGAGTTTCACCAAGCGCCATAGAAGGTCTCGGTTCCATTTTCCCTCTTTTCCTCCCTCTCTCTTGCTCGCTGTGTGCTGCCAGATTTTGCAGAGCCCCGCCATCCACTGTCGCGAGCCTCTGCTCGCCTTTGCTTGCTCACTGCCGTCTCTGAACCCATAGTCAAGACCATAGTCATCTTCTCTTCCTCCTTGTGTACTTGATTTGGCCGATTAAGCCTGAAATCGGTAGAACGACGAACGCCGGCGAGGTCCCCTGCTTATTCCGGCCATGCGCCGCCGCCCCAGTCACCGCCGTCCCTGTAATTTTTCTAAAGAGCCCCTGTCTTTCTTCAAAATAGTATCCACAGTCCCTGGTTTGGTTTAAAATCTGGTTTTATTTATTTTAAATTCGAAAATCAAGTTCCATCTTGAAAGCATCTAGGCCCCTAGTTGGGTTTCGGTGATTAATGACAATACAAGATTACTATGACTAACATGTGTTTTGCAGAGGCAATTAAGTTAGGTCATGGTAATGGAGATCGATTGGGCAATCATGGTGGTCATGCCCCTACGATGGAAATCGTTTCGGTTTTCAAAGGATGTACGACAAGGTTAAGGATGGACTAGTTCTAAGTGTCGTTTGGTGTTGAAGAGACACTTAGAGTAGTTTAGGACTTTGTTTTTCCTTTGGCAGTACTATTAAGGGGGGTATGGACGGGTAGCTTGACCTAGGTGAGTCTAGTGAGTTAGGTGTGGTGCAAACTTGTTAAAATTAGCACTAGGTAGCTCCAAAATAGCCCTTAGATCCAATGGAGCAAACTTCATTCACATATGATCGAGAGTTGGAAGTGAATGGAGGGTCAAATACTGACCGGACGCTGGTTCCAGGTTGACCGAACGCTGGCGTAGAGTCCGGTCAGTTCATTTGACCAAGGTGAAAACGTCTGGCGCGATCGGACGCTGAGAGGTGAAGTGACCGGATGCTGAGAGCCAACGTCCGATCGACTCCAGTAAGGTTCCAGAGAGGGAAAATCACGACCGGACGCGTCTGGTCGGTGCTGACCGGACACTGGCCAGCGTCCGGTCACACTTTAAACACTGGAGTTCGGGGTGAACTAACCAGAGCGTCCGGTCACCCCGCAGAGGCACATAACGGTTTGTTTTTCAGCCGGTGTTATAAATACAACCTTCACTCGTGTGTGGAGCTACTTTTGCTCATTCCAACAGCTGAGAAACACCTTAGAGAGTGCCAAGAAGAGCAAGGTCCTAGTGAGGTGATTGAGATTTGAGAATCCCAAAGAGAGCCCTCATTAGTGAGATCAAGAGTAGCAAAGTGTGCATCCACCCTTCTCATTAGGCTTGTCGTGGTCAAGTGAGAGTTCGTGCTTGTTACTCTTGGTGATCACCATCACCTAGATGGCTTGGCGGTGATTGAGAGCTTGGTGATCATCCGGAGAGCTTGTGAATGACCCAACTCAAGTTGTGAGCGGTTGTGGGTGATTTACCGCGACGGAGTGTCAAAGAATCAACCCTTAGAGAGCACTTGATCCTTGCGCGGATCAAGGGGGAGCTACACCCTTGCGCGGGTGCTCCAACAAGGACTAGTGGGGAGTGGCGACTCTCCGATACCTCGGCAAAACATCGCCGCATTCCTCCTCCTCTCTTTACTTTGAGCATTTACTTTGAGCAATTCAATTCTTGTCATTTACATTCTTAGAATTGCCATGCTAGAGTAGGATTGGAACATAGGTTGCAAGTCTTTTGTGCGGTAGAACAATTAGAAACACTTTCTAGGCACAAGGGGTTAATTGGGCTAACCATAGGACTTAATTATTGCAAAGAAATTTAGAATTAGCCCAATTCACCCCCCTCTTGGGCATCTTGATCCTTTCAATTGGTATCAGAGCCTCGTGCTCACGTATTTAGGCTTAACCGCCTAGTGAAAGATGTCTCATGGGGATGGACCTCCTCCTATCTTTGAGGGGGATGATTTTCCATATTGGAAAATCCGCATGGAGGCGTATCTAGAAGCTCTAGACATTGGAATACTTAATTAGAGCCGCCTCACAAAGTTTCCCAAAACCTCGGGATGCCGCACACTCACAAGGCGATGAGTTGAATTACAAAAATGGAATGCAACGGCTAGAAACACCATATTTAGAGGCCTTTGTAAAGATGTGTTCAACTGGGTGAGGAACCACAAAGACGCCCATGCACTATGGTCGGACGTTTGTGCGCTCCATGAGGGAATAAAGAGTGAGTGTGAGGAACGCTATCATCTTGTCATGAAAAAGCTCAACTCTTTTGAAATGCTTCCTGAAGAATGTGCTAATGAAATATATTCACGTTTGAATGTTCTTGTAGAGGAAGTCAATGGGCTTGGACTTACTCAAATGCAACCATCCGATGTTGTAAGAAAGATATTGAGTGTCCTCCCCATTAACAAGTATGGGCATATTGTGACCGTGCTACATCAAGGTGATCTTTCCACCGCTACACCGACACAGATCTTAGGAAAGATCAATGCTCATGAGATGTACATGCACATCACACCTCAAGATGGCTCATCCTCTACAAAGAAGAAAGAAAAAGATTTAGCATTCAAAGCTAGTCAAGAAAAGGGCAAGGCAAGGCTTGAGAATGAGAGCTCAAGTGATGATGAAGTTGATGATGCAAGTCTTGCTCTTATGGTGAAGAAAACCACCAAGATGCTAAAGAAACTCAACAAGAGTGGCATCAAGTTTGATGGCAAGAAGAAGAAGTTCTTCACTAGCTCTAGAAGGAAGCCAATCTCTGAGATGGATTGCTACAATTGTGGAGAACTTGGTCATCTAGCTCACCAATGCACAAAGCCCAAGAAAGACAAGTTCAAGAACAAGAACAAGGGCAAGAAAGATGACTCAAGCAATGAAGATGAAGATGAGAAGAAAAAGAACAAGCCATACAAGAAGAGAGATAGCAAGAAGGACTTCCACAAGAAGAAGAAGAGTGGAAAGGCTTACATCGTCGGTGATTGGCTCACAGACATTGATTCATCTAGTGAATCATCCGATGATGATAGTGATAACGAGAAGGTGGCCGCCATTGTTATTGACTCATCATCTTCACTGCCACCACCGCCATCATCCTCTACACACCTATGCCTTATGGCTAAGGGTGAATGCAAGGTATCAAATGATGATGATAGTAGTGGTGATGAACATGCTAGTAATGATGATAGTGATAGTGATGATGATGATGAATATGAGTCACCTACTTATGATGATCTTGCTAGATTGCTAAAACAATACACTAAGATTATTATAAAGACTAGAGCTAAGAATGAAAAGCTAGAGGCTAAAAATGATGGACTTTTAGCAAAATGTGATATAGAGGAAAAGGCTAGTGTTGAGCTTAGAGAAGCAAATGATGCTATATCATCCAAACTCAAGGAGCTCAAATCTTCTAAGAAAGAGCTTAAAGATAAACATGATAAACTTGAGTGGGTGCACAAAGAGCTCATCACTAGCCACAATAAGCTAAAAGATGAATACACCACTCTTAAGATTAATCATGATAGTCTTGTTATTGCTCAAGAATTTTTATCCGATGAGCCACATGATGCTACTAACCATGTTGTTAATATTGATATAGCTACATCATGTGATGATTTAATTGATGAGAGCATTGAGCAAGGATCTAATGGCAAAGGCAAGCAAGTGGTTGAGTGCAATGACTATGATGAGTATGTCAAGCTCAAGCATGACAATGAAAAGCTCAAGAAAGAGTTTGAAGAGTTCAAAATCCACAGCACCATTGTGCTAGAAACTCTTGATCATGATGGTGACTTAATTCTTGAGAATGAGAAGCTAAAAGAAGAAAACAAGAAACTCAAAGAAGAGAGAAACAATGTTGCACTCAAGGAAGATAAAAGTAGTGATGCACTCAAGGAAGAGAACAAGAAGCTCAAGTTGAAAAAAGAGCATCTTAAGATTGGGTTGAGCAAGTTCACAAGAGCCAAACATCTTCAAAGTGAGCTCTTAATGAACACCGTCATGAAGATGGATAGAAGTGGCATTGGATATGTGGCAAATGTAGAGAAGAAGAAGGCTCAAGTTCAACAACAACAATCAAAGCCAAAGCCAAAGACATGTTTTGAGTGTGGACAAGAAGGCCACTTTGCTCATGAGTGTCAAACTCCACCACCACAACCCTTGCCCAAGCATGCTAGACCCTTTGCCTTCAATTCTCATTACATGCTTAGAAAGGATTCTAGTGGAAAGATGAAAGTGATGTTCTTAGGACCTCCCAATAAGAATAGGCCTAAGAAAATTTGGGTTGCAAATTCACTTGTTGAGAAGGTGAAGGGCCCTCAACAAGTTTGGGTTCCTAAAGCTTGATCTCTTGTGTTTAGGTGAACTACAAGACCGGTGGAAGTCATTGGGTTATTGATAATAGTTGCACACAACATATGACCGGTGATCCTCGTATGTTCACCTCACTAGATGAAGAAATAGATGGACAAGAAAGAATCACATTTGGAGCTAACTCAAAGGGCAAGGTTAAGGATTGGGCAAAGTGGCAATATCAAATGATCATTCAATCTCAAATGTGCTATATGTTGCTTCATTGAGTTTCAACTTGCTATCCGTTGGACAATTATGTGATCTTGGCTTCCAATGCTTGTTCACTGAGAAGGAAGTTGTTGTATCTAAGAAGGATGATGATCAAGTGATATTCAAAGGGTTTAGATACAACAACCTATATCTAGTGGATTTCACCTCTGAAGATGCAAACTTGAAGACTTGCCTATTCACCAAAACAACACTTGGGTGGCTATGGCATAGAAGACTTGCTCATGTTGGGATGAGCTCACTCAAGAAGCTAATGAAGAATGATTTGGTGAGAGGGTTGAAGGATGTGAAGTTTGAAAAGGACAAGCTTTGTAGTGCATGTCAAGCCGGCAAGCAAGTTGTAAATACTCATCCAACCAAAGCTTTCATGTCAACCACAAGAGTGCTAGAACTCCTTCACATGGACTTATTTGGACCAACAACATACAAGAGTTTGGGAGAAAATCTTTATTGTCTTGTGATTGTTGATGATTATTCAAGGTATACATGGGTATTCTTCCTTAATGACAAATCCGAAGTTGCATCTTGCTTCAAGAAGTTTGCCAAGAGAGCACAAAATAAATTTGAAGTGAAGCTCAAAAAGATTAGAAGTGACAATGGCAAAGAATTTGACAACACAAACATTGAAGCCTATTGTGATGAAGTTGGAATCAAACATGAAGTCTCCGCAACATATACTCCTCAACAAAATGGTATAGTTGAGAGGAAGAACCGAACTTTGATCACTCTTACAAGAACAATGCTTGATGAGTACAACACCCCGAAGCTCTATGGGCGGAAGCAATCAACACCGCATGCTATGCATCAAACCGCCTATTCCTTCAAAAGTTCCTTGGTAAGACACCTTATGAGTTGCTCAATGGGAAGAAGCCGGACGTCTCCTTCTTTAGGGTGTTTGGTTGCAAATGCTACATCTACAAGAAGCGACAACACCTAGGGAAGTTTCAAAGACGTTGTGATATTGGTTTTCTTGTTGGTTACTCATCAAAGTCCAAAGCATATATTGTATTTAATCATGCCACCGGCTTGGTTGAAGAAACATATGATGTGGAATTTGATGAATCTAAAGGCTCCCAAGGAGCACATGAGAATCTTGATGATGTAGGTGATGAACCAGTGAGGGAGGCTATGAAGAACATTCCGGTTGTAGACATCAAACCTAAAGATGATGAAGATGATGTACAAGTGATTGATCCACCCTCTTTATCAAGTGTGCCACAAGACGGTGAAAAAGATGGGAGAGTAGAAAATGAAGACACTCATGTCTCCCATGATCAAATGGTGGTACAAGCACAAGATGTTGATGCTCCACAACCTCCTCCTCAAGTGGTCAATAGAAGAAATACACCTCTACTACAAGATCATCTACAAGATCTCATCATAAGGAGTCCATCAAAGGGTGTAATGACTCGCTCACAAAAACTTGCTTCATTTATTGCTCATCACTCTTTTGTCTCTTGCTTTGAGCCTACTAAGGTTGAAGAAGCTCTTCAAGAACCAGATTGGATAAATGCCATGCATGAAGAGTTGAACAACTTCACCCGCAATGAAGTTTGGACTCTTGAAGAGCGGCCAAAAGATGCAAGAGTCATTGGAACAAAGTGGGTGTTTCGAAACAAGCAAGATGATCAAGGCGTTGTTGTGAGGAACAAGGCAAGACTAGTAGCAAAGGGGTTTTCTCAAGTTGAAGGTTTGGATTTTGGAGAGACCTTTGCACCGGTTGCAAGACTAGAAGCCATTCGTATCCTCCTTGCATATGCATCACATCATGAAATGAAACTATATCAAATGGATGTGAAAAGTGCATTTTTAAATGGCTTTATTAATGAACTAGTCTATATTGATCAACCTCCTGGGTTTGAAGACTCTAGATATCCTAATCATGTTTATAGGTTGTCCAAGGCATTATATGGGCTTAAGCAAGCCCCAAGAGCTTGGTATGAGCGCCTTCGGGACTTCCTCATTGAGAAGGGCTTCACCATTGGGAAGGTCGACACCACACTATTCACCAAGAAGCTTTATTGGCATATCTTCATTTGTTAAGTGTATGTTGATGATATCATCTTTGGATCATCAAATGAAGATTCTTGCAAAGAATTTGGTGAATTGATGTCGAAGGAGTTCGAGATGTCAATGATTGGAGAGCTTACATTCTTTCTTGGTTTTCAAGTCAAGCAAATAAGAGAAGGGATTTTCATCTCTCAAGAGAAATATACAAATGATCTTCTCAAGAGATTCAAGATGGATGAATGTAAGCCAATCAAGACACCAATGCCAACTAATGGACATCTCGACCTAGATGAGGGAGGTAACAAGATTGATCAAACTCTTTACCGCTCTATGATTGGTAGCTTGTTATATTTAACCGCATCTAGGTCCAACATCATGTTTAGTGTGTGTATGTGTGCTAGATTTCAAGCTAATCCTAAGGAAACTCATTTAATTGCCGTTAAAAGGATCCTTAGTTATCTTAAATACACACCAAGCATTGGCCTTTGGTATCCCAAAAGAGCTAGATTTGAATTAATTGGCTATTCCGATTTGGATTATGCCGGGTGCAAAGTAGATAGAAAAAGCACATCCGGAGGGTGCCATTTGTTTGGTAGATCACTTGTGTCTTGGTCCTCCAAGAAACAAAATAGTGTGGCTTTGTCCACCGCCGAAGCAGAATACATTGCCGCGGGTGCTTGTTGTGCACAAATACTTTACATGAAACAAACTTTGCTAGACTATGGTGTAGTTCTAGAGAAAGTACCTCTTTTGTGCGACAATGAAAGTGTAGTAAAACTTGCAAATAATTCGGTTCAACACTCTCACACCAAGCACATAGATATCTGCCATCACTTTCTTAGAGATCATGTTGCAAAGAATGATATATCATTAGAAGGTGTAAGGACCGAGGATCAATTGGCGGATATCTTCACTAAACCGCTAGATGAGGCAACATTTTGTAGATTGCGGAATGAGCTCAATGTTCTTGATTTTAGCAACTTTACTAAAAGATGAGCTTGTGTTGTCCCTTGCATTGCATTGTAATATACAACATGTTTAATGTTTGGTAATGCATATAGGGCTTGTCTAACATGGTAAGATAACCGCCATAAAGCATGTGAAGAAGCTTAACCTTGGATCAAACTTGACAAGCAACTAGATTTACTTTCAAGTATTGCATTGCATATGCATGATTGTTGTTTGTCGTTTGTCTTCAATTGCCCTCTTATTGCCTATTTTCTTAAAAAGAATTATAGCCTAAAGCAAAATATTTTTGAAAAACATGAGGGTTTGAGAGAGGTCACTCACATCAGTCCCAATTGGTGTTTATTTGGATCTTATTGGAGTTGGGACTTGATTGGGAACCGGCAGCACGAAGATGTTTGAAGAATTGCTAGAAAAGGAGTGATCAGACGCTGCACCGGACTCTAAAGTCCAGCGTCCGGTCAGTTCATAGGAGGTGAACGGCTGCCGAGAAGGAGTGACCGGACGTTGAAACAGTGTTTTCCCAGCATTCGGTCAGATGAAGCTTTAGCGTTCGGTCGAGCAAGAAGGCGCCAAGGCAAGGTGACCGGACTCTGGTTGCGTCCGGTCGGTGTCCATCGGACGCGTTCGGTCGCGATTCCAGAGGATTTGGACCTCTCTGGAATCGACCGGACGCTGGGTGGCAGCGTCCGGTCGCTGCCACCGGAGCGTCCGGTCAGTAGAAAGCGAGCGGTTTCAGGACTCTTTTCCCATTTCCTATTCTGATCTGCTGGGGCCACTATTTAATCACGGCATTCAATCCTCAATCGCATCCACCGTCATCGCCGCCGCGCCTGCTCCTGTGCCCTAGCGCCGCCGCTTCCTGTGCTCCTATGCCCGAGCCGCAGCATCGCCGAGCCGCCGCACCTCCACGCATCCCGTGCCCATGCTCGCGTAGCTCCCGTGCCTCCACGCGCCGCCATGCCCTGTCTACGCCACCAGCGCTTCTGACCCGCTATGCTCCACTGCCCTAGCACCGCCTGCCGCCGTTGCCAGCTCTCACCAGCACTGCTAGCACCAGAGTCGCTGTCGCCGTCTCGTGCATCTCCAGTGCTCACATTGTGCCTCCAGTGCCGTTGTGCGTCGCCAAACCCTAACCCTAGCCTCGCGATTCGGTGGTTCCCCACGTGTCGTTTCTCTTATCTTCGGATCGTCAGTTCGTCAGGTAGCAAGCCCTCCGTTTCAATTTTGTACCTAAATTGCTTGCTTCCTAGGTTTTTGTATCTATTAGATATATTGTACTTATTTGTATATCCTATCTATTCAATCATGCAGTGAGTCAGTGCCGTTGAGGTCCCATTTGCAGTTGTCAGTCAACTCGGGGCTAAGCTCATGAGCACGGATCGAGGCCAAGCCTCGGAAGGGACAGTTGGCAGTTGTTTCTTGTCAGTGACAGTTGATCTTTGTTAGAGGAAGCAGTCCTTGTTAGATGGCTCGTGTCAAGAACGCCAGAGGTGGTCTAGGTGATGAGGATCCGAGGCGTCCGCCTCGCTTGCCTACAGATCCAAAAGGCAAGGCGACGAAGAAGACCGCAACAAAGAAGCGCAAGTACCCAGATGTAGAGACAGCTAGAGCAGCCGTAGTTGCAGAGGCCGCAGAGCGTGCTGAGAGAGGAGGTGCTCGCAGTCGAGTAGTTATTGCAGATCAGCTTCCACCAGCGACGAGAGAAGCACTTGAGCAGTTTGAGCGCCGTCTTGGTGGTCCAGCTGGGACTATCATGGTTGTAGGATAGCGAGTTGTCTTGGAGGAGAGTCGGCCTCAGGGGGAGTCATAGCAGTAGCCAGAGCCAGCAGAGCAGACTCAGGAGGGACAGCAGGCCGAGGAGACAGAGCAGGCACCTCAGCCACAGCTTTGCCGCTCTAGTCATACCCGTGCTCTAGTCACGCCGAGGGTAGATACACAGCGGAGGGGTTCTTGTCCACCACCTAGACCACAGGGTCCGTCTCCAGTGACACACTTGGACTTGAGGGCCGCCACGGCCAAGCAGGTGCAGCAACTCAGGTTTGTAGACTTTGAGCAGTGGTTCCCGCCGAGGAGGGATGACAGAGCTTCAGAGGGCTTCTACACACCACTTCAGGAGGATTTCTATAATGCATATCTTAACAGTGGTGTTGTATTTAGATCTCAAAGGGTATGCCACATTAACTCTATTGTAGCAGCAGCCGGAGAGCACATTCGCTAGTATCTATCTTACTTGCCGGGGCTGATAGATTTACTTGGATGGATAGGCTTGTATGTTCCATCTTGGGTCCGTCAGTTCTATGGTACTCTCTGGATTGACCCGTAGCCCAGATATATTCACTTTGCATTCAGAGGCAGAGATTACAGGCTGATGAGCACTAGGGTCAGGGAGATTCTCAGGCTGCAGGAGCAGCCCGTCAGGCTACATGAGGTGTGCTATGGACAGACAGGGCCTCCCAGATGTCCTCATGGCAGTATGATACCTCCTACAGATCTAGTCCGCCACTGCTTCAAGGAGCCCTTTGACGAGGGATCGAGCAGAACTCCCAGTGATCTCACTCCTACAGCTAGACTGCTGGATGCCATTATGAGGAGGACCCTGATTCTGAGGATGGGGTATCATGAGGGCTTGACTCGCTTACAGCTATGGCTTCTCAACTCCCTGATGCAGCAGACAATGTTTGACATTTGGGATCTCCTTCTATCAGAGATGGAGGATACTATTGCTGAGGGGTTCAAAGGTCATCGACAGTTGCCCTTTGCCCATTGCATCACATTTCTTATTCATAGGGCAGTGACAGTGAGGCCACCTAAGATGCTAGCTGAGTACAGTGGTGCTACGATAGAGTTCCCTACATATAACCTGACTCAGATGATCCGGCATAATACACCTACAACACCTAGTCAGCCGCGCCATCATCCTGAGGTGCCAGAGACTGTAGCCCAGCAGGATGATATTATCAGGGGTATTGCAGCTACTGAGGAGGAGGAGCTTGCTCAGCAGGAGGGAGTGGTCGAGAGCGACCCCAGTGACAGCTCAGACGAGGACTACAGGGACATTCCTCAGATGCCTGCACGTCGACATGATCACGAGGTTGGCAGCTCTAGTTTAGCTCCACCTGCACCGCAGACAGACCTTGCTCTTCTTGCCATACTTGAGCAGATGAGGTAGGATCAGGCTCGCCAGGCATAGGAGATAGCTGCTACTTTCGCATAGTTCCAGACTTACCAGCATGAGTTCCAGCAGTAGCAGCTTTTCATACAGCAGCAGACTCAGGCTCTACAGCAGCAGCAGCAGGCCATGCATCAGCAGCAGCTTCTTGGGTTCATGCAGCACGTTGTGACAGCTATTGGGGCTCCACAGCCACAGCCTTCGCCCCAGCTTGGTCAGACTGCCACCACTTATATGACTCTATCGTTACAGCCTAGTGGGCTTCAAAGTCAGGGACAGCCACCAGCATAGTTTGCTTCACCTACAGAGTAGGTGTCCTAGTATTTTGCTTCGCCACTGCTAGCCCCGTAGTTCACACCTTTTCAGACGGGCTTCACACCGGCTCAGACTTCCTCACTGCTTGTGCCAGAGACTACAGTATCCAGGATCCTTGGTGCTTCCTTCAGTGAGTTGATAGGGCAGCCTACTCCTCCATATTTACATGTCCCAGGTCCTTCTACAGTTGCACCAGTTACCAAGACTACAGAGACGCTCTCTTCCTCAATGGCATCATCAAAGCCGGCTGCTTCAGTCATCCCAGCACAGCCTACAGCAGCTCCAGTTCCTGATCTGACCCAGACTGGTACAGCATGGCTTCCAGCTTCAGAGGGTCAGACTGCTCAGAGCTCAGGGTCAGATGATGATGGCACTCAGTTCTAGCTCGCTCCTCGTACCTCAGCGCCCGGCTCGTCCGCTGCAGCCCCGCCGACCGACTCTTAGGTTTTGGTGTTTGACGCCAAAGGGGGAGAGGGTTTGAGTATGATAGACTTAGGGGGAGCGACATATCTAGGGGGAGCTTAGTTATTATATTAGCTTATATATTACATTTGGAGTTTTTATGTGTGATACACTATTATGCATTCATCGTGTGTTTACATTTATGCATTAAACTATATTTATGTGATAGTGATATCTACGTGATCGTGATATATGACATGTGTGCTCTCTACTTTGAATTATTTATGTCATATCACTTGTGCTATACTCATTTGCTTTTGCTTCCGCGTTTTACTCCGATGCAAATGTGCTTTATTACTTGTACTCATGCTTATTTCATATCTTTTGAGTACATCATGTTGGCTTGGGTCATATAAGCTTGCCTAATAGTTTTGTTCTTATTGCCAAAAGCTTATATGATCCAAGCATGTTAAAAACCTCATCTCTTTCACATACTCGAGGTAGTATTGTCACCAATCACCAAAAAGGGGGAGATTGAAAGCATCTAGGCCCCTAGTTGGGTTTCGGTGATTAATGACAATACAAGATTACTATGACTAACATGTGTTTTGCAGAGGCAATTAAGTTAGGTCATGGTAATGGAGATCGATTGGGCAATTATGGTGGTCATGCCCCTACGATGGAAATCGTTTCGGTTTTCAAAGGATGGACGACAAGGTTAAGGATAGACTAGTTCCAAGTGTCGTTTGGTGTTGAAGAGACACTTAGAGTAGTTTAGGACTTTGTTTTTCCTTTGGCCGTACTATTAAGGGGGGTATGGATGGGTAGCTTGACCTAGGTGAGTCTAGTGAGTTAGGTGTGGTGCACACTTGTTAAAACTAGCACTAGGTAGCTCCAAAATAGCCCTTAGATCCAATGGAGCAAACTTCATTCACATATGATCGAGAGTTGAAAGTGAATAGAGGGTCAAATACTGACTGGACACTGGTTCCGGGTTGACCGGACGCTAGCGCAGAGTCCGGTCAGTTCACTTGACCAAGGTGAAAACGTCTGGCGCGACCGGACGCTGAGAGGTGAAGTGACCGGACGTTGAGAGCCAGCGTCCGGTCGACTCCAGTAAGGTTCCAGAGAGGGAAAATCACGACCGGACGCGTCCGGTCGGTGCTGACCGGACGCTGGCCAGTGTCCAGTCACACTTTAAACACTAGAGTTCGGGGTGTACTGAACGGAGCGTCCGGTCACCCCACAGAGGCACATAACGGTTCGTTTTTCAGCCGGTGTTATAAATACAACCTCCACTCGTGTGTGGGGGTACTTTTGCTCATTCCAACAGCTGAGAAACACCTTAGAGAGTGCCAAGAAGAGCAAGGTCCTAGTGAGGTGATTGAGATTTGAGAATCCCAAAGAGAGCCCTCATTAGTGAGATCAAGAGTTGCAAAGTGTTCATCCACCCTTCTCATTAGGCTTGTCGTGGTCAAGTGAGAGTTCGTGCTTGTTACTCTTGGTGATCGCCATCACCTAGACGGCTTGGTGGTGATTGGGAGCTTGGTGATCATCCGGAGAGCTTGTGGATGACCCAACTCAAGTTGTAAGCGGTTGTGGGCGATTCATCGCGACGGAGTGTCGAAGAATGAACCCGTAAAGAGCAGTTGATCCTTGCGCGGATCAAGGGGGAGCTACACCCTTGCGCGGGTGCTCCAACGAGTACTAGTGGGGAGTGGCGACTCTCCGATAACTTAGCAAAACATCGCCGCGTTCCTCCTCCTCTCTTTACTTTGAGCATTTACTTTGAGCAATTCAATTCTTGTCATTTACATTCTTAGAATTACCATGATAGAGTAGGATTGAAACATAGGTTGCAAGTCTTTTGTGTGGTAGAACAATTAGAAACACTTTCTAGGCACAAGGGGTTAATTGGGAAAACTATAGGACTTAATTATTGCAAAAGAAATTTAGAATTAGCCCAATTCACCACCCTCTTGGGCATCTTGATCCTTTCACATCTATTTACAAAATTGCCATTATCTTCATTAGGCCATATCTTCTCCATTTTAACTCCGATTTGACCCGTTCAAGTTGCGTTAGATTTGTAACGACATAAACTACGCATTGGTATCAATGTTTTCCATGTCAAGAGCTCTAGAATTTTATGGTTTAACCCTTAACTTGAATAATGATTTAGCGATTTGATTTTTCTAATTAAAAGTAACTTAGGCTTTTCACCTTGGTTAATTATATGATTAGTTTTACCTTGTTTTTCTAAATCAAGTATAATTTGACTTAACTCAATTAAGGTATTTCTTTGAAGTATCTTATACATATTTTATATAGCTAAAATAAATAAAGCCTATAGTTTCTTTTTAAAAGTAAATCTATCGGTAGATGTATCTCTTTTACCGTAGCTCCGATTAGCGTGCTTTTTGCGTCTGTGTGTTCATAGTAACATGTAGAACATCTTTAAAACCTTTTTACTTACTATTTCTTATGTTTGGTGTACTGTTCTAACATAGATATAATTTTATGCTATGCATGTATGTGTATGGATGTTTGTGTGGTGTTCTATGATTATGTCCAGTCGGTGAGCTATACGTGGTGAATCAAGAAGCAGATCTTTGAAGTTTTGGACTAGAAGATCATAGTTTAAGGCAAGTATACCATGGGATCTTCCTTGTTGTCCTATATACCTTTAATCATTTAATTCATGCTGCATGTGTCTACCTTGACTACTACTAAGGATATACTTGTACCTTGATACCTTTGGGTTATTGCATTGGGTAGCTTTGCTAGTGCTCAACTAAAGCCATGATCTTATAACTTGACTAATGGTATATGCAATAAACGTTTAAAAGATGCTTTTGAGCAACATGGAACAAAGCGGCTAGAGCATTGGGCTATTTTTATGGTGCTCTAGATTCCTCTCCCTAAGGACTTATCTGTAAGTGATCATCCAGGACTTACAGTACAGCTGTGCGGGCTACATGGCTCTGGCTTTAGCTCAGTATAAGGACTTTTTCTAGCTTGTTAGTGGTTAAGATTATTGGCGTAAGAATGGCTGGACGAATCGGTATAGGACAACCTTTGTCCCCTTGTGTATAAGCTGCGTGTCATTGTGCCATCGGGAAGGGGGGTTCCTACATCTGTTTGCCGAGTGAATCTAATGGCCCTAACTTGTTAGACGAACCTTTGAAAGGCTTCATAGTGAACCCTGGTGACCTTCCTTGGAAGTAGGTCAAGAGATTAGCTACCTCGGGCGAAATGGTAAATCACGACTCACAGTGAAAGTGTACAACCTCTGCAGAGTGTAAAACTAGTATATCAGCCATACTCATGGTCATGAGCGGCCTTGGAACATTTACGGAATAGATGATGAACACTGATGATACTAATGATTTAGATGCTCACTAATGATTACTATTTATGCTATTCATTATTCATGTTTACCTGATCATGTGTTTATGGGCTTATGATAACTTTGTTGCCACCCTATTGCTAAAATCATGACTCAATAAAAGCTAATCGTGGTTAAACCAGTGTTAACCTTTTGAGCCTCATGAACCCCATGTTATATTTGTTGAGTACAACATGTACTTACGCTTGCTTTATTTTTCACATATTTGGAAAAATCCCATATGGGTACCAGATTGCTAGAGTTTGGAAAAATTAGGCTTGTGATCAACCAGTCAGTTGTCCCTATAGAATTGGAGTCTTTACCTGAAGATCGGAGTTGTCTTTCTACTATCTGCTGTCTAAGGTTATATCCTTTATACTAAGTACATTATATATTGAGCATTGTCTTTCGATATTACCCTTATTTGTAGCTATATGTGAGATTTGAATTCCTAGGCTCACATATTGTGTGTATCTGGTTTTGTTCTTAAAACCGGGTGCTACAAAGTGGTATTAGAGCAATGCTGACTGTAGGACGCAAGCCTAGTAGAAAACTAGTCGTTTTAAGGTTTAGAAGTTGCTACAAAAACACTTGCTCTATAAACCTTGATATTTTCTTCTCTACTATATCTCTACCCTTGCTATTCATCTCTAGCTTGGTGCTTATTTTAAAGTCTTTGTTCTCATCTTCACTTTTTGATTTGATATGCTTTTAGAACTGTCCCTCACTACCTTCTTATGTAATCTGAAGATGAGTCTTAGCATTGTTACCCCTAGTACAATAAGGACGATAGTATCGCAAGTTGACTCAATGATTGAGTTGTGCACCTTTATTGCTTTGTTGAATTGTCATTATGCTTATGCTTGCTTGAAATCTTTGTAATGCTGCCCCGGCGCCCTGCCCCGCGCCACCGTTGCACGCGCGCTGCCCTGGCGCCCCGCCCCACGCCGCCGCTGCACGCGCGCGCTGCCCCGACGTCGGCATCAAGCCCTGCCCTGACCCTCCCCGCCGCCGATTTGCGCCGCACCGCGTCCGGCCCCGCTTCCTGCCGCCGCGACCGGCGAAGAGCGCCGCTCCCCGCCCCGCCACGCCCCACCGAACGACCGGTGCAGAAGGAGGAAGAAGGGGGAGAGGAAGGAGGAAGGAGAGGAAGGAGGAAGAAGGAGGAAGGAGGTTGCCTTCCCATTTCGTTCCCGGCACCATCTTCCCCGTGTTCCCGTCTCGTCGACGCCTCTGCCGCCAAGGTATAATGATGTGCCATTGTGATTGTCGGCCTTTGAGCCGTTGTGATTGTCGGCCTTCAAGCCGTTGTGATTGTTAGCCTTCGAGCCGTTGTGATTGTCGGCCTTCGTGCCGTTGTTTTTTGTAGGTTTTGGAAACCTCCCCGTGCAGGGGAGGTGCTGCCAAAATTTAGAATTGACCCAAATCTATTTGTTTTTCATGCAGGTGAAGGAACTGTCTGAGAGGAGCCAAAGCACCTTGGCTATACCGATCGTCTTCCTCGGCGTTGCGGGTCTGCCTGCACCGCGTCGCCTCGCCACTGCATCGACTCGCCACCGCCCCACTAGCCTGACTCCACCGACACCCTAGGTATAACCCCTCTTTTGTGTACCTTGGTCGTAGATCGCGTAACCAAGTTAGGCGTCTCCCATCCGAAAGAGATACGGTTGGTGGTATGCATATCTTTGCATATCTACGGCCGTATCTTTTGAGATTGTCCACGTTATTTGGACAGCCCGCGGATGCGTAGATGAGTTTAGTTTCCATGGTCCGCTCCGATCCGAGACAGGGTTTTGGCATTACCTCCCCATTGTTCTCCGGATACACACTCTCCCTGCCAGAATGTGTATCGGGAGAACAGCGGGGAGGTGCTGCCGAAATTATGTCTGGGATAGGAGCAGACCATGGTAACTAACCGCATCTACGCATCCGCGGGTGGGATTAGGACCTATCCTCACCTATTAGACAGTATGAAAGTCGTGTAGATGTAGTTGATGGTTGCATTACTTGCCCGCATTTTAGAGGATGGATGACCGTCAGTGGATGTACATGGGCTAGAAAAGTCACATGGAGTACACAGATGAATGGTTTCGCAAGACCGAGGCTTTTTTGAACAAGGCATTTGGCAAGGCTTCGTCATCACATCTACTAGAGCCATGTCCCTGCTCCAAATGTGCAAACAGGAGAAGGATAAACAGGGTCGACATGGGTAAACATCTTGTGAAGAATGGATATATGCCGGGCTACACCCGGTGGATCTACCATGGTGAAGCCCATCGTACAAGAGAGGAGGTGGTGAGACCACGCGTCGAAGCTTTTGATGATGATGCCAGTGTACCAGACTTGTTAGATGATGTTCACCAAGCACTCGGCGTTGACGAACGCGAGAAGGAGGAGATGGAGGCAGCCACAAAGGCTTTCTATGAGATGATGAACTATGCTCAGAAGCCCCTTTACGATCGGTCCTCGGTGCCTGAACTTGACGCCATTGGACGCTTGATGGCGTTGAAGTCCGAGTTAAACATCAGTCGAGACGGCTTCGATAAGATGTTGATCGTGATTGGCACCCTGCTTCCGGAGGGCCACATTCTGCCAAAGAGCATGTACGATTCACAGAAGCTCCTTTGGGCACTTAAGATGCCGTATGAGCAGATACATGCTTGTCCGAAGGGGTGCGTCCTATTCTGGAAAGAACATGTGGACGCAAAGTACTGTCCAAAGTGTGAATCGTCTAGGTACCTGGAGACAGACTCTGGTGATGGTCAGAAGAGTCAGATGATAGTCCCAGTGAAGATCGTACGGCGCCTTCCATTCCTATAGAGGATCCAACGGCTATTCATGAACGAGGAATCCGCGAAACAGATGACATGGCACAAAAATGGAAAATAGTACAGTCCGGAGAAGATGGTGCATCCAGCTGATGGTGAAGCATGGAAACACTTCGATGACATATATCGTGAAAAAGCTGGAGAGGCTCGTAATGTACGTGTTGCGTTGGCAACAGACGGGTTCAATCCTTATGGAATGATGGCTTCCCCATACACATGTTGGCCCGTGTTCGTTATCCCCCTCAATCTCCCCCCCCCCGGTGTCTCATTTGAACGACATAACATATTCTTGTCGTTGATAATTCCTGGACACCCGGGGAGTAATATGGGTGTGTTCATGACGCCCGTGGAGAGGGCGCACGAGGAGGAGGAGCAGGAGGAGGAGGAGGAGGAGGAGGAGGCGCTCTTCGACGAGCAGGAGGCGTTGGCGGGAGGCACGGGTTCCTCTTCCTCTGCTCCGAGGGTGTACCTGCGAGGTCCCATGAGCCTCCCTGCTTTTCCGCTTCCTCACCGCCGCCCAGTGATTCGCCCTGAAGGGCAAAAGTAAGTAAACTTGACATTTTATTTGCCCCTACTTCATATGATAAGTTCAAATAAAGATGAACTACTAATTTTTCTTAATCACATGTGCAGGAACTGGGTGGTTGTGTCCGGTGCTGGTGCATGCACCCCCAATGGCATCCTGGGTCTTCTGCGCAGGCAACACTACCCCGACGTCGTCACGTACAAGAACAACATGTTGGCGGCCTATTTATTTGACCACTACGCCATCGCCACTGATATGGAGCCGTACCCCAACAAGGCAGCACGAGTCATTGGGGAGTTCTGGGTAAGTCTCCTCGCATAGCATTGCTTCTTTCATTGAACTTTTTCTTTAAAAAATATCCATACAAATATCGTGTTTGTCTGCAGGCTTATTTCAAATGCGAGGAGGGATTTGAGGGTAGGAAGGATCAGGTGGCGACCAAAGCCTGCAAAAAGCTCGTCGTCGACATGATTCACGAGGTGAAGATCCAGGCCGTTGTCACCTACTACGGGTCGAAGCTTGGATAGAGGGTCAAAAAGGCCGACGCCAGAACCATGGACCTGACCCGGGAGCAGTACATTGAGGTACATGAGAACATCCAGATTGATTCGTTTTGAGAATAAGTAGGTTTAATTCGATCATCTTATATGTCAATTACCGGATGACATGTAGATGATTCCCTGGTGGTGCGGATCGTATCCCGAGGTGTGGGAGAAGATCGTGGACAACTGGTTTACGGAGGGGTATGCCTCGACGCACAACGCTGCAAGGGAATGGCGTTTGGAGATGCAAGGACCAGCACACCATCAAGGTAGCTGCAACCTCGCCGGATACAGAGACGCATGGGTACACGAATTCATTTATCTATTCTGATGCTCAATTATGACTGATTTCTAATCTTCTTGATGTCTTTCTCGTAGAGGGTGGCACATCAAGGCCAGGAGTGCTCAGACTTCCAGGCATGGTGCATGTCCCACAAGGGAAAGGCGACGTCCGACGTCTCCTTCATCCTGGAGGACGGGCCCCAGGAGTACACGAACCCGAGCGTCCACACCCGCATCAGCGAGTACACGTCGGCGGCAAGGTCAGTCCATGGGCCAGACTTCGACCCGTGCACACAGGAGATTGATACGGAGCTCGTCATGAGGTTGGGAGGAGGGAAGAAGCATGGCCGCATGTGGATTGCCGATGGCACAATCGACTCGACCGCTGTCCCCGACCTCTCCACGATCCAAGCCCGGAGCACGAGCGAGAGCCCGACCATATGCACACGGCCGACCGTTGCACAGCAGTGGGTCGACGTCCTCGAGGTAATTTCAGTTTGACTCGTCGTATATTGACTTTTACACACCGTAATTAGCTATGCATTACTGAAACATTGGAGTGAAATGTTGCAGGCCCGGCTCGAAGAAGAAGCTCGGCAGCGTCAAGAGCTGCAGGCGCAGCTGATGTCCCAGCGTCAGACCTATGAGAGTAGGTTGACGGGCATCACGGAGACCTATGAGACTCGGTTGTCGAGCATCACGGGCTTTCTTCAAAGCCTTGGGCAACATACGGGTCTTGCTGTGCCACCTGAGCTGCTCGCTCCACCACCTCCACCTGCAGCCTCACCCTGGGATGGACCTACACCTGTGAGTATGAAAGTTAATTGCAGTCTCTTACATGCAAGTAATTTCTAATTAGCTAGCCAAGTACATGTCTAACACATAGAATATATACTCCTTTGTGCAGCCTCAGTCGGCAGGTTCCAATAATCCGCCTAATCCTCAGGATCCGTATCAGTCACCGCCCGATCAAAGGCGTATTTGGTAATGAGTTTGAATTTGTCCATGTTCATGGAATTGTGGTAATAAACTGGATGTTAGATGATGAACAACTTTTGAACTTGTGAATTTCGATGTGATATATTCAGACACTTATGTTTGTGACTTCTAAATGGTGTTTGTGATATGTAAGTGATGAATGTGTGATGAATGTCATGGATTTGAAGAATGTGATGAATATCTGTGAAATTTTCTGTTTGAATGTGTGATGGAAGTGTTGGAATGTAAAAACAAGAAAAAAATAGGCAATTATAGATGCTTTGCCGAGTGTCACACTCGGCAAAGGCCTCTTTGCCGAGTGCAATGGCCACTGCACTCGGCAAAGCTGGCAAAAACTGGAGGAAAACATCAGATTTCCCAGCTTTGCCGAGTGTAATTGCAAGGACACTCGGCAAAGCTGGGCTCTTTGCCGAGTGTCAGGCCACGGCACTCGGCAAAGGGGAAGGCTTTGCCGAGTGTCACCGCAGACACTCGGCAAAGAGACTTTTTTAAAAAAATAAAAAAATTCTTTGCCGAGAGCCGACACTCGGCAAAAATTTCGGGAAAAAAATTATATAAATTCTTTGTCGAGTGTCGTCCTTGAGACAGTCGGCAAAGCAACTGTCATGATAGCGCACCGTTAACGGCTACTTTTCTTTACCGAGTGTCCGGTCGACACTCGGCAAAGGCTTTGCCGAGTGCCCGACAAATGACACTCGGCAAAGAAGGCTTTGCCGACTTTTTTTTTCTCCGAGTGGCCTATGCTGAGTGCAGCGCTCGGCAAAGCCTTTGCCGAGTGTTTTTAGGCCTTTGCCGAGTGCCGTAGGCACTCGGCAAAGTCCCTGTTTCTAGTAGTGCGATCACGTCATCAAAGAGCTGGACAGCGATCTCGGCGGCTGAGGTACCATGGACCGAGGTACCATCGATGACACCGTGGAACATTGGGAGGACAAGCGCTCGGAGCTGCATTAGGAGCTCCTGCTGCCTCCTCTTGGCGTCCATAATCTCCCAGCCATGGCCGCAGGGTGGCAGCATGACGATGCTGCTCTTGCGGTCCATTCGGTCAGGACTCAATTGTTCTGTGATTGAGCCCTGCACACGAAGTTCTAGCTGGGGTAGTATCGGTGTATGTGTGACAGTCAGGTAGCTGAGAGGGGTCGTGGGGTGTGCACTTGGTTATATACAGAGAGAGAGAGAGAGAGCTGAGAGGGGTCGTGGGGTGTGCACTTGGTTATATACAGAGAGAGAGAGAGAGAGAGAGAGAGAGTAGTGCAACAATTGAGTGTGATGTCCTGATTATGTGTGACAAGCTTAATTTGCACGTGTGATGGTTTAGTCGTCGTAAATTTATATATGGCTGTGATCTGAATATATTCAGGAAAATGAATAGAAGAAGCAGCGAGGCAGCATCCATTTGGACGTGTGGACGCATGGGCTCGTGCATGACCACACGTCCACAGGGTATTCCCATCCAGCAGGAGGCCAGGAGCCCACAGAGTGAGACTTTCAGCTTCACCTGATACGCATAGTTCTTAGGCCAGTCTTTAGCTAGCTATTGGGACGTTTTCTTTTAGAAAAAAAGAACATATAAGCCGTTCAATTCACATAGACCCAGCAGTGCAGTGGACCATGGTGGCATTTTCTAGATAATGGAATAGTATATGATAAAATCCTGGGGTGTGATTTAGCCAAATGCATAAATAAATTACCTACCTAGATTTCACAAGGATTTCCTTGTACGGTTGAGATTTGCCTTTTGGAGCTCGTCTCTTCGATCCCTGGGCCCAACCAATATAAAGAGCTGAGGGAGGTCAATGTTGGCCTTAGGGCACTCCCTAATGCAGAAACTAGAGTAGCTTCTATAATCTAAGACTCCGTGTCGAAGAAACTAAACTTCACAATGCATTTTCTCTCTGCTTGAGTCCAAACAAAAATCTGAACTATCATTCATCGGATCTTTTGCTCCTCCATTTGTTCGTGCAACCCGAACGAGTACCTGTGCTGCATGAAGCCATGAACTCGCGGAGCGAGCCCCAGGCCGCGGTTGGCCAGAACTTTGCCGGACCTTTGCTGCCTCCGCTGTGAGATGGAGAAAAGGCAGTAGCAGGTGGCCTTGCGCGAGTTGGAGTAGCGCTGCTTCTCTGCAAGCGCCGAGGGGACCCTGGCGGCCGCCTCGTATGCGTCGTCTTCCTCCGAGCGGAGGATGTGGCCACGCGTGCGGACACCGACCGGGTTGCGGAGACGAGCGCGTGCCGGGGATCCACCGCCTGGAGCTCGCTGTCCCCAACCGCCGAGGATGTGGAGGCTGCGGAGACGAGCGCACGCCGGCGCGCGAGACGAAGGCAGACGCACGCTCGGGAGATGGCGGGGTCGGACGAGTGCGCAGGAGACGGCGCGGACGCGAGCTCCGCGGGTGGCGGCGTGGCGACCTGCACGAGCTCGGACACGGCGAACTCCGCAACGAGGTTTGCGGACACAGCGAGCAGGGAGGCCGCACGCGAGCAAGGCAGCCGCACGGGATCTGAAAGGCTCCATGGAAACCACCGCTGTCTTCCCCAACTTGGATGCGCGTCGTTTCTTCCGCCACGAAGCGCTCATAGACGTCGCGTCTACATTAGACTCCGTTCCTTAAGTTTTGGCTCTTTTTCTACGATAATAATAAATGGCTATAGAAACCATGGTAGAGTCCGCGTTGGGAGTGCTCTTAGGGCAGTCCCAACGAAAGAAACCAGTAGTTTCTATAACATAGGACACCGCACCAAAAAAGTACTGCTTTCCAACCTATGGTTTCTATGAGTAATAATTATTTTCTCTTTCTTTCTCCCAACTCTATCTTCTTCCTCCAATGAGAGTGTGACACGAGCTCCCTAGAAACTGGTGGTTTCTCCCCAATGGCGATTTCATGGTTTCTTTGTGCATGGGATCAAGAGTAGACCCGGTTTCTTCATGAGGAAACCATTTCTATGATTTTTACTCTCTTTCTTCATTAATTACGTTGCCATATCAGCATTTTATCTACGTGGTAAGTCATTTAATAAGGATAGAAACCATCATCAATGCACCATTGGGACTGCCCTTAGGATAGTCCCAATAAAAAAAACTAGTAGTTTCTATAATATAGGATACCGCACCAAGTACTGCTTTTCAACTCATGGTTTCTATGACTAATAATTATTTTCTCTTTCTCTCTCCCAACTCTATCTTCTTCTTTTAATGGGAGTGCGGCACGAGCTCCCTAGAAACTGGTGGTTTCCCCCCAACGACGATTTCATGGTTTCTTGGTGCATTGGGTCAGGAGAAGACCTGATTTCCTCATGAGGAAACTATTTCTAGGATTTTTGCTCTCTTTCTTCATTAATTACGTTGCCATGTCAGCGTTTTGCCTACGTGACAAGTCATTTAATGAGGATAGAAATCATCATCAATACACCATTGGGACTGCCCTTATGACTAGCACACACCAGTTAGCTAGTAACAAATATGCAATTGGGGCTGTGGAGAATGACTGGGGCTTTATTTGCTTACCAATTGCCATTACATCATATGCAAAGAGATAAGAGGTGCGCGCAAGAACTTAGACTAGCTAGAGTCTCCTTTCCCACGTCCAGACAGTGTAACCTACTGCACAAACCACAATCATAGCCGGCCCATTACTATTGGATAGTTTAAAACCGATAGTGTAGACGGAGTATCACTGCCGGTTCATAAGGAAAAAGGACACTACTATTAGATTTTAAAACCATCCGACAGTGATAAATAATTATCACTATTGGTTGTTAATACAACCCGGCAATATATACTAGGCATTACTATCGGGTTCTATTACTAACCGGTTATGTTCCTCGTCCCTAGACTTCAAATTTCTTTACCTCCTCCCCAGCCCCCCCCCCCCGCCCCTTCTCATAGCCTTATTCCCTCTTGGACTCCCTCCGCTCTCCTTCTCCCCTTGCCTTACCCCAGCGTAGGGTACAGGCGGCAACCCCAACGCGGGCAGGGGGAGGCTAAGGTGGCCCCGGCGTGATGCGCGACGGAGCTCCCAGCCATGCGGATACAGGTGGAGGTCCCGGTGTTGGTGTTTTTTAGAAAAAAAATTATGTGGCGCTGCCGCATATCATGCTGTTGTGCGGCACCGGTGCTGGGCTCCGTGGAATAGGAGGAGGCTTTATCATGTGGGCCTAGCTCTTATCGATCATATAGGTACGGGGCTTTTGTGAGATGCTTTTAGGATGAGTACGTGGACACCATTTAGCAAGTATCGCACAGCAGCCTGATATGCGACACCACCGTATCAAAAAAAAATCCATGTTTTTTCCCCCTTTTGTGTAATGAGCGCCACCGCAAGCCGGGTGAGCAGCCAGAAATAAAACACCGGTAGTGAATGCAGGTTGTGGGT
The DNA here is from genome assembly GCA_904845875.1 of Miscanthus lutarioriparius. Lineage (NCBI taxonomy): Eukaryota > Viridiplantae > Streptophyta > Magnoliopsida > Poales > Poaceae > Miscanthus > Miscanthus lutarioriparius. The sequence goes on from CAJGYO010000010.1 coordinate 127,170,694, forward strand.
AATGGATGCAAAACCACCAAACATTTCTTTTGTCGTGGTGGTGGCCCGAGGGGGGCGACTGAGGCATGCGCATGACGATTGCTAATTACAGTTGAAAGAGTGGAATACTCAATGTATTTCTCAAGCATAGTCAGTATACATATATAGGCTAGGTGGGGAGTCACGATAGACAGGCCCATGAGCCCAATTACATTCCAACACTCCCCCACAGTCTAAACTGGGAGCACCGCGAACATTGAGACTGGACAACTCTGTGAAGACGGACGTCGGCAAATCTTTGGTGAAGACATCGGCGTACTGAGACGTAGTGGGGACGTGCAGGATGCGAAGTTCACCGAGGGCGACTCGTTCTCTAACGAAGTGCAGATCAATCTCAACATGCTTGGTTCGCTGATGCTGGACCGGGTTGGTGGAGAGGTAAACGGCACTGACATTGTCACAATATACCACAGTGGCGCGGCGAAGAGGGTGGTGAAGCTCTTGCAGAAGTTGTCGCAACCAGCAGGCTTCAGCAACACCATTGGCCACAGCCCGATACTCCGCCTCAGCACTGGACCTGGACACCATTGGCTGACGTTTGGATGACCAGGAGATGAGATTGGCCCCGAGGAACACCGCATACCCAGATGTGGATTTGCCCGTGTCAGGACATCCTGCCCAATCAGCATCCGTGTAGACAGTAAGATCAGCCGGTGAGGTCCAGTGAAGATGAAGTCCAAGATCCAAAGTGCCCTGAAGGTAGCGGAGAATGCGCTTCATAGCGCCAAGATGAGGCTGGGGGTCGTGCATATAGAGGCAGACCTGCTGAACAACATACGCAATATCTGGACGGGTGAAGGTGAGATACTGAAGTGCTCCAGCAATGCTGTGATAGTGAGTAGGGTCGGCGACGATGACACCATCAGCAGAAAGCTTAGCATGAGTATCAACAGGAGTACTGCAGGGCTTGCAGTTAAGCATATTGGCACGCTCCAGAATGTCCAGCATATACTGACACTGTGAGAGGAACAGGCTGTCCTGGTGGCGCTGAACACTGACTCCCAGGAAGTGGTGCGGGGACCCCATGTCCGTCATAGAGAATTCTTGGCGGAGAGCTGTGATAATCCGCTGAACAAAACTCATGGAGGAAGCGGTCAGAACAATATCATCAACATATAGGAGCAAGAAAGCCATCTCTGAGCCTCGGCAATAAATGAACAATGAAGTGTCAGACTTAGCCTCAATGAACCCAAGAGAGGTGATATGAGAGGCAAAGCGACTGTGCCAGGCACGAGGTGTTTGCTGCAACCCGTACAGACTTGTTCAGGCGACACACATAATCTGGTCTGGAGGAGTCAACAAAACCAGCAGGCTGAATACAGTATATTGTCTCGTTCAAGGTGCCATGGAGAAAAGCATTCTTCATATCAAGTTGATGAATCGGCCATGATCGAGATAGTGCCAAAGTGAGAACAGCCCGAATAGTTGCTGGCTTGACCACAGGACTGAAGGTTTCATCGTAATCAATACCTGGACGCTGTGTGAAACCGCGAAGCACCCACCGAGCTTTGTAGCGGTTCGGAGAGCCATCTGACTTGAATTTCTGACGAAACACCCATTTGCCGGTAACAAGGTTGACACCGGGTGGTCGAGGAACCAAAGTCCAGGTGTCGTTCGCCTGCAGAGCATCAAACTCAACATGCATAGCGAGACGCCAAGCGGGGTCAGACAAGGCGGCGCGGACGGAGGTAGGCACTGGGGAGAGCGCCGTCGTCTGGAGGTTCAGGCGATCAACAGGGTGGCGAACACCATCCTTGCCATGAGTGCGCATGCCGTGCGCATTGGTGACAGGTGGGATCGCCTGTGGCGTCGTGGTGGTGGTGCGGCCGGCGCCGCTGCCAACGGCCTAGGATGGGATGTCCACAGGGGCAGCAGCACTGGATGGCCCAGAGGACGAGGCGTCATGGCCAGCCCTGGTGGCAGCGGCAGGGCCACCCGTGGCAGCAGCAGTGCCGCCCGTGGCAGGGGCAGCGGCAGGGCCGCCCGTGGCAGCGGCAGTGCCGCCCATGGCAGGGGCTGTGGGCGCCGAGGCCCCAGCCGTCGAGGGGCTGGAGGTGTTGTTGCTGCCCGGAGCGGCATCCATGCCGCCGGGAAGACGTGTACCTGCAAGCACAGCTCTTGACCGAATGGGTGAAGAGGAATCATTAGCAGCATCCAAAAAACCGAGTGCAGTGGGATCCTGGGGCGAAGTGGACATATCGGCAAAAGGAAACACCGTCTCATCAAAAACGACATGACGAGAGATGATGATCCGGTTGGAGTGAAGATCAAGACACCGATATCCCTTGTGTTCGGAAGAATACCCTAGGAAAACACACAAGGAAGAGCGAGGTGATAGTTTGTGTGGAGTTGTGGATGATAAGTTGGGATAGCAGGTGCATCCGAAGACACGAAGATGATCGTAGGAGGGCTGCGTGCGATGTAAAGCAAAGTGGGGGGTTTGGCCGTCTAAGGTTTTAGTGGGGTGACGATTAAGGAGATAGGTGGCGGTGTGTAAGGAGTCAGCCCAATAAACGGGAGGAAGACTGGCCTGGAAGAGGAGAGAGCACACAATGTTATTGACAGTGCGAAGAGTGCGCTCGGCCCGCCCATTTTGTTGAGAGGTGTATGGGCATGACATGCAAAGAACGACACCATGGGTGAGGAAGAACGTGCGGGCCGAGGAATGATCGAATTCACGGCCATTGTCACACTGGACTGCCTTGATGGAGAAGTCAAACTGCGTGCGCACATACGAGAAGAAATTAGAGATTGCACCAAAAGTATCGGATTTGAGGCGTAAAGGAAATGTCCAGGTATAGTGAGTGTGATCATCCAAAATAACAAGATAATATTTGTAACCAGACACACTAACAACTGGGGATGTCCAAAGATCACAATGTATTAAATCAAATGGGCGCTCTGCACGAGAGTTTGACAAGCTAAAAGGGAGGCGCACATGGCGACCAAGCTGACAAGCATGGCAAACATGAGTATCATGGCGCTTATTACATGAAATAGCATTGGAACTAATGAGCCTGGACAAAGCCTCATGACCGACATGACCAAGACAACGATGCCAAAGTGTGGTGGAGGATGCGGCAGCAGTGAGGGCGGTGGTGCTAGGTGGTGCCGGCGGGAAGAACGGGTATAGATCACCCATGCTATTGCACCTGGCGATCACGCTCCGTGTCGGAAGGTCCTTCACAGAAAGGCCGAAAGGATCAAACTCGATAGAACAGTTATTATTAGTAGTGAAGCGACGAACGGAAATTAGATTCTTAATAATGTTGGGTGAGACTAAAACATTAGAAAGAATTAAAGGACGTCGCGAAGTAGGAAACGAGTGAGATCCGACGGAAGTAACGGGAAGCGAAGCCCCATTACCAACAATGATAGATGAAGGACTCGATGACAAAGGAGGATGAGAGGATGAAATTATACCAGCGTTGTTGACCATGTGAGCACCGACACCGGAGTCAACGTACCATTCGCCTGATCCAAGTGGAGTCAGCGACATGGTACTGAAGTTGCTAGAGAGGGACGACGTGTCGAAGGACCCTCCATGCATGGGAGTCCACGCGCTGCTGCTACGGTGGTGGCGGGGCGTAGCCGAACCCAGGGGGCACCGACGCCGTAACCGTATGGCGCCATGTAGGGGTGCGGCTGTGGCTGAGGCACAACCATGAGTGCCGCCTGCGGTGAGTGATACACCCCTCCTGGAGCGTTGCCGGACTACGGCGGATGTGGCCAGAACTGAACCGTGCCCGCCCACGTGTTGTAGAGTAGCGGGGGCAGGCGTGGGCCACCAGCAGCGGGTGCGCTGGGCTGCTGGTTGTGCTGTGGCTTTCCGCCGTGGCCGCGGCGTTGGCGGCGATTGCCCTGGCCACCACTGGAACTGCCCTGGCCGCCACCAGTGGCACTGCCGTGGACAGGAGCACCACCTGAACGGCCAGAGGGAGCATGGGTCCCGAAGCTGGACGAGTCGGTGATGAGGGCCGGCGGCGCTGGGGCGGGTGGGGCATCGGTGTCGGCGATGACATCGTTGAGGTCGATCTCCTCAAGGAGCAGCAGCGTGCGTGACTCCGCGAAGGTCGGGAATGGCTGGCGTAGCTTGATGTTCGTCACCATGGGGCAGAATTTGCCGCTGAGGCAGTGGAGCAGCGTGAGGACGAGGGTGCGGTCGCCGACGGGATCGCCGAAGTCACGGAGGGTTGCGGCCATCGTCTCGAGGCGGCGGTAGAAGTACGTGATGGAGGACGACCCTTGCTTCGCCGTGCGGAACTCAGTGGACAGCAGCAACGTGCGCGACTCGCGCTGGCCGAGGAATTCGTCCTCGAGGTGGAGCCAGGCGACGCGGGCGTTCGGGTTCTTCAGCATGGTGGACTGTTGCAGGTCGGCGTTGATCGTCCCGTAGATCCACGTGAGGACGGTGCAGTTCATCTGCACCCACGTCGGCCAATCGGCGTTGACCACGTCGGTGAGAACGTGATCAGTGAGGGCGTACTTGCCCAAGACGACGAGGAAGAGGGCACGCCAACGGTTGTAGTTGTTGGCCGTGCGATCCAGGACCACCGGCACGAGCACCTTGATGTTGAGGACGGCGATGGCGGCGGTGTGGACGTCGGCATGGTCGGCCTCATACTTGTCGAGGGTGGCGGTGCGGACGGTTGCGGCCTGTTCGCGCGCGACGCGCGCCTGGCGCTCCTCTTCGGTCTCCGCCATGGGCGTTGGATCGGGAGCCGGCGAGGACGGGCGCGGGCGTACGACAACGATGTGGCTAGCGGACGATCGACGCGAGCGGGCCTGCCTCTGCTTCGGATCAGGAGCATGCGATGAAGGAGGCTAGGCGGCGGCTGCGGATCGTAGACGTACGACGCGAGCGCGGACGTACGGGCGCAAGCCGGCGATGGATCGGCGCGGCTGCGAGGGTAGGGCACGACGCGAGGGCGCGCGTGCGGGATTAGGAGGCCGGCGAGCGGATGGTGCCCAGCGACGGCGTGGAGCCGGCCGGCGGCGGCGGCTAGGGTTTAGGTGTGCAGAAGCGGAGGGTACGGATCGTATCCTCGTTTGATACCATGAAAGAGTGGAATACTCAATGTATTTCTCAAGCATAGTCAGTGTACATATATAGGCTAGGTGGGGAGTCACGATAGACAGGCCCATGAGCCCAATTACATTCCAACAACAGTAAACAATTAAAAGGAGCTGGACCGGGGTTCTTACTTGGGGAGCAATCAACCAGCAATTAACCACTTTTCTGTATATAGTCAACAACTCAAAATAGGCTAATGCCGTACTTTTTTCAAGTTGCCCTTTTTGGCATAAACTGATCTGAATTAGGAAATCTTATGTTTCCTGATGGGATCTTTTTCATCAGTAATGTAAATATTATTATATAGAGAATGGTGATGCATGCATGCTCTAGGTCAAGTCTATGTGTGTTAACTAATAATTAAGGTGCTCGACATATTAATTCAACTAGTGGAGCTTGTGCTATGTATACAAGAGGTAGTAGCTAAGTACAAATTAATCTGTACGTCATTCCTACTGATTTATCATTGGAACTAATTAAGTGAGTAATAACCTATGACATTTTTGATTTTTTACTATATATATACCTACCTCTTTGATTGGCGTGCCTCCACAGCCTTGTCCTGTACTCATGTGGCTCCCGTCAAAGCAAAAATCAAAACTGATGGAGGACATATATAATTAAATATATTATGTATATAATATGTTACGCTCCTACTACGTACTATACATTCATGTGCTGACGATGTGCATTACTATATTACTATTATACTATGATCATATACAAAGCCAGCCGGCCGCCCAAGAACACAGGAGGAAACCTCATTTGAGCAACCTCTGGGACTTGCGTGAGATACTGGAAAAGGTGCATGCATTCAAGGACAACCAAATTGGCTGGTGCATTCTTTCACTACTGGAAACTCGAATATTTTTGTGGGTGATGAATTTTTCTATGCGTTTTTTCGGCACACAAATTTTTCTGTCGGTTCCAAAATATACCGACAGAAAAATACGAAAACCCACAAATTAATTATATCATTTTTCTGTGCGTGAGAGTACACACAGAAAAATGCAATTATTCTGTGAGTATTTTTAAAACGCACAGAAAAACAATGCACACACACAGAAAAATATCAATTATTCTGTAGGTTTCTATATTACCCACAGATTAAAATTACATACGCACAGAAAAATAATCCTAAACTTAAATCCCCGCAACCTCACTGAAGCTTCTTATCCTTCCGCATTCACCCCCGCAACCCTCCTCCACCCATCCGCCGTCAGCTCTCTTCTCGTCGCCCCAGCTCCGCTGCTTCCCCTCCCGACGCCCGGACGCAGCCCTCTCGTCGCGCGGCCAACGCGCGGGTGCGGCTCTCCTGGCGCACCGTCCCTCTCCCAGGCGTGGCCCTCTCGGCGCGCGGCCCCTCCCAGGCGTGGCTCTCTGGGCGCCTCCCCCCAGCGCACCGCCCCTCCCGGACACGACCCTCCTGGGCGCGTCCCTCACGGTGCGGGCCCTCCCGAGCATGGTGGATCTGGAGCCCCTTCTCAGCCCGACGTCCATATCTGCAGCTCCAAACGCAACCATATCAGGGCAGTTGCAGCTCCGAGTGCAGCCTCCTTCCAGTGGCCGAGGTGAGCCCTTTGCCAACGACAAGCACCCACAACACAAGCCAGGTATGCATGTTCCTTCTCTTCCCTTTTGTGCAAATTTGAGAACGAACCCTAATTTAAGCTATTTGGTTATGTGTATTCAGAACAGATCTGATCTAATCCCATGTGTATGTTGTAGGATGCGGATTGAATTTTGTTAATATAACTAGTACTGATTTTTTTACCAGAGCAATACATGTTGAAAAATCTATACTATCCTATTTTCAGTATTTGACTAATATATTTTTTTTACCAGAGCACCTGCCTTGATGTTAGTCCTTTTTTTTGTATGCCATTGTTGATAAAAAAACAGACATACCCTATTATGTTTAAGGAAGATGAAAGTGACATGTAAGATTACTCTGTGCACTTCATTTTTGCTCTTAGTTGATGTTCATGCTGTTTTGTCTTCTCTATTTTAAGTGCCTACTAGATGCAATATTAAATTATTTTTGTAGTCAAAAATCTATAGGCAACAGATATAGCACACTATGTGATTGTAGTCACCAAAGATGGTATTGGTGAACCCAGCCAGACATACTAGGCATTCAGGGAATTTGCCAATATGAGATGACCCAAATGATTTAAGTGAATAGCTCTATCTTGAGTTGGTAGTTGCTATATACGTTATTTCAGTCGGACTTATATTTCGATGGGGCGTATGCACAGCCGCGGGTAAGCATCTCTCCCCTTCTCCACTCGTTAGTGCTGTTCCCTAGTGGATTCCATGTGTTCTAATGGCGTGTGCGTGTCTCTGTGACGCAGGAAGGGTATCTCGTCGTCGGCGCTGCCGTACAAGAGGACTCCTCCGACCTGGCTCAAGATTGCCACCACCGAGGTGATTTGTTTGCCCCCTTCATTCCTAAGTGGTTCGATTTGGGCATTGCGGGTTGTTGATTGACGTTGATTGACGCGCTCGCACGATGTGGAATGGCAGGTGGAGGAGATGATTACCAAGTCTGCGAAGAAGGACCAGATGTCGTCGCAGATTGGCGTCCTGCTCCATGACCGGCACGGTATCCCTCTCGTCAAGAGCGTCACTGGTAGCAAGATCCTCCGCATCCTCAAGGCTCATGGTGAGAACTTGTGACTGCTTGCTCGATTCGTATGTGCGGCGTCTGAAGTGTGGTGTGTTGATGCTATAGGATGTGTGCGTGTAGGGTTGGCGCCGGAGATCCCTGAGGATCTCTACTTCCTCATTAAGAAGGCGGTGGCGATTAGGAAGCATCTTGAGAGGAACAGGAAGGACAAGGACTCTAAATTCAGGCTCATTCTTGTTGAGAGCAGGATCAACCGCCTTGCCCGCTACTACAAGCGCACCAAGAAGCTCCCGCCCACCTAGAAGTAGTAAGTCAACCAGAACCCATTCCTGCCTTATTTTGTTATTGGTGACTGAACCATGGGAATTGTGAATTGTTTGTTATTGTGGTGATGTTTTTGGTGCTGAGAGTAAATGTGCACCAACACTACTTAACAGTTATTCTAGAAATGGTAGTGGTGTGTGTAGTTGCTATGCCCTTATCCTAGTCAGTTGAAGCTAGATAGACATGTTAGTGGAGTGAAGATTTAGGCAATTGTGACACTTTTATCTGATGGTAGTCATGGTATGCACATGACAAATCGAGGAAATACTATTTGACTTCAATGCTAGATAGACATGTTTAGTGTGCTTGTGTGTTAGTGGGGATTGACACAATTTTGTTGTCTATCACACTGGAACACATCTGGTATTCATTCTGAATACTCAACATTGAAAAAGTACAATTTGACTTCCTTTGAAATACTATCAGCAGTGAGTGTCTGTGTTTATTGAATATAATTAATGCTGATGAGGGCCAATTTTATATATTTGTAAAATCATTCGTAGTATACATGTGCAATTGTTGAATTCAATAAAGATTAGTGAATTTGCAGTGATACATTTGTCTTGTTTTAAACTTGTATATATGTTTTATACAAAACTGAAAAACGAGAGTTTCAGTCAGTTTTTATACTGTATAGCTAATTTGACCTGTGAATGTTTTATCTTATTCAATCTCTGCCATAGCTGAATAGACTAAACGTTGCCCAACAGATTAATTCAGTTATCCTAATAAGTTCCTACAGATTGATTTACACATATGGCACAACAATTGTTATTGTTATCTATTTGAACTCCGTTTTGAAACTTCTTTCATATGGCTGACCTTGTTTCCTTATTTTTGTGCAGTGAGTCAACCACGGCCAGCACTCTGGTGGCCTAAGTGGTATCCTCCGCTGGCGTGGTCACCTTTGAACTTGTTCTAGATATGAAGTTATGTAATGCTTAATATGTCTGGAGCGGGCTAGATGGACAAGGAACCTCAACTTTTTTATGTTTACTTGAGAATCCATAAACCATTTTTGGTTTTGCAATTCTGTATGTTAAATGTAACATGCATCCATGTTTTGTCGCCTTCAGTGATGTGGATGTTGCTTCTTATTTAATGTCTGCATGATCCAGTTGCTATATATGTCTGTATACCTCATTGCTTAATTGTGTCATAGTAATCTTGTGTTCTCATGATATCTGGCATAGCATTATTAGTTCTATTTGGAGCGAGGAATCTGAGATGATTGCTCACCTGCAGTCCATGTTCTGGAGCAGCAGCAAAGGTCAAAAATACTTAATGCTAATTTCGCAATGATCACTGAATCTGCGGTTTTTGTTTTCTGATGGCTTAGTCATACTATATAACAGAGGAGAAGAGAGAGGATCAATGAAAGACTAAGCACGCTGCAGCAGCTAATTCCTAATGGCACCAAAGTAAGTTCTTTTCTTTTGTATTTAGTGATCAACTTTTTTGCAGCGGCATATGTTGATTAATTTCTTGATAAAGCATTTAGATATCAGTTATTAGGCTTGTAAAACTCCTCAAAGAGCTATAACCTTTTTGCTATGCTGACATGGACAAATATTCTTACAACATGTAAGATTCTGCTCAGTTGTTATTTATTTGCTTTTGGTCTAGGATTTGAAGGCAGAGAAGCCTGATGAGATGGTTACAAATGGTGTTCTTTCCCTACTGGAAACAGTCTCAAAGAAGTTTCCGAATTCTTACAAATTTTTGTGCTTGCAGAACCCCATCATTTGCGGATCAGGTAATAGAAGCTGACAATGGTCTTGGCGAAGTAATGAAACCACCTGAGAAATCTTTCTGGGCTAAATATGTGAGTAACTGCACTAAATATCTTCTATACTTTGTTCAATATCTTCGTGTTTGTGTGTGTGTGTATGCATGTTCCTTCAGTCTGACTTGTTTGTTTTGCAGTGGATGTACATCATTCCACTTGGTCTTATTGTCATGAATCTTTATTCTGGCGGCGCCAACATACCGGAGGAAGTTGTAGGGCGGGGCCAACTTTGGAGCAGAACGGGCACCTGCTTCTTCTGCTGCCGGGAGGAGAAGATGATGGCTGCCTCTATGTTTTCCCATACCGTAGGTATTATCATCCGTTTAACTATTGGCACATTGTTTTCTGTTTTTTGGGTATGGTGTCAATATTACCTTGATCGCATCATCTGTGGTACTTGCATGATGATGCCATCTTTTCTTGTGTTGAAACACGTGGCGTGTCGCGTATCCAAGATGAATTGATGTGGTTCCTATACATCTATAGCCATTTTTGGTCACTAGTTTGCCATTGGAGACCATAAACTTTAGGACCTGAAGCCTGCCCACACATCATTTGTAGTGATGACTTCATACTTGATGCTGTAGCAAAAACACTTACTAATTTCAGCTGTTGAATTTCCTGCTGATAATTCATGCTTTCATTCCTTATTCATGCTGAGAATTTATTCTTTGTTTTAGTAAATAAATTATTAGTTTTTGGAATGATGAGCTTGCTTGTAGCTTCTATCTAATTTGAAGCCTTGTGACTTTCAGATTCATGGGTAATGGTAGGAGATTGAACCTGTCTACCTGGCCAGAAGAACTGGAGCTGTACTTACACGACTCATACAATAGTGTGCGCTGATGGGCTTTCTTTCTTTTCCCTGGCTGTATTGAGCTGCTCTGTTATAGCAAAATCACCTTCAATGGTGTGGTTAAACACATTTGTTGTTGAGAAACTGCGATCAATCTTTAACATAGTTCGATTATATGTTTTGATATTAAATAGTTTGATATATGAAATTTGAATGCTGGATGCATTGTTAGACCACCCTTATTTTGTGCGTTAACCGAGACCGACAGAAAAATAAAAATTTTCCTATGAGTGTGCCTCTACGGCTCTATCGGGACAACATCGACAGAAAAATGATTTTTCGGTCGGGCTTTTCCTTTTTTCTGTGGGGATTAACGCACACAACATTTAAATTTAATCTGGGATAAGGTAATTTTTCTGTGCGTGTAACACCCACAGAAAAATCATTTTTCTGTCGGGCTGTTCTTTTTTTCTGTGAGGATTAACGCACACAACATTTAAATTTAATCTGGGTAACGTAATTTTTCTGTGCGTGTAACACCCACAGAAAAATTATTTCTGACGGCGAACGCACAGAACAATCGAATTTTTCTGTCGTTATATTTCTGTGGGTATTTTTCTGAGTGTACAACGTCAGAAAAATATTTTTCTGACGGTATTCTCATTTTTCTGTGTGTTTTCGCACACACAGAAAAAAGCGAGATTGCACTGTATGTATGAGCACTGCGCAGAGCAACAAGACGCCAAACTGCAACCAGGAGAACACACAGCGCGGGGCGAGGGGGGCTGGGTCCGCTCGAGCCTCCAGCCTTCCCGATTGCTGCTGAGCCTCTGGAGCCCTCCCTAAAAATTTCTGCCATTGGAGCTAGGCTTATGAGGAGGATCTGAGCTAGCTTTTCGAGGTTAAAGACGAGTAGAAGGCGCCACTATGGGCTAGCGTGACTCCATGGTCTTGAATTAGATAGCCATATGTCTGCAGGCCCAGTGAAGAATACACGGCAGCCCAGGGTCCACTCCAGGGCCCAGGATACCACCAAATTAAATCCCACGCGTCCCAATCTGTTTCTCCTGCAGGAAAAAGTCCTCCTTGTTGTCTGATTTACCTCCTTGAACTAGAAAAACGGATGTTTGGCTCCTTCACTATTGAAACCGATTGCTTTTCCTCCTTGGATGGTACTCAAGGTGGTTTAGTCTCACGTGGCGCCATGTCAGACGCGTGAGAACACGCAACCAAAACACCCATGCTATTGTTATGCTGCACTGTGTCATCTTCATTCTTGCTTCATGCGCCCCCACAGGTTCTCAAAAGAGCAGGGATACCGAAATTCCATTCTCTTGTGTACCTATATGGGTACACGGTCGGTCAAGTTTTTTGGAAGCGGATTGGCAGGGACTGCTCACTTCGTTCGATTACTTCAATTAGGCAAACGACGTTGTACGAGTTGATTACTTCCAGTTCATTGTGTCGACTACTTCCTAGCGTCAAATCTAGGCAAGAGGTTTGGATGTGGGACGAGCATCGTCCTTTATTTGTTAATGGAAGGCATGGTAGACGCGTGGCGGTTCGCCACTGCAGCCAGGTGGGAGATGGTGGAGGCAAGGGAAAGCGGCAACATGGGAAAGGGTAAGGTGGCACAAGTTTTATCATCTTTTACATATGAATCCTGCCTCCAAAAGCTGGCCAGCCAGCGTGCCACGTCGCGTGCTATTCGAGGCCGTTCGATCGGGCGCGCGGACGGCCCAGATCGGGCGAGCACCTGTCTTTTTTCAAAAAAACCCTCTAACTTTAGTTGAATCAACCCATAGTCCAGGCCTCCTCTCAGTTTTTTTTTAAAAAAGCCCTCGAACTTTACCAAAATTAGGCTTGTATATCGCCGGACGCTCAGCGTGCCACGTCGCGTGCTTTTCGAGGCCGTTCGATCGGGCGCGCGGACGGCCCAGATCGGGCGAGCACCTGTCTTTTTTCAAAAAAAACCCTCTAATTTTAGTTGAATCAACCCACAGTCCAGGCCTCCTCTCAGTTTTTTTTTCAAAAAAGCCCTCGAACTTTACCAAAATTAGACCTTTATATCGCCGGACCCTCTCTATCCCGACGCGACGACGGCGACGGGCGCTAGCGGGGTGCGGCAGCGTCGGCCGCCCTCCTCCTCCTGCGCCTCCTCCTCCTCCACTGCTGCTCTCCCTCGCCTGCCTCTCACCTCCATCTCGCCCTCCCCTTCCTCTCTCTCTCTCTCTCTCTCTCTCTCTCTCCCCTTCCCTCCTGATGCGGCGGCTGGTGCCAGCACCTCCTTCCTCCTGGTGCAGGGGGGGGGGGGGCAGCGGCCCCAGCGCGGGTGGAGGCCGCAGCGGCCCCGACCGCTCCGGTCCCTGCCATCCCGGCGCGAGCGGCGAGCGCAGGCATAGGCACGGCGGCTGCGCCCACCCCGGCGCGGGCGTGGGGCTCCAGCGCTGCAGGCCCGGCCGTCCCCCTCCCAAGCCCGGCCTCAGAGGCAGGCGCAGTGAGCCCAGATGGGAGGAAGGTGCCTCCGCCCACCGGCCGTCCTCCGACTACGCGCGTGCCCGTCACTGCACCATCCCTCCCCGCAGGGCGCAGGTTCAGTGCGCGGGCCTCGCAGCGCGCCAGGTCCGCATACTCGCCTCACATCCTTCGCTGGCTGATCTCCGCCCAGGCTCGTGGCCGTCACAGGGGCGCAGGTTCTGTGCACCCGCTTCGCAGCGCCGTCTCCTCTTCATTTGCTATGCGCGTCGTGATGTCTTTCATCTGGTGTTGCCATGCTTAAGTGCCTGCCACAAGCCACATTGATGGATGCGATCAACTGCGGTCATCCTCAGAGTCCAGATTTGATGAAAGTCATGTGCAAATTTGTGGTTTCTCATCAGGTAATGATGGTATGGATTACATCAAGTAGCAGTTAGACTCCAATAAGTGTGTTTTTTCTGTGGTTGAGGATCTGAATGCAAACCCAAGCAGTATAATGATTGGCCTTTCATGTGTTTTCTTTTACAGATCAAGTAGTTGATGATGCTCCAGGGCAACAATATAGGGACTTAGATCCTGAGTTGTAGGGCAAATACACTGATGCTGATTAAAAGATTTCAAATGTTAGCAGTGAAGATGCAGCGCCTGAAATTACAACTCCACAAGGTTCTTCAGATGAAGATACCCTCCTTCCATACAAAATTGTCTCTACCCCTCTTGGAGATTATAACAAAGGTTAAACTACCAGTTTTCAATTCGCGGAATCATGGTTACTATTGTTAGTTGGTCATAGCTGTAAAAAAAAAAACAGGTAGAATAAATGTAATTAGTAACCAAGATTAAACCTCAAACAGTTCTGAGCCTCCAAGGAAGGACCGTAATAGATGTGGTCATTGTTAATTCCCCTTTATGCAATCAATGTCACAGTTCTTCATTTAACAAAAAATATTGTTGCCTAATCTTGAACCAGTAACTCAAAAAGAATTAGCTAAATTCAGCAAATGAATACTGTACATTTGTGAGGGAAACGTAGAAACAAAAGCATAAGATGGCGAGGCCTACACGCTTTGATGCTGCATATCTAAAGGAACAAGCAATATTAAAACCTACCAATGACATTGCTGATGCCATCAATTCATATGTAGTCTCCCTTCTACCTAAGCTGTGATAAGATAGTTAAAGGACGAAGTACACATGATTCGTTTGATTTACTATATCTTGTTTGACTTCTTGAACTCATTCACTACGCCAGATTCTCACACTAAAAACGGGGGCATTTTTACTGTAGGGGCGGCTGGGGTTGGGGGCGCCCCTACAGTGGGCGTCCTCGGGCCCCAGCAGCCCAGCCGCCCCTACAGATGGCACTGTAGGGGCGGCTGATAACCTGAGCCGCTCCTACAGTTGGGGCTGATCTGTAGGGGCGGCTCAATCACCAGCCGCCCCTGCAGTGCCTATTTGTAGGGGCGGCTGCCACCAGCCGCCCCTGCTGTTCGACTGTACGGGCGGCTGAATCACCAGCCGCCCCTACTGATGGCACACGAATAAATAGTAGCCACCCACTTCTTCCACCTCGGGACACACTCTTCTAAAAAAAAGGTTGGGAGGCCTTAGGCTCCTCCTAGAAATTGCTCTACTAAGGGGGAGGTTTTGATCTCAAATTCTTTGGTGGAGAGGCTCTAAAAGGTAAGAAAATGCTTCTCCAACTCTTTATTTGAAGTTTAATTCATTGGTTAGTGAGTAATTTGATTTTTTGTTTTCTCTCTCTTCCATGGAGCTTGAGCTAGTTATGAGTGAAATTGGACCCTAATTTTTACTATACTAGGGTAAATTAGGTAGGGAAGTAAGATTACACCCTTTGTTGATTTTAGTGTAGTATTAGTGAAGTTTGGTGCATGTGTCATGAAACCCTATATCTAGATCTAGATCTAGATCTAGGATTTTGTTTTTTTTTCTTTTTCAATTTTTTCTTTATGTGACTAGGGTTTGCATGTAGGTGAATGTGTAAGATTTTAATTGTTGCTAATGTGTAAAATATCCTCTACCATGGCTACTAATTATCATTTAATATTTATTTTGATTCCTTTCTATAATGTGTGTTTTTAATTAGTAATGGATAAATAGGCCATTAATTAATTATCCTCTACCATGAAATTGGAATGGAGTTTGCATGAAAGGTAGTGGATGAAATATTAAATGTTGCTAATTGTTTTCTTTGAAATTGTTTATTTGAACCAATTAATTTATATTTTAAAATATTTATGCATTAATAGTCAATTAATTAACTATCCTCTACTACCATGGTGCGTGTCTTAGGTATATACAATTATTCTCGAGTAATATTTTTTCTTTGGTTGTTTTGTTTCTATAAGATGGACTATAGGAACTCTTGGATGTATGGTTCGTTAAGACACGACGCTCTTTTCTGTGATGAGGTGGACAAATTCATCAAAGCCGTAGAGAAGCATGCAGCGACGTTGAAAGAGAATAGTGACACGATTATTTGTCCCTGCAAAGATTGCAAGAACCTTATTGCATTTTGAGATGTGAGTACCATCAAAGACCATCTGATTAGGAGAGGATTTGTTCCGGACTATACAGTGTGGATTCATCATGGTGAAACAGTGGTTGTTGATGACAGCGACGATGATCTAGCTGATGAAGCTGAAACCCAAGCATACTTGTCCCAATTCATAGACGATCTTGAGCAACAAATGGATCGTGACTACGGCAATCAACAAGGTGGTGGCTTTGGCAATCAACAAGGTGGTGGCTTTGGCAATCAATAAGGTGGTGACGATGCTGGTGGTGCCAGCAATGATGGCAAAGCATGTGAGGGGGATGCAGATGACGGTGACAACTTGGACAAAATGCTTGGGGTCTTTGGACCAGAAATATTAGAAAAGAGCAAGAGAGGTCTAGAAAATCTTGAGAGGGTGACAAAAGCATCAAAGAAGATTGTGTATGATGCTGGGTTGTCCGACATACTTCACACTGCTATGTTTTGTGCTTGAGCTACTCATCCTGAAGGCTAAGTACGGCTGGTCGGACTGCAGTTTCGATGATCTGTTGTGCCTCATGTCATGGTTGCTCCCACGGCCGAACACAGTTCCCGCCAACACATACCAAGCGAAGAAGGTTATAAGTCCACTCACATTGGGGGTTGAAAAAATCCATGCATGCCCCAACCACTGTATCCTTTTTCGGCGTGGCACATCGTTCAAGACTTTAGATAAATGTCCTAGGCGTGGGGCTAGTCGGTACAAGAACAATGACCTTTAAAGTGGGGTGGAAGCCTCCACAGGAAAGAGGAAGAAGGGTGGGAAGAAGGTGGTGCAAGAATCTCAGCCCCCAGAGGAAACTCTATTAGACAACGATGCAAATAAGAGAAGAATTCCTGCCTTGGTTATGTGGTACTTGCCAGTGACCGACCGCTTGAGGTGTATGTTCCTAAACCCTAAGGAAGCCACACTGATGACATGGTGGGATGATGAGCGCAAGGTGGATGATGATACGATCGCACACCTGGCCGATTGTAGCCAGTGGCAAGCATTCGATGCCAAGTACAAAGCAGAATTCAGTGATGACCCACGGAATGTACGGTTCGGCTTGAGCACCGATGGAATGAATCCCTTCAATGAGAGGGTGACCAACCACAGCACATGGCCAGTCATCTTGACCATGTACAACCTCCCAACGTATTTGTGTTAGAAGAGGAAGTACCTTCTCCTCACCATTCTTATCTCCGGCCCCAAACAACCAGGCATTGATATAGACATGTTCTTGGAGCCTCTGATGCAAGAAATGGAGAGGCTATGGAGGTATGGGGAGCCGATGTACGATGCATTCCGGCGAGAGGACTTCATATGCAAAGCAATAATATTTGTTACTACCAATGATTACCTCGCGTTGTTTGCCCTATCTGGACAGTTCAAAGGCAAGACTGGATGCTTAGTCTGTTTGGATGGTACTAAATGGGTGTTCCTAGATGGATCCAGGAAGATAATTTACATAAGGAACCGGCGCTTCTTAAAGACAGGTCACAAGTACCGCGACAAATTGTACCTAAGATACTATGGCAACATCCCGGAGGATGAACCCCCTCCAGAGAGACGTCGTAATGGAGAACATGTGTTCAGAATGGTCCAAAACATACACGTCGTCTATGGAAAGAAGAATCCTGATAGAACGATCAGAGATAGAAGCACACCTCCCATCGAAGGCGTACCATTCAAGAAGCAATCGATCTTCTTTCAGTACCTGCCTTATTGGCCAGACTTGGAGGTCCCCCATGCCATTGATGCGATGCATGTGCAGAAGAATGTCTTTGAGAGTCTCATGGCTACCTTGATGGACACGGGCAAGTCAAAGGATGGTCTCAGATAATGGAAAGGCATGGTGCAGCTGAACATGATGCGGGAGCTTTGGCCGGTACAGCAGGATAATGGCAAGTACAGTCTTCCTGCGGCTAGCTTCAACCTAACCCTAGAGGAGAGGAGAGCTATATGCAATTTCCTTAGGGGGGTCAGAGTGCCGACTGGGTTTTCGGCGAACCCGAAGAAGCTAGTGTCGATGAAGGACCTATCATTAACATACTGCAAGGCTCATGATTGTCATGTGATGCTGACAGTGTTCCTACCAATTACAATCAGGGCTATAAAGCCAGAGTTCCTAAAGATGGCCATCACCCGCATGTGCTACTTCTTTTCGAAGATCTCACAGAAGACGATTCGCAGGCAAGAGCTGAGTGACCTACATGAATTCATGGTGGAGACCCAGAACCAGCTAGAGATGTGTTTACATCCTGCTATTTTTTATATAATGGTACATCTCATGATTCACCTGGTTCATCAGATCGAGGCGTTGGGCCCTAGCTTCTTGCATGAAATGTGGTCCTATGAGCGGTTCATGTCGGTTCTAAGTCGATACGTGCATAACCGAACACACCTAGAGGGCTCCATGATAGAGGGTTACAATTCCAAAGAAGTCGTCGAGTGCTGCCAAGAGTGGCTAAAAGTACAGATAGGGATTGGTAATCCCAATTCTCGTCACAAGGGAAGGCTAGCTGGGAAGGGCACAAGTGGTAGGAAAGTGTTCCTCGACAATGATTACAGAGAGGTGAGTCAGGCGCATTATAGTGTCTTGCAGAGTATGGCAGTGATGCAACCGTACATTGATGAACACATGGCTATCATTATGGCCGAGAGGAATGGCCGTTCAGATGATTGGGTCATGAAACAGCATAAGCAACGCCTTACATCATGGTTGAAGGACCAGAACATACAGCCTGGAGAAACCATAGATTCTATTACCATCAGTCGGTTGGTGGCCGGGCCATCGAAACAGGTGACGTCTTGGAATGCTTATGATATCAATGGGTACACGTACTATACCGACACAAAGGACAGGAAATCTGTGAATTAGAACAACGGCGTCCGAATAGAGGCTCTCGATGGAGTGGGGCGAAAGGTCCTATACTTTGGCATAATTAAAGATATATGGGAACTTGACTATGGAAGGGATATAAAGGTGGCCCTATTTCGATGCCGCTGGATCAAGCAACATCAATTCAATGAGATCGGACAGAGAGACGTCGACCTCCAGAATGTAGGCTACCAGGATGACCCTTGGGTGCTCGCTGAACGTGTCGCACAAGTCTTCTATATGCCCGACCCAAAAGTAACCTCCCCCCAAAGAAGAAGACAAAGCACGTGGTGGCCTCCAGGAAACAACATATCATCGGAGTTGATGGCGTGGACGATGTTGAAGCTTACAATAAGTGCGATGAGATGCTGCTATTCACAGACTTTTGTAAGAAGATCGAGGCTATGGAAAAGAACCTGCCCAAAGATGTATTGCCATGGGAACGAAAGGTGTCAAGGGGAAAGTTGTCACGGTGGGCTAGCTAGTTTATGTAAGTGTGTCAGTGTTCGTAAGACTACATTCATGTATGTGTGTGTGAGACTACATTTATGTATGTGTGCGTGAGACTACATTCATGTATGTGTGTGTGAGACTACATTCATGTATGTGAGACTACATTTATGTATGTGTGTTTGAAACTACATTTATGTGTGTGTGTTTTAGACTACATTCACGTATGTTTGTGTGAACAATATGTACTAAGAATTTATCAAATTACCAAAATAAAAGTTGTAGATCTCCATGAGTTATTCAACTTTGGTATTCATTACTTTTTCAGTTGAAATGATTTGGGGGTCCAAATTATGGTTTCAACTTGTCTTTTTCCAAATTTCAAAATTTGAAAGGATCAAATTCAGTCAAATGACAAGATAACCAAAATAAAAGTTGTAGATCTTGATGAGTTGAACAACTTTTGTATTCATCACTTTTACATCTAAAATCATTTAGGGTTTGAAAATTTGGTTTGAACTTGTCAAATTTCAACTTTCAAATTTTAAAATGTGTAAAACATTGTCACATCCAAGTTTCATCAAACTTAAATGCTGAAGCATGATTTTATAAATTTTTAGAAAAAAAACCATCACATTTGGAGTTAGTATAAGGGAGAACAACTGTTGGTGCGGGACCCACGGGATACCCCGCAAGGAAGAGAGAAGATCTAGTCTAACTAGGATTCTCCCCATGTAATCTTAGTAGTAGTAGTATTCTGTAATCCTAGTAGGAACTCTCATTGTAAACCGACTAGAATTCTGACCTCCTGAATATATAAAGGAGGGCAGGGTTCCTAGAGATGGGATTTTAGATCACGACTAGACAACACAACACAATCAATCCAACGCAAAGGCTAACGCCGACTGGACATAGGGCTATTACTCGATCAACGATCGAGGGTCCAAACCTGGATAAATCGACTGTCTCTTGCGTTCACCGTCGAGTTCCGCATACGCTGAAGCCCGAACATACTACCCCGGGTACCCCCGTGGCAGGCTATCGGTGGTGAAACATCGACAGCTGGCGCGCCAGGTAGGGGCTTTCGGCAAATTTGCATCCGAGAGCTCGATGGACCTCGACAGCATGATCTTCTCGACGGGATCAACCTTCATCTTTGGCTCGTGGATCTGCGAGGCGGACAACAATGGCAAGCTCCAAGGACGTCTCCTCGAAGATTCGAATCACCATGAAAACCATTCTACTTCGGCGACGATGACAGATCAAATCACCGGAAGACTCGCACAACTCGTGATGTCCGATCCAACTCAGGTTTCATGGCTTTGTGCATCCAACTCAAACTCAGGCTCCGCATCCGAGATGGAGTCTGACCCGAGTTCTTTTGATAAACCGAGTTCTTTTCCGATGGGGCTCCAGAATGCGGCCTCGGCATGTCAAGAATACAACTCGGAGAACACTCAGAGTCTTTTCAAGAAGTCAGATCCTTTTCCGTTTGGACTCCACAACACGGCAAAGTCTTATCAGGCACGGCTCAAAGGGTCCCTCGATCCGGTGCTTAGAATGCCACTGAAGGGAGCTCAGGAAGGTCTCGTACTAACTATAACATCTCAAGACTGCATCGTCCATTGGCCAGGTTCTGTTCCTGAGGATAGCGGTACCCGACTAGTTGACACAATGACGATAGCAATTCTACCCAACCAAGACTCGATCTGCGATCTCGAAGCCTCTACTAAAGTCATCAGCAACTCCGATAGTGTGGAAACTAACACCGATAATAGGACAGTTCACGCACGGGAAGTACTCATGGTTCGCCATCCTCGATCACCATTGGTCCCTCCAGAAGTGCCCAACGTCAGGTCATCGGATGAATCTGAGTCCAACATATCACCCTTTATCCAGGGGCACGATGGTGAGACCGAGAATCAGAAGCAAGCCAGAGAAAGAAAAAAACAAGTTGAAGCAAGGACACCAATGTAACACCTCTGGTGTTTTGACCTAGAACTAAAACTTGACATGTCATCATATGCATTGCAAAGCATTCATAAAGAAGAAAATTTGGAATGCATTCACTAAATAAGATTTTGTTTCATAAGTTGTTATTTTATGTGATGCAATGTGATTCAAAACGTTAAACAAAGATCATGACAACAAGGGTCAAATTTCATGTGATCATGTGAGACCATGTGTCATTTGACTCAAATAACCCTAATGGGCCATGTTACTGGTCAAAATTCAAATTTAAGACAAAAGGAAAACAAATCAAATTTGAATTCAACTTTAAATTATAAAAGTCCTTTTTGCCCCTTTTGGATATTTCAAAATCCATTTGGAATTTGGGGTTGTGACAAAAAGCAAAGTTGGAGCTTATTTGATAAGGATCAACTTTGGTATTCAAAGTTTTCAAAGTTTACATATAAAATTTTGAAATGATTCAAATACTCAAATGCACCCCAAATTCAAATTTCAAAATGGAGGCAGAATTTGAAAATGTTCCTTGAAGCAAAGTTGTAGAGCTTGAAAAGTTGAGCAACTTTCATTTTTGGAGATTTTCAACTTCTTTAGAATATTTATGAGTAATTTGCAAATTAAACTCAGTGTCAATTCTGTAATTCTCATGAACAGTGTCACGATCACCGCCCCACCGCCGGCGTACCTTCTCCGGTCTTCTAGGATCACCCTCGGCCGCCCTTGTCTTCGCGCTGGCACTGCATGCACGCTGCGTGTCGATTCCGCGCGCTCCTGGACGCGCTATAAAGCCGGAACGCCGTCGTCGCCTTTCTTTTCCTGCTCTGTTTCCCGACGTCGCCGCCTCAACTCCGGCGAGTTCCCCTCGCTTCCTCAGTCCAAACCAGCCTCGGAAAAGTGGTGTTGCAACTCCGTCTCATTCTTCTGAACCCATCCCAACCACTGTGGTTGTCTGGGATCACCGAGAACCTCCGCTTGTGACTCTTCTTCCTCGCGGCCGGCGATCTCGACCGAAGCTCCGGTTCACCGCGGCCAGCATCATCTGGTGAGCTGTTGTCCTTGTTTGTAGGTTCTTTAGCTTCATCTTGATGTTGTGGTCCTTATTCCACTCTTGCTTGGTCATTTTGCTGCTGCAGTCGCCGGAACTACGTCGTCGACAAAGTCTTCTCCGCCGTGAGCACTGTCACCGTCGACCCGCGTCACCGTAGCGCCTCCGGTCTCGTTCTTTGCTTCATCACGTCCTGGGTGAGCTGCTGATCCTTTCTGAGCCTTTTGTTTGATCTCAACCGGCCTTGTTTCGCTGGCGTAACGCTGCCATGGCACCACGTCCGCCATGGACGGCGTGAGCCTGGTTCCGTGTCGTATTCCACCTCTGAAATCCCATAGATCGACGCGGCTAGTCTTTGTGAGTGTTTAGGTACCATGGTCGTCGCAGTTGAGCTCACCGTCGGTGAGTTAGTGTCGGTCAGCGCCGTCGAGGCCACGGTCAAAGCCCGAGGTTAGGGATGACATGTGGGGCCGGCTGTCAGTGAGAGCAAGAGAGAGAATAGTGACTTTTGTTATTTTTTGATTTTGAATAGTGCTGAATCTTTGGAAATTTGTAGGAAAATAATCATAGCTCCAAAAAATTCTAAAAAATTGTGTGTAGCTTCTGTACATGCTCTAGTATGGTTTAAAAATTTGAAACTTCAAATTTGAATAAATTTTTAATGTTCAAATATTCAGTCCATTAATTAATAAATGCAATTTCCATGATTTTTGTAGGCCACTGTATAGCTCCAAAAATTATGAAATTTATTTTGGTACACTAATTTGTTATGAGGAAGCTTACATAAAATTTTGAGGTCATTTGGGACAAGTTTATTTTTGGGATTATTTTAAATTAATTAAAAATTTAATAAAAGCAACCCTAATTGTTAGGGTTAGGGTTTAATTTTTGTTGGGGTCAGGTTGTGTGACCAGTAGGGTTTCAAGATCCATTTGGTCAAGTCCCATGTGTGGTTCTTGATGGTGGGATTACAAGTGGGTTTGTTGGCTTGCAACTGTACCGTGAAATAAAATCATTTGCGGGGTGTTGTTACATTTTATGTACCGTGAAAGCATCATGTTTACATTATCATCATGTTAAAGCATATGTCATCATTTCGTGTAGAACCCGAGAGTGAAACGATTCTAGTTGAGCAAGTACTTGAAGAATCCCCGGTTGTCGCGGGATTTGGTAATTGTGGTACTGATCCGGAACCTGAGATCGTCAACGAAGGCAAGCCCCAGTTTATGCATTAAACCATTACCTTGTTTACTTTGAAAAGTTTATCACTTATGTTACTTATTGTATTAAGTTGATTTACTTCAAATGTTACCTACTTGATGCATTGCCTACCTTGTTGATTGTTTACCATCCTTGACGATGATTTCTTTTACAAAGGCGTAGAATGCTTATTATGCTTTATGGTAGGCTTTCAAAGTAAAAGTTTCGATACAATCAAAGATGGCATTCTGGCCAAAGAAAGAAAGAAAGAAAGAATATAGAATGAATTAGAGACTAGTCGGGTGGCTTATCTTGAATGTTGGGTAATGTTGCCGACTATGTCGTTTAAAGGCCACTCATTGTGGATCTTCTGAACGAGACACTTTGTAGTACTGGTCACATACTCCGGTAAGCCTACTTCGGCTAATCCGATACTAAGACAAATGCCCACGCACTAGGAGTGGTGAGATGGCAGGAGTAGCGTGTACCCTCGTGGCTTGAATGTGGCCAGATTTGAGGTGTGCTGTGCTCTCGGGTGGCGTGGAGACGGCTTAGTACGGGAGGATCCGGTACCGAGGTTGATATATGTAAGATTAAGTTCTACATATGTCGTGTGATAAGGAATCCCCAGCTGGGACTTGAATCAATTTGAATTGCCGGTGCTCTGCGGATATGGAGACTCGATTCATTATAGAAGCAATGTAGGACTGGTGAATTACTAAAACTTGAAAAAAAGAATGGAATGAGAAGGATTGGAACATGGGATATGAACACTTAGTTTGAGATATTGAACTAAAGTACTTAGGGGTAAAACTTGAAACTAGGATCAAGAATAGTAAGCTTTTGGCAAAGAACTTTTGAATCTTTCTACATCCTTACCTTGACCCAACACCTGCATCCCTAAGACTTTCACCCTTTTTGGTCGGGTCAGTCTTGTTGAGTACTTTTATACTCAGGGTTTGTTAACCCTTGTTGCAGGTGAGTCACATGCGCAGGCTTGTTTTGGTCCCTGCTGCATGTCAGTGTATGAAGTCAAACACGATGAGGAATGATGAATGGCCTTTGGACAAGGCACTAGTTTGTGTGAAATAAATAATGTTAATGTAATATTATCCCGCTACTATGGTTGTATGACACTTATGGTTATGTAAGTTTGAAACAACTGGTTTGTAATATTAAACTTAAGTCTTCCGCTTTATTATCTCTGGTATGTATATTGAAAACTGTTGTAATCTGCAATGACTGTGATTGGGATCCTGTTTGAAAAAGATTCGTGGATGATTCGGGTTTCCCGAGGACACCCGACAGACCTATTAAGTTGTTGGGAACTTGTGTACGCTATCTGAGGTTTGTTGAGACATCGATAGGTGCACGTGGGCCCGATTTCTTAGGAGGTTCTGCCACAGCTGGTATCAGAGCAGGTCCTATCTAAGATCATTGTAGGTTGCTTTTGAAAACCTTCAAACTGATTTGGATCAAAGAAATTAAACTAGATATTTTGAGTTCAAATTTCTTTCTTCTTCTCTCTAATCTAGCCTCAATCTTATCTTATTTGAAAGTTTGTGGCGGATAATATGGTTAGGTTTGTCCTATGTATTAAAAATCTAGTACTTATGATTATATAAATCTTTTGTACTCGGATTCGTAAGATCGATTCATGCATCATGCTGGAACAACTTGCATAAATAATTCCCCTTAAAAGTGGTTGGGTAAGTAATGTCAATCCCATTCTTGCTAACCTCCATTATCCTCAAGCTATCCTTATAGTCCTCTCCTAAATTCTATAGGCTATGGCAAAGACCAAGATAACCGCACGCAAGTCCACTGGACCTCACGGAGTCCCTCGTCACCAGTTGGCACCGCGTAACCGTGAGCTTGGTGAAGGAAGTTCCAAGACCCTAGGAGATGAAGAATCTTCAAGCAATCCCGCCAACATTGAGAACCTTACCAAGGAGCTCAACACTCTTCGTCGACCTCATGCCAAAGATCAAGAGAAGCTGGCGGAAATGGAAAGGTACATCACCAAGAATACCGAGTTGCGGAATGAAGCCTGGACACGAGAGGATGCGGCCAATGAACGCATCCATGAGTTGGAGTTCTATGTAGAAGATCTGGAGATGGACAATGCCATTCTTCATGAGAATGTCCACATGATGTACGCTCAACTTCATCCTCCTCATGGGGATGGTGAAGTTACAGATGAAGAAATGATAGTAGATCCAGGAGAAGTCGAGAATGATGAAGAGGAGGAGGATCCTGAGGAGTTAGTGTACTTCTCGGATGAAGATGAGGTTTCGTCCGATATGGGCACGGATGCCGATGACTGAAAGCTCGGAGTAGTAATAGTTCCTTTACTGCTTTCCTAGTAATCCAGGGTTGTCTTGTGGGATACAAGACATGTAACATAAATAAGAAACCCTTTGTAGCATGAAACCTTTTAACTGCTTTCAATAAAATAATAATGTAAATAAACATGTCTCTCTGACAGATGCCTCACATTAACACCCGAACTGGTGCTGGTACTTCGCAAGACAATGATGAAGTCCCAAATCCTCCACCAATGCCTCCGAGTATGGCAGATGCCATAACTGCACTCGTCTATGCAACGGCCGAGAATGCTAGGTTGTTAAGGGAAATGGCTCAGAACCAACAAGCACCACACCCTAATCATGGCCGCCGTAATAATGGAAATGATGAGACAACCTATATTGATTTTACTGACACACGTTCGCCTGTGTTCTCTAAGGTAGAATAGCCTTTAGAAGCTGACGATTGGCTCCGAACAATGGAGCAAAAGTTTGAGCTGATTCGCTGTACCGAGATTCAGAAACCAAGGTTTGCGGCACAGCAACTCCGAGGAGCTGCTTGTGCCTGGTGGGCAAATTTGGTAGCTGTACAGCCCGCTGGTCGCCAAATCACCTGGATGGAGTTTAAGGATGCCTTCAGGGCACACTATATTCCAGATGGTGTGATGACCATGAAGTTAGAAGAGTTCCTGGCTCTTAAGCAAGGGGAGCACCCGATGATGCACTATGTTGGGCGTTTCAATCACCTGTCGCAGTATGCTATAGAGTATGTGAATACTGACAGGAAGAAGAAGAATCATTTCATGAGAGGTTTGAACACCAAACTTTAGACCATGATGGCAACTTGTGGCAACGCAACTTATCATGAGACTGTCAACATTGCTATCGCTTCAGAGGAGAATTACCACCGACACAAGGAGGCGAAGAAAAAGAGGTCATTTGCTTCTGGATCGTCGAGTGGAAAGCGTCAAAAGGTGATCTACCATCCTCAGAATCATGGCCGTGCACCATTCCGCCCACAACAAAGCCAAAGCAGGCAGCAAATCTTTATTCGCCCTGCAACTAATACGCCTTATACTCATCAAGCACCGCAGCAGCAAAACAATACAAATAATGCAAACCACAATGCTACTCCCCAGAATCACAATTATCCATGCTATAATTGTGGTAAAACCGGACACTTTTCCCGAGAATGTCCGTATCCTAGGAAGAACAATCCTGATGCAACCAAAGCCCCTGTTACTCAAGCTCAGAATCAGTACAAGGGCAATGCTCAGAATAGTCAGAAAGGTCAGGCTGAGAAGAAATCTAGAAGGCTCTTCTATACTCAGGTGGAATCTATTCTAGAAGGAGAACCAGTAATGATTGGTATGTTTCTCGTTGCTAAGCACCCTGCAATTACCTTATTTGATTCCGGTGCATCCCATACATTCATCAATCGTACATTTGTTGTGAAGCATGGGATAACTATTGGGGAAACAAAAGAACCATATCATATACAGTCGCCTGGGGGACGACTCTGTACAAGGGAGATAGTTCAGCATGTACCTATTGATTTGGGAGGACATGAGTTCCCTACCAGCATGCTGATATTAAAGGATCAAGATATAGATGTGATCATTGGTATGAACTGGTTAACTCAACACGGGGCTGTCATAGATGTCCTGCGTAGAACCATAAGAGTAAATGTACCTGGCAGCAAAACCCAACTTCTCATCCAACTTCCCTTTCCTAAGAGTACAGTTGGAACAGTCTGTGCAACTACGGTTGAAGAAGCCGAGAACATTCAGGTGGTATGTGAATTTACGAATGTTTTTCCCAATGATCTGCCTGGACTGCCACCAGACCGAGATGTGGAGTTTAGAATTGACCTGAAACCAGGAACGGCACCTGTGTCCAGAAGAGCATATAGGATGCCACCCAAAGAACTAGCAGAATTAAAAATGCAACTACAAGAGTTGTTAGACAAGGGTTTCATTCAACCCAGTTCATCACCTTGGGGATGCCCTGCTATCTTCGTGAAGAAGGACCAAACCTTAAGGTTATGTGTGGACTATCGACCATTAAATGAAGTCACCATAAAGAACAAATACCCCTTACCCCGAATTGATTTGCTTTTTGATCAACTTGTGGGAGCTAAGGTGTTCTCGAAGATAGACTTGAGATCAGGCTATCACCAGATTAAGATCAGACGAGAAGATATGCCGAAGACAGCGTTTACTACCCGATATGATCTATATGAGTATTTAGTCATGTCTTTTGGGCTGACCAATGCCCCGGCTCATTTCATGTACCTAATGAACTCAGTTTTCATGCCCGAGTTGGATAAGTTTGTAGTGGTATTCATTGATGACATTCTTATCTATTCTAAGAGCAAAGAAGAACATGCGGAACATCTCCGCATTGTTCTACAACGATTAAGAGATCACCAATTATATGCTAAATTCAGCAAATGCGAATTCTGGTTAGAGAAAGTACAATTTCTAGGTCAGGTGTTATCTGCTGAAGGTATAGCTGTTGATCCAAGCAAGGTAGAAGAAGTCCTTAACTGGAAAGCACCTACCACTGTTCATCAAGTTCGTAGTTTTCTGGGGTTGGCAGGTTATTACCGTCGGTTCATCCCTGACTTCTCCAGAATTGCGAAGCCAATTACTGGACTGCTGAAAAATTAAACTAAGTTTGTATGGTCAACTGGATGTGAGGAGGCCTTTCAGACATTGAAGAAGTTGCTGACAACTGCACCAGTATTAGCACAACCTGATATCGAAAGGCCATTTGATATCTATTGTGATGCATCTGGAATTGGTATTGGCTGTGTTCTTATGCAAGAAAGCAGAGTCATAGCATATGCTTCCAGACAACTCAAGAAGCATGAAGAACATTATCCCACCCATGATCTTGAATTAGCCGCTGTTGTTCATGCACTCAAGATTTGGCGACATTATTTATTAGGCAATATATGTCATATCTATACGGATCACAAAAGTTTGAAATATATCTTTACTCAGTCAGAGTTGAATATGAGGCAAAGAAGATGGTTAGAACTTATTAAAGATTATGACTTAGAAGTGCATTATCATCCGGGCAAGGCTAATGTGGTTGCCGATGCCCTAAGTCGCAAGAGTCATTGCCATTGTCTGACTGTGAAACCTATGCAACGAACATTGTGTCAAGAGATGGAGCATCTGAATTTACAAATCATAGAACAAGGTTCCCTGTCCAATATTGCAGTTGAGTCCACTATCAAAGATCAGATCATTGCTGCTCAACAGAAAAGTAAGGGCATAGCCCATATCAAGGATAAAGTTAGATCTGGAAGATCAACATGTTTCAAGATTGATGAATCGGATGTCGTATGGTTCAAAGATAGATTGGTAGTACCCAAAAATCCAGAGCTGCGAAAGCAGATTCTTGATGAAGCTCATTCTACAAAATACTCCATTCATCCAGGTAGCAACAAAATGCATCATGATCTGAGAACGAGATATTGGTGGACCAAAATGAAAATAGAAATAGCTCAATATGTGGCCAAATGTGATACTTGTCAGAGAGTCAAAGCGATTCACATGAAGACTGCAGGTCCATTACATTCCTTGCCAGTTCCATCTTGGAAGTGTGAAGATATCTGTATGGACTTCATAGTAGGGTTGCCTAGGACATCTGCAGGCTATAATTCAATATGGGTTATTGTTGATCGCCTAACCAAGATAGCTCATTTCTTACCAGTCAGAGATAAATATCGAGCGGAGCAATATGCAAAGCTTTATCTTAATAGAATCTTCAGTCTGCATAGGGCACCCAAGACCATTGTCTCTAACAGAGGGTCATTGTTCATATCCAAGTTTTGGAAAAGTCTACATGAGTCTTTGGGAACTAAACTTATCCCTAGTTCTGCTTATCATCCGCAAACAGATGGACAGACGGAAAGGGTAAATCAAATTCTTGAAGATATGTTAAGAGCATGTGTTCTCTCCTATGGTGCTATATGGGATGAATGGCTTCCTTAGCTGAATTCTCATATAATAATAGCTATCAAGAGAGTATTAAAATGGCACCATTTGAAGCATTGTATGGTCGTAGATGCCAGACACCTTTACATTGGTCAGATGTTGGAGAACGTTGGTTCTTTGGACCGGATGTGGTCAAGGAAGCAGAAGAGAAGGTTAAACTCATACAAGCTAATATGAAGGTAGCTCAATCCCGACAAAAAGCTATGCTGATAAGAGGAGGCGACCTCTAGAATTCATAGTGGGAGATCATGTCTACCTCAAGGTATCGCTAATGAAAGGAGTTCATCGTTTTGGGATTCGGGGAAAGTTGGCGCCCCGTTATGTCGGTCCGTTTCAAATCCAACAAAGATGTGGACCAGTCGCCTATCACGTTAAGCTACCAGATCACATGTCAGCTGTGCATGATATCTTCCATGTATCCCAGTTGAAGAAGTGTCTTCAAGTACCTGACCAAGTGATTGACTTTGGTGATGTAGAACTAGCACCTGATTTTACTTATGCCGAGTACCCCATTAGAGTCTTAGATCAGAAGGATCGAGTCACTCGAAGGCGTACAATCAAGTTCTACAAAGTACAATGGAACCAGCACACTGAAGAAGAAGCTACTTGGGAGTCTGAGGATTACTTAGAAGAAAACTTTCCTGACTTCTTTGCTTCTCTCTAGTTGCAATACTTCGTCTATATTGTAACTTGTTTCTTTTGTCAAAAGAATGGAAAACCCCCTCACTAGTCTTTTGAATAAAGTTATGATGTGTTAGGTTGACACATTTCCTTTTTCCATTACTTAGCCTTAAGTTTTAAATCTCGAGACGAGATTTCTTTAAGGGGGAAGGGTTGTAACACCTCTGGTGTTTTGACCTAGAACTAAAACTTGACATGTCATCATATGCATTGCAAAGCATTCATAAAGAAGAAAATTTGGAATGCCTTCACTAAATAAGATTTTGTTTCATAAGTTGTTATTTTATGTGATGCAATGTGATTCAAAACGTTAAACAAAGATCATGACAACAAGGGTCAAATTTCATGTGATCATGTGAGACCATGTGTCATTTGACTCAAATAACCCTAATGGTCCATGTTACTGGTCAAAATTCAAATTTAAGACAAAAGGAAAACAAATCAAATTTGAATTCAACTTTAAATTATAAAAGTCCTTTTTGCCCCTTTTGGATATTTCAAAATCCATTTGGAATTTGGGGTTGTGACAAAAAGCAAAGTTGGAGCTTATTTGATAAGGATCAACTTTGGTATTCAAAGTTTTCAAAGTTTACATATAAAATTTGGAGTAATTTTGAAATGATTCAAATACTCAAATGCACCCCAAATTCAAATTTCAAAATGGAAGTAGAATTTGAAAATGTTCCTTGAAGCAAAGTTGTAGAGCTTGAAAAGTTGAGCAACTTTCATTTTTGGATATTTTCAACTTCTTTAGAATATTTGTGAGTAATTTGCAAATTAAACTCAGTGTCAATTCTGTAATTCTCATGAACAGTGTCACGATCACCGCCCCACCGCTGGCGTACCTTCTCCGGTCTTCTAGGCTCGCCCTCGGCCGCCCTTGGCTTCGCGCTGGCACTACATGCACGCTGCGTGTCGATTCTGCGCGCTCCTGGACGCGCTATAAAGCCAGAACGCCATCGTCGCCTTTCTTTTCCTACTCTGTTTCCCGACGTCGCCGCCTCAACTCCGGCGAGTTCCCCTCGCTTCCTCAGTCCAAACCAGCCTCGGAAAAGCGGTGTTACAACTCCGTCTCGTCCTTCTAAACCCATCCCAACCACTGTGGTTGTCTGGGATCGCCGAGAACCTCCGCTTGCGACTCTTCTTCCTCGCGGCCGGCGATCTCGACCGAAGCTCCGGTTCACCGCCGCCAGCATCATCTGGTGAGCCGTTGTCCTTGTTTGTAGGTTCTATAGCTTCGTCTTGATGATGTGGTCCTTATTCCGCTCTTGCTTGGTCATTTTGCCACTACAGTCGCCGGAACTACGTCGTCGATGAAGTCTTCTCCACCATTAGCATTGTCACCGTCGACCCGCGTCACCGTAGCGCCTCCGGTCTCGTTCTTTGCTTCATCACGTCCGGGGTGAGCTGCTGATCCTTTCTGAGCCTTTTGTTTGATCTCAACCGGCCTTGTTTCGCCGGTGTAACGCTGCCGTGGCACCACGTCCGCCATGGACGGCGTGAGCCTGGTTCCGTGTCGTAATCCACCTCTGAAATCCCATAGATCGACGCGGCTAGTCTTTATGAGTGTTTAGGTACCATGGTCGTCGCAGTTGAGCTCACCGTCGGTGAGCTAGCGTCGGTCAGCGCCGTTGAGGTCATGGTCAAAGCCCGAGGTTAGGGATGACATGTGGGGCCGGCTGTCAGTGAGAGCAAGAGAGAGAATAGTGACTTTTATTATTTTCTGATTTTGAATAGTGCTGAATCTTTGGAAATTTGTAGGAAAATAATCATAGCTCCAAAAATTCTGAAAAATTTTGTGTAGCTTCTGTACATGCTCTAGTATGGTTTAAAAATTTGAAACTTGAAATTTGAATAAATTTTTAATGTTCCAATATTCAGTCCATTAATTAATAAATGCAATTTCCATGATTTTTGTAGGCCACTGTATAGCTCCAAAAATTATGAAATTTATTTTGGTACACTAATTTGTTATGAGGAAGCTTACATAAAATTTTGAGGTCATTTGGGACAAGTTTATTTTTGGGATTATTTTAAATTAATTAAAAATTTAATAAAAGCAACCCTAATTGTTAGGGTTAGGCTTTAATTTTTGTTTGGGTCAGGTTGTGTGACCAGTAGGGTTTCAAGATCCATTTGGTCAAGTCCCATGTGTGGTTCTTGATGGTGGAATTACAAGTAGGTTTTGTTGGCTTGCAACTGTACCGTGAAATAAAATCATTTGCGGGGTGTTGTTACATTTTATGTACCGTGAAAGCATCATGTTTACATTATCATCATGTTAAAGAATATGTTATCATTTCATGTAGAACCCGAGAGTGAAATGATTCTAGTTGAGCAAGTACTGGAAGAATCCCCGGTTGTCGCGGGATTTGGTAATTGTGGTACTGATCCGGAACCTGAGATCGTCAACGAAGGCAAGCCCCGGTTTATGCATTAAACAATTACCTTGTTTACTTTGAAAAGTTTATCACTTATGTTACTTATTGCATTAAGTTGATTTACTTCAAATGTTACCTACTTGATGCATTGCCTACCTTGTTGATTGTTTACCATCCTTGACGATGATTTCTTTTACAAAGGCGTAGAATGCTTAGTATGCTTTATCGTAGGCTTTCAAAGTAAAAGTTTCGATACAATCAAAGATGGCATTCTGGCCAAAGAAAGAAAGAAAGAAAGAAGATAGAATGAATTAGAGACTAGTCGGGTGGCTTATCTTGAATGTTGGGTAATGTTGCCGACTATGTCGCTTAAAGGCCACTCATTGTGGATCTTCTGAACGAGACACTTGGTAGTACTGGTCACATACTCCGGTAAGCCTACTTCGGCTAATCCGATACTAAGATTTAATGCCCACGACTTTGGGAGTGGTGAGATGGCGGGGAGTAGCGCGTACCTCGTGGCTTGAATGTGGCGGATTTGAGGTGTCTTTGTGCTCTCGGGTGGCGTGGAGACGGCTTAGTACGGGAGGATCCGGTAGCGAGGTTGATATATGCAAGATGAAGTTCTACATATGTCGTGTGATAAGGAATCCCCAGCTGGGACTTGAATCAATTTGAATTGTCGGTGCTCCACGGATATGGAGACTCGATTCATTACAGAAGCAATGTAGGACTGGTGAATTACTAAAACTTGAAAAAGAGAATGGAATGAGAAGGATTGGAACATGGGATATGAACACTTAGTTTGAGATATTGAACTAAAGTACTTAGGGGTAAAACTTGAAACTAGGATCAAGAATAGTAAGCTTTTGGCAAAGAACTTTTGAATCTTTCTACATCCTTACCTTGACCCAACACCTGCATCCCTAAGACCTTCACCCTTTTTGGTCAGTTTAGTCTTGTTGAGTACTTTTGTACTCAGGGTTTGTTAACCCTTGTTGCAGGTGAGTCACATGCGCAGGCTTGTTTTGGTCCCTGCTGCATGTCAGTGTATGAAGTCGATGATGATGAGGAATGATGAATGGCCTTTGGACAAGGCACTAGTTTGTGTGAAATAAATAATGTTAATGTAATATTATCCCGCTACTATGGTTGTATGACACTTATGGTTATGTAAGTTTGAAACAACTGGTTTGTAATATTAAACTTAAGTCTTCCGCTTTATTATCTCTGGTATGTATATTGAAAACTGTTGTAATCTGCAATGACTGTGATTGGGATCCTGTTTGAAAAAGATTCGTGGATGATTCGGGTTTCCCGAGGACACCCGACAGACCTATTAAGTTGTTGGGAACTTGTGTACGCTATCTAAGGTCTGTTGAGACATCGATAGGTGCACGTGAGCCTGATTTCTTAGGAGGTTCTGCCACAGCCAACACCATGCTAGGCAGCGCAAGGAAGCTTGGATCAGATATGAGTCAGAATTGGCCGAGTACGGTAGAAGAAAATCAGAACGAGAAGTCAAAGAAAGATGCACAACAAATACACCCTACGATAAGATCTGAGAATCATTAGAAGAACTCAGAGCGACCTCACATCCCAGTGAAAAACAAGAACAGCTCTGGGGTTTTCTCCGGTCAGCAGCCCTGAGGACGCACGAAGAAAGGACCCGCTCAAGACTACCTGCCAGGTCAACGACCCATAGGCAAGAAGATCAAAATCAAAGAAAGTCCACTTTCGAGAGACTTGGACCAAGTGGAAGTCATAACAGAGAAAGCAGAAGGGACCATAGCCAGAACCACCGAGTTGAACAACCAAGAAAGACCAGAAGCAGGGCGCCTGCCCAGATAGCCTCGCAAAACTACTCTCACCAAAACAATAGTTGGCCAGAAGGAGATGCCGAATCAGAATATAAAGAAGCCGGAACGCATGATAGATTCCCCTATTTTACAAACAGACTTGCTTCAATACGACTACCCCACAAGTTCAAACCGTCCAACCACTCTAAGTATGATGGCAAGACTGAACCAAGGCAGTGGCTCAGGATATATTCACAATCGATTGAACTAGCCGGAGGAGACGATGATATCAAGACCCTGTTCTTTCCCATGGCCCTAGAAACCATGCCTCTCCAATGGTTCGACAAGTTGAATCCAGGATCAATCAGAAATTGGGAGGACTTGCAAAGAGCTTTCTGTGAAAATTTCACAGGTATTATTACACACCCAATCACCCACGCAGAGTTAAAAGGACTCAAGCAGAAGGGAGGTGAAAGTCTCAGAGATTACTATCGACGATTTGGCGAACTATGAGCTCAAGTACATGACATCACCGAACGAGAAGTAATTGAAGCTTTCTCTCACGGAATCATGGCTAGGTGGCAGTTTCAAGACTTCTGCAAAGAAAACCCGAGAAACAATGAAGAATTCAGACGAACAGTAGAAAAGATGATTACTACAGAAGAGAAGACACGAGAAAGGTTCCCGGATAGAAGCAACCGAGACAACCCGAAACAAAAGCAAAATGGCTGAAAATACGCCTGAGCATCCCGGCCGAGAGCAAAATAGCTGAAAAGATGCTTGATCCCACCAATGAGGGTAGCTAACAAGCTAACACCCGAAACAAAAAGCAAAATGGCTAAAAATACGCCTGAGCATCCTGGCCGAGAGCAAAATAGCTGAAAAGATGCTTGAGCCCGCCGATGAGGGTAGCCAACAAGCTAACACCCGAACCAAAAAGCAAAATGGCTGAAAATACGCCTGAGCATCCCGGCCGAGAGCAATATAGCTGAAAAGATGATTGAGCCCACCGATGAGAGTAGCTAATAAGCTAACACCCGAAACAAAAAGCAAAATGGCTGAAAATACACCTGAGCATCCCGGCCGAGAGCAAAATAGCTGAAAAGATGCTTGAGCCCGCCGATGAGGGTAGTTAACAAGCTAACACCCGAACCAAAAAGCAAAATGGCTGAAAATAAGCCTAAGCATCCCGGCCGAGAGCAAAATAGCTAAAAAGATGCTTGAGCCCGCCGATGAGGGTAGCTAACAAGCTAACACCCGAACCAAAAAGCAAAATGGCTAAAAATACGCCTGAGCATCCCGGCCGAGAGCAAAATAGCTGAAAAGATGCTTGAGCCCGCCGATGAGGGTAGCTAACAAGCTAACACCCGAACCAAAAAGCAAAATGGCTGAAAATACGCCTGAGCATCCCGCCCGAGAGCAAAATAGCTAAAAAGATGCTCGAGCCCGCCGATGAGGGTAGCTAACAAGCTAACACCCGAAACAAAAAGCAAAATGGCTGAAAATACGCCTGAGCATCCCAGCCGAGAGCAAACGAGCTGAAAAGATGCTTGAGCCCGCCGATGAGGGTAGCTCATAAGCTAACACCCGAACCAAAAAGCAAAATGACTGAAACTAAGCCTAAGCATAGATCAGAGCAATCCCACATCACAAGACTTCCTCCAACTACCGCCACGTACTTCCCGGAGCAATGCCGCTGCGAGATTAGTCTACCTCTAATCTCTATCACAAGACTTCCTCCAGCTACGACAAGATACACAAGAACTACAAAATACGCCCGGGGGCTGCTCTACTTCAGAAACTATCATATTCATGACTATGGAGATCTCAGACAGCGCAACAAAAGGCTCGATGAATCAAGACAAGCACACCAGGAGGGTATTTATAGGCCAAAGAAATGGTGCACATGGACCAGGAGCACCAACGAAACAATCCTGACAAAGGACACAATGAAAAGATAGAGTTCAATGAAGGAGGACTCAGACGCGAAGGAGCAGTACTCAAGAACGAGCATATTCGGGAGAATATACCAACACTGTACAACTCATAACCAAACAGCATTTACTCTCAACCACTAGCATACAACTACATCTGACAACAGCAGACTACCAGAGAACAAGCCAAGATCCTGTATCCGAGTTCTTGTTTGAATAAAAGAACCCGGATAAAAGCTCGGGAGCTGCAACAGGAGATATTTTCAGTTCTTTGAAAAACTCAGATTCAAGACCCTCCAACTTTTTGTTCTAAATAACAAGAGGCTCGGGGGCTACACTCAGTGAGTGCACTTTTTTCAAAAAAGCGCACGTCACTCGGAAGACTTCTTCAAGACAGCTTTACAAAGATTCAAGACCCTCCAACTTTTTGTTCCAAATAGCAAGGCTCGGGGGCTACACTCAGTGAGTGCACTTTTTTCAAAAAAGCGCACATCACTCGGAAGATTTCTTCAAAACAGCAATTTTCAAACAACATAAGATTCAAGACCCTCCAGCTCCTTGTTCTAAATAGCAAGAGGCTCGGGGGCTACACTCAGTGAGTGCACTTTTTCTCCAAAAAAGCGCACATCACTCTTCAAGACAGAACCACTTCAAGACCTCACGGCAAAAAGAAGCCGGACCGAGCTATATCCGAGTTCTTTATTATAAAGAACTTGGGTACATGCTCGGGAACCTTTCAACGAAGGATCAGAGCGATTTCAAGACAAGAGACCCTCCAGCTCATTGTACCAAATAGCAAGAGGCTCGGGGGCTACACCCAAATAGGAGTACTTTTTTCTTCAAAATGGTACACACCACGCGAAGATCTCACGAAGCGCTACACGGTTTTGCTCAAGAAAGCACTCGGACGACGCTTGTAACTGCTCGGCAAGACCTGAAGGGACAAGACGAGGCTTCTAGAGCTCAACCATGAAGTGCTAGGGGGCTTGTCGGTGCGGGACCCACGGGATACCCCACAAGGAAGAGAGAAGATCTAGTCTAACTAGGATTCTCTCCATGTAATCTTAGTAGTAGTATTATTCTGTAATCCTATTAGGAACTCTCATTGTAAACCGACTAAGATTCTGACCTCCTGAATATATAAAGGAGGGCAGGGTTCCTAGAGACGGGATTTTAGATCACGACTGGACAACACAACACAATCAATCCAACGCAAAAGCTAACGCCGACTGGACGTAGGGCTATTACTCGATCAACGATCGAGGGTCCAAACCAGGATAAATCGACTGTCTCTTGCGTTCACCGTCGAGTTCTGCATACGCTAAAGCCCGAACATACTGCCCTGGGTACCCCCGTGGCAGGCTATCGGTGGTGAAACATCGACAACAACTAGTTACAAAGTTTACCCACAGATTAAAAAGAGAAATCACACTGTTCTAGATGATCCTTACGTGATCATAGTGAACAGTGTGATTTCTTTTTTTAATCTGTGGGTCAACTTTGTAACTAGTTTTTCTTCCTCATACTAACTCCAAATCTGATGATTTTTTTCCTAAAATTTTCTAAAATCATTCTGTATCAATTTATTTTGTTGGTTTTGTCAATATATACATATGAAAAGTTCGAGCAAATTAAATTTTGAATTTCAAAAAAAATGTAACTTCAGACAAGATTTTGGTACCCCAAATGATTTCAGCTGAAAAAGTGATAAATACCAAAGTTGAATAACTCATCAAGATCTACAACTTTTGTATTGGTCATTTTTTCATATGACAAAGTGGTAATGACATTGTTCACAAATATGACACATCTCTCATAAGGTTTTATAAACTATATGAGACATGTGTAAGATTAGTGAACAATGTGTGCTAAGAATATGTCAAATGAAGAAATGATCAAAATAAAAGTTGTAGATATTCATGAGTTGAACAACTTTGGTATTCATCACTTTTTATGTTGAAATCAATTTGGGTCTCAAATTTTGGTTCGAACTTGTTGTTTTTCAAAATTTCAAATTTGAAAGGTTCAAATTTTGTCAAATGATAAGATGACTAAAATAAAAGTTGTAGATATTAATGAGTTGAACAACTTTGGTATTCATCACTTTTTATGTTGAAATCATTTTTGGTCTCAAATTTTTGTTTGAACTTGTCATTTTTTAAAATTTCAAATTTGAAAGGTTCAAATTTTGTCAAATGAGAAGATGACCAAAATAAAAGTTGTAGATCTTCATGACCTCTACAACTTTGATGTTTATCAAATTTTCATTTGAGATCATTTGGTGTCTCAAAATTATTTTAGTAGTTTTGATTTTAATTTTTTAAAATTTAAATTTTTTCCCCATTTTTAAAGGTTTAATTTTGCAATTTTAAACTGTTGTAGTTGTTTTAGTTATTGTATATGTAAATATATCTATAAAAAATAATTATAAAATTTTGTACACGTGAATAATTCATTTTGATTTAGAATTTTGAAAAAAAAACAACTGTAGGGGCGGCTTATAACCTCAGCCGACCCTACAGTGGCTCAATTCAACTGTAAGGGCGGCTTATAACCTCAGCCGCCTTACGATGGGGTCAATTCTATATTACAGTGACCGTCATTTGGGCGCTAAGTGTTGGGCGAAATCGGTCGTGGACGTGTGTCAGTTGCCCAATTTCGGCCATGCTGGCGCCATTTGCACCGCCAAGACCACACCGGCCGCCGTCGCTTTGCCCTCCTAACCCTCCACCGCCTCCTCCACCGTCTTCCTGACCCCAACCACCGCCCCGCCCATCCACACTGCCGTTCCCAGGCCACGACGGCGGCTAGGGTTTGGGCGCTTCCATGCCATGACAGTACGGCCGGGCGGCTGCCTCGCCCTTGCGGAGCGGAGGGAGGAGGGTGGCTGCGTCAGCAGCAGCGAGGAGGAAGGTGGCGGTCGCCGCGCTGCAGTCGATCGCTTTGCACCGGCGCCGAGGCGGAGAACGTCGCCACCACCGAGATGTATGCTATTGCCCGCCACCATGCCCATGGCCCGCCTACCTCCCTAGTTAACCCCGCCCCGATGCCCTCCCCAAGGAGCCAAAATCCTAGCCATTTAGTCTAGTCGTGGTCTCGCAGACGTTGAAGTTTGCTTTGAGTTGTGAACTTGTGATGTCTACCTCTTATCCTGTTCAAGTGCATCGTGGTCCCGGTGTTAGCGATTCTTTGCTAACAAGGGTTTGATTCATGATGATTTATACTGAAATCTGCATCGCTGCGCACCCCTAGTACTTGATTTTCACGCAGGAGTTTGCTTTCAGTAATGGTGCCACAAGTAGTTCCTCTCATTGACTTAGTAATCTTTATTTTACCATCAAGTATGTAACCTAATAACCAATTCCGTAGTAACCTAGTACGGTCCCTAGTAGTAGTATCTTCTAAATGTAATTTGGAGTCGCTATAGAATTTTGAGTACAAAATCACCCCAAAGAAAACTATAACAATCTTATATCTTAACTGCTATGTATCTGCACATTGGATTTCTGTGCATTCTTCCTTGGATTGGACAATCCTGTCAGCTACTTTAT
This sequence comes from Miscanthus lutarioriparius, assembly GCA_904845875.1. Lineage (NCBI taxonomy): Eukaryota > Viridiplantae > Streptophyta > Magnoliopsida > Poales > Poaceae > Miscanthus > Miscanthus lutarioriparius. The sequence goes on from CAJGYO010000010.1 coordinate 127,210,569, forward strand.
TGTCAACTCCATTCTTTTTTTTTCTGCCAGCTACTTTATTCTTTCAGTGAATTATTGAGGCATCTGCTTTGGTGTTTGGATTCGGTTATGTACCATGAGATGTTGCGCCTTTGGTATATGTACAAAATTATGCCTCAGGCATTGTGGGTAGGAACTGAGAATGGAATTGAAAATGCTGAGAAAGCGAGGCCAGATATAGGTAGAGCCAGGCCAGAAGCCAGCCCGGGGTGTAGCAAGGAAGGAAGGGATTCCAAAGGAAAACGAATGATTGTCTTTTTGCTTGCCTGCTGCCTGCCTGCCTGCCCAGCTACTAGCTCTACTGGATGGAAGGTGCATGGTTAGTTTCAGCTTGCTAATTAGCTAATAAAGTAACAATGCTTGCTAGCTTTGCTAGGAGTATATATTGTTAAGTATTTAATTACTTGCTACCTCCTTGCAAATAAAGCATGTTTTCTGATTTGTTTACGCGACTAATTACATAACTTACACTCTACCTGTCGTTGTTGCCCAACAAAATCTTCTGTTTCGTCTGTTTCTCTTCTTCTCCCTCTCTCATTTTGGAGCAAATGTAATGTGCCTTTCTGGATTCATGTCATGTGTCCATGCATAATTATCCAATGCCCACAGGTGCTCATGGGTGGGTGGGGATAGTCTCTAACCAATTTTTTTTCTAGTTTTCACTGGCTTTGACCGCCATACTTGCCTAATAAGCATGCTGACTTATATTGGGCCTACCTGTCAGGACCGTCCTCTCCCCTATCCTCCCCAACTAGGGAGGCTAGCGGGGGCCATGACCCGCCTAACGTCTAATTGTTTTTTTGAAGAACCCTGTTGCAGCCTACTTCTAGAATTAAATTGTTTCCATTCTCTAATGACAGATGTCAAAACCCAGAAAGGCAGGCAGCCGCATAAATTTGAACCTCGACAAATCCTAGTGTTCATGAAGAAGCTGAATGCATTATGTAGATTCTTTATGGAAGAAGGGGAACAATAGAACGGGCTATGAGCTTATCAATTGGGTTGGTCTAGTGGCATTCAGAAACTATATTAGGAAGGGCAAAACGTCCTATTATGTTGCCTAAGAACCGACTCTAGGGCGACGCGCTCCATTCCCTGATTTCTCAGCAACATAATATAGTGAATCGCCACAGTCGATCTTTATATCTACTTTATACCTATGTGTACAATGAAAATGTCGTACCTTAATTTGCCCTGGCCCATAATTTTTTTGTTCCACCACTAACTAGTTGTAGTAATTGCATATATTTTTGTTATCTACCCGCATAAATATGTTGTTCCTTCCGCATATAGATGTTTGCATAATATGACCATGATGCATGGCAATGCAGTAGTACTAGTAGCATGTACGATGCGTGCATGGCAGAGAATGTGAAGCTGCAGCAGCTAGCAAGGTGACGCCAAATCAAAAGCTCAAATAAAACTAGGATCAATCATAATTCAGAAAGGAAGCTTATGTGCAACGAAAGTAAACATACTTTTTTTTTAATTTTTACGAATTTACAAATGAAGCTTATACTTGGGAATATATAAAAGGAATGGAAAGGAAAAACTGTCGGTCTGTAATCTGTGTATGGGGATTTCTGTCAGTTTCTGCCACTCCTGTCAGTATATATTTTCGTTTTCAGAAGTACTAGTACTACTACTCCTGTCAGTATTTTGGCTTTGAATGAATGGTTGTTGCAAGTCTGTACTCTGTACCAGCAGCAGAGTTGAATGTTTGGTAGTTTTGGTACCGTTGCTCAGGCTGCTATCATAGTAGTACTAGTGTTTTTCTTCGGTAAATTCCAGCTGGTATATCCTACTATAATACAGTCAAAAGTCAGCTCTTGCTTCCTGGGATCTGATCAGTGATTAGTACTAGCAGATAATGAGCCGTTAAACAACCGAGCAAATGCCAGTATCCCCTGTGGTCTCTCTCTGGAGGTGCATAAAAGCACTTGCAGACTTGCTGCACACCCTGACTGATCTGCCCTGACCTCACCGTTTTCTTTTGTGACATATAGATGTTTCTATTTATTATGCGGAAGGAACAACATATTTATTATGCAAACATATAGGACATCAACATATAGATGTTTCTATTTATTATTCATGACAATAGCATTTCGCATTTTACTTATCAAATTATGTTCCTGGTTTTAGTCAATGCCTGGAGTAGAACAGACTAATAAAGGGCAAGATGTTAGCATTTTTGGTCCAATCGCCTTGCGCCATATGATATGAAGCCCTGCTGCGCTCCTGGCTTCCTGGAAGCAGGCCATTGATCGGCTTCCGTATGTGTTGCCCTTCGCGCTGTGTCGCATCGATCGATGTCTGCGTCTGCTTTGCCGTCGCCCAGATTGCTTGCCGTTGCTGACTTGCACTACTGAATTTGCCGCGTGCTAACTGTTACTCACCGATCCCATTGCAATTCTTTTTTTTCTTTTGTCCATCTTGTTTGAGTCATACAGCATATGAAGTGGGCTAGTCCTGCTTTCTCTTTGTTTGACTACTACTACTACAAGTACTACTACTACTACTAGTACTACTACAAGTACTACTACTACTAGTACTACTACTAGTACTACTACTAGTACTACTACTAGTACTAGTACTACTACTTCTACCACTAGTACTACTACTTATACTACTTATACTACTTTTTTTCTTGCATCTCTTAGAACAAGGCACGAAATGTCGCGAACATCAAAGAGTGCATCCCGATGCCCCGTGAATGATGAGCAGCCATCCCATGGAGAGCAAGAACTAGATGACCAGCTTACTCAGGAGCAGTTCGATAACGAGTTAGAAAAGGGTCTAGAAGTGATGCTTACTCAGGAGGACCTTGTCGATGATGAGGATCCAGTGGGGGAGCCCAGGGAAGAGAAGGCGGAGATGATGAGGATGAGGATGACGACACCTCATCAGGGGGATATGTAAGTCCCAAGGATCCTTTCCCACGAGAACCCAGACGGAGGCCAACGGAGGACGAGTTAGACAAGGATTTTGATCCGAACGACGAGGTACGGATAAAGCCTTAGTAGCTTGTAAATTTGGCTAATGCTATGGCTATATGTTACCTCTGCTAACACTTTTGACTTGCCGTATACACAGGTCATCCCTACTCAACCTCTAAAAAGACGACGTCGGCCTCCGGCTCGTCTTGCCAAACAATATGTAGCGGGGCAAAGGAGATCAGAGGATGGAGCCACATATACTCACAATGAGGCCTCCGCTCCACAACCTCAGGACACAACCACGACTGAGACTGCCCAGCCAAAGAGGAAACGAGGGGGGATTAGAAAGCCAAACCAATATCACGACAAGGCATGCTATGTGATAACGGAGGTCGGGCCAGACGGGCAGATCCTTGAGCCATATACATACAGGGCAAAATTTTGTAATCACATCGGGTTTGTAGTTAGAGATAAGTTGAACCCAACTATCCGTGGCTGGAATCTTGTACCTATGAGCCAAAAGGTAGACCTATGGGAGAAGTTGAAGCAGAACTTCAGGTTTCCGGAGGGAACGCACGAGTTGGTACAAGAAAATGCTTTTAAGACAATGGGACAGAGCTTCCGACGTTGGCGGTTGGATCTGAACAAGAACTTTATCCAACAGAAGTTAACTCCTTTCCTCGAGTATGGCAACATAACTCCTAGTCAATGGGAGGAGCTCGTGGCTGAGAAGACTTCAGAGGCATCATTGGCCCTCAGTGCCCGTAACAGCGAGCAGGCGAAGAAGAACCAACACTATCCTCGTCTAGGCCCCGGTGGCTACGCTGGCAAGCAAGAGGTCTTTAGGAAGATGGACGCAGAGGCCGAAGCTACCGGGAATATGGAAGTGCTGAAGTTGAAGCCACGCCTCAAACAGTGGATATACGCGAGGAGTGTGGATTCATCCGGTAGTAGCCTCAAGTTTGCTAAGCCAGAGACCGGAGAGGTAGTATCAAAGATACTAAAACTTGCTGAAGACAAGGAGAAGGGCGCATTCAACCCTTCCAGAGAGAGGGACGAGCTTACCGTTGCCTTAGGAAACCCCGAGCACACAGGACGCACCAGGGGGCTAGGGAAGAGGATGTCCTGGAAGCACGGATTCGTAGAGGAGAGTGACATGTACAAGAAACATGGCAGAGACCGAGAGTCTAATCTTGAGCGCCAAGTGAAGGCTCTAGTTGAAAAGATGTTGGTGGAGAAAGGACTGTCTACGATGGAGCCACAGACACTAATGGGGCTGCCCGGAGAACTGGCGGTAGTTGGCAACCCTCCGGATGTTCCCAGCAGTCAAGGTTCCAATGCAACCGGAACCCCCATCGATCGCATACGGGCGCCAACCAGTTGCAAATTGGTGATTCCGATGGGCAGGCAAAACATGATCATTGAGGTGGCAACGGGCGTGGCACATCCTCCGGGCGGCACGTGGCACAATAGGGACATCCCGTAGGACTACACTCGGGTCGAGGTGCATACCATGAAGCCCGAGTTCATGACTTGGAAGATAGAACACCCTACTCCCAAGGGGCTCGTGTTACTCGGAGACGTCATGAACCAGTTCATCCTCTGGCACAGACGGGACATTGTATTGACCGAGTCTTCGCCAACTCTAACTGAAGTTCATCCTCTAGAGCGACCCATCGAGGACGGGGAGGTATACTCACCGGCCTATGACCATGACCACCACACGCTAGAGACTTCTCGACCTCGTACCGAGCAAGGGCATGATGACATGCCACATCCTTCTCCACCTCGTACCGAGCATGGGCATGATGACATGCCATGTCCTTCTCCATCTCGTACCGAGCAAAGGCATGATGAGATGCAACATCCTTCTCAACAAGTGCAGCTGATACATGAACAACAAGTGTCTCATGAACAGCAATTGCGTCATGAACAACCGATACGTGAAGAACAAGTGGCCCCTGGAGCAGGTGATGCACAAGTTGACAAGAACATGCCCGAATGGGAAGCTCAAAACAAAATCCCAATCAAGATAAGGCCATCGTATGTGGGCATTAATGACGTCTCATCGGTGCACAAGTGGATGGCCCATGACCAATTCAAGCCTAAGAACCAAGTAAAAGAATTCAGAGCACCGACTTCTGAGGAGGGCACCACTAGCAAACTGCACAAAGGGTTTAACAAGTATCCAGCTGTTGATAACCTCAAATGGTCAAATGATTGCCCGGATAAATATGAAAAAGGCAAGAACTTCCTACCAAACCGAGTCATACAGTGCTTGCCACATGGAATGAGAAAGTTCCACGATTGGTACTTGCATGCTCAGATAACAGAACTAGAAATCTTACAAGCATGGATCCCTGTCGGCACATTTGGAGCCCCAGGTGGGCAAATTGCCGTTGAGTTTAAGGATATCCAGGCATGCTTCCACCTCGGACGAATGGAAATGAATCTAATTCGCATGTGGTGCCTGTAAGTCCTTGCCCTCTCAATATGATATGAATGTAATCTTTTGATTTTGTTGTAACTAACCCGCGCCGTGATTTGTAGAATGCAAGCGGACTTTGTGAGAAAGATGCCAGCTCTGAAACATGGGTATATAGACCCTTCACCTATAGCATCAACAAATTTTAATTACCCTAAAGAGTGGAAACTAGATTGCAAAGAACTAGGAGGTGGAAAGACACTTAAGGAGAAAGAGGACATCAGGAACAAGAAAATATTGGAAGAGTCCCTCAAGGTTGCGGCATACATTGCCCTATGTTTTAAAAATCTCCAACAACACGATAATATATGGATACCATACCACTTCAAGTAAGTTCGACTGTATACTTAGCTTTGTTCAATATACTTTGTTCGATGCAAAAGAGCTTATGTGTTCCTTCTATGACTAAATTCATGCAGCGATCACTAGATTTGCATAGGCGTCTGGCTCTCACATAGCATGGCATGGGTCTTTGATTCTGCGGATTTCCCAGTCGAGACATACAAAGACTTCATAGCGATTGTCAAGACGTATACATATCGACAATCCTCATTTTAGCTACTATATCTGTATACATACTTGTAAGGTTCAATGTGGGATACTAACAAGTTGCATTTGCTAAAACCATTGGAACAGGGCATTCAGGCACTATGTCCAGGAACATAAGGGGAGGCATCATCCAAATAGGAAGAAAAAGTTGTATGTCAAAACTCTATGTGCGGTAAGTGTCATTTACTTTGGTACTCCATATATTGCGTGTCTGTCAATAGCATTACTTAACATCTTCATATGCAAAACACATAGTGCCCCAAGCAGAAGCCTAGGAGTCTACATTGTGGATACTACACATGTATTATGATGAGTACCATCGGTGGCTACAACAGAAACCCCAATCTGGTAAGTTTGAACCTCTTCGCTCGTAGTATGAAAAGTTTGCATATGTTGTGATATAGTAAACCTAAACTTGTTCTCTTGTAGTTGGAGAAAGATAAAGACACGAGAAGGAACCCATACAAGGATGATGAGCTCTTAGAGATGGTCGACGACCTTTGCAACTTCATAATGGACCAGATTGTGTACCATAAAGGCACTTACCATCATCTTCTTTCCGACTTAGGTAGTAATCCTCTATACCAACACCTTCGTGAGACTGATAGCCTAGCCCTAGGCCGTTGATGACAATGTGGACTTGTGGTATGGTTTGGATTAGACTTTGGAACGGTTTGGACTTTGTTTTGCATGTGGACTTGTGGATTTCTTAATGGACTATGTTATAATGATGGACTTCATAATGGACTATGTTGTAATGATGGACTTTTGTGAATTATGACTTGTGATGATGTTCTAAATAATGGTCTTGTGTTTGTGGGTGTATATATGTATATTTGTGGCGGTCAGATTCGAATTTGAATTATATATATATGTGGTCAGATTTGAATTTGAATTATTTTTTTTTGCTGGAAAATCCACTATAGGGGCGGTTCTTGATTGAACCGCCCTTATAATCTACACACAATGGGCGGCTGGTGATCTGCCGCCCTTACAGAAGTCCACTGAGGCGGTGATATTACAGCCACCCCTCGAGAGGGAGCTTGTAGAGGCGGTGGCCCTCAACCGCCCCTTACAGAGAGGGCTTTGCAGGCGAGCCGCCTCTGAGGCATCCTCTGTAGGAACACCCTGGTTTCAGCCGCCCTTACAGAGGGCACTGCAGGGGCAGTCAGGAAACCGCCCCTACAGAGGCATCCTCTGTAGGAACACCCTGGGAAGGACGGCTGACGCTGCCGCCCCTACAATTAACTTCTGTAGTAGTGATTGAACGGTAATAGTTTCCCGCAACACAAGCTAAACTGAAGAAGCGAGAACCTATTATGTTGCTACAAGACTTAGATCGCTATAACTGTCTTTGTAATGCAACTCGCCTTATAGTAACAGCATTGGCTGACATGGCAATCTAAGCACAGATCATAACTGGAACTCATGTTGGTCTTTATCAGAAATAAAAACTGTAACTCATGCTGCTGAAATGGTAGTCGTACCTTCAATTTGTCTTACACTGAAAAATAACAAATTTCCTTTCATTCTTCAGAGACAGCAATTTTCCAATAATGTATGTTATGCTATGACAATCAGCAAGAGTCATGGATAGACCTGTCAGTTGTAGGTGTATACTTAAAAAAAACTGTTTTCAGTAGCGACCATTGTTATCAGTAGCGGAACTAGCGGTTAACACCATTGCTAACTTCTACACTGCACAAGAAGCATTGTTCTATCATTTCCTCAAAAATTGCCAGACAACTTAGCTTTCTATTCAGGTTACATCGCTGTTAATTTGTTACGAATAGTATATGACTGAAAAGTGACAAGCTCAGGATAAACCGGATCAGAGCTTCCACATACAAGCTGGCCCTTCACCGAAGAGCGCGGTTCTAGTGCATTAACTATTCTTGTGATAGGTTGAGTTTGCAGATATATAGCATTGACAAGTATGGTAACAAATATCCCATATATATATATATATATATATATATATATATATATATATATATATATATATATATATATATATATGGGATATTGGGAGCCCAGGGCTGTAAATAGTTATTGGAAGCCCCAGCCAGCCACCTCACCCAACCCCCCACGAAGCTGACTCGTGCGCAGGTGGGGGGCTCCTGGGGACCCAACTGATCGGACGCATAAAATCCTAGCTCAAGCTGCGCAGAAAGATTTTTATCGCGATGATGCATAAAATCTAGTGGTTGCATGAATTAAAATCAATTCGTTACCGCACAAAAACCTCTCCGCAAGCTGGACGTTACACCTGTCAGCAGCTGACGCAGGCTGACACATGCTGACACATGCATACATGCGTGCGTCCACTTTGATCTCTTCTATTTTTTCGCGATAATTTCTCAACGAAGCATTCGATTCAGAAACGGTTTTCACCATTGAACTCCTGACATTTTATGCACGACTCAAGATCCATTGTGAATATTTTTTGAAAAAAAATAAAATTCATAAATTTGAAATTTGAATCATGGCATGTGGTGGCCATTTGGATGCATAGAAACTATGGTCAAGATGCACAAAAATGTTTTTTTGCACTGACGTTGCATAGAAATTAGTAGTTGGATGAATAAAAATTAATTTTGCTACCGTGTAAAAACCTCTCCGCGAGATAAACATTCCACCTAACACAACCTTAATTGCCTCACACCAACATCATGCTTTCCACTATGTAGGTGTATAATTAATATGGAAACAATGCATAAAACATGGAGACCACAAGCGTAAAACATGGAGACGATCTCGTCTACTCCAAAATTTGAAATTTGAAATTAGAATCACTGGTCAAGTTGTGCATGGCATCGACGTTGCATAGAAATTAGTGGTTGCATAGAAATTAGTGGTTAGGTGCCCAAAATGTTTTTGGCACCGACGTTGTATAGAAATATTTGGTTGGATGAATAAAAATTAATTTTGTTACCGCGTAAAAAAACTCTCCATGAGACGAACATTCCACCTGACACAACTGTGATTGCCTCCACCAAGATCATGCTTCCCACTAATGTGGGTGTATAATTAACATGGGAATAATGTATAGAACTTGGAGACAGTAAGCGTTAAACTTGGAGATGATCTCGTCTTCTCCAAAATTTGAAATTTGAATCATGGCATGTGATGGTCGATTGGATGCATAGAATCAATGGTCAAGATGCGCAGAAAAGTTTTTGGCGCCCATATAAATTAGTGGTTGGATGAATAAAAATTAATTTGTTACCGCGTAAAAACCTCTCCATGAGATGGACATTATACCTGACACAATCATAATTGCCTCCACCAACAACATGCTTCCCACTATGGGGTGTGTAATTAACATGGGGGACAATGCATACAACACTCACAAAACCCTCTCCTCTGGGTATTAATTTTTTGAAAACCATTATTGCACACACCCAAACCATGCTTTTCCACTGGGCGATGTATAACTAATACAGGAATAATGCATAGAACCCTCACAAAATCTCTGCTCTGGGTATTATTGTTTCAAAAACCCTGACTGCACCAACCCACACAATGCTTCTTTCTAGGCTATTTAATTAATAGAGGAACAATGCATAGAAACCTATAGAACCCTACCCATGGGAAGGGGCAATTATAACAAACATCGTAATGGCCCCAACCCACACCATGCTTTTTCACTAGAGGATGTTTATTTAATACAAGAACAATGCATAGAAGCACACAGACCCTTCCTACTAGGGGAGGGGCCTATTATAACCAACACCATAACAGCCCATACCCACACCATGCTTTTTCACCAGGAGATGTTCATTTAATAGAGGAACAATGCATAGAAACTTTACACCATGCTTCCCTCTAGGGACATATTTAATTAATAAAGAAACAATGTATAGAAACAAATAAAACACTAACCACTAGGTGTGGACTATCCAATGGTCCCAACTCACAACATGCATAGAAACTCAGTCAACAAAATATTGAAACCCAACTAAGGTTACATAGAAACCAATAGTTTTCCTCATGTCATCCAAGCATATAAACATAACATGGAAAACTAACTTTTTACATTAACACATCAACTACATCAAGATCACACTATGCCACTACCACAAGCCAAGGAAGTCATGGACGTCGCAAGCCATGTCCTATGTCTGAGCCACCATTGACCTCTCACAACAATTGGAGAGGAATCCTTCCAACCATCCTACATCATAACAAAGGCATATAAACTATGGGAGCAAGAGAGATAGCTCTGCTCACCTCTTGCGATTAGGGAGGAGGCGCATTTGAGTTGAGGACGCATGGTGACCGCCGTTTGCTCAACTCTAGGACCACCGTGGTGCTCCTGTCTGCCGCCTGCAGGGCTAGGCCGCCGCACTCCCTACCGGCTCGGCTGTGGCCGGTTGGTCGTGCCCTGGCTGCGCATCACCCCTCGATTCGATTGCAGAGCACGGACGAGGAGGACGCCGTCGCGCCGGGCTGGCCGCGCCACCGACGAGAGGCACCATCCGTGCAGGGATGGCCCGGCCGCCGTCGCAACTGGGTCGGGGCCGCCGCTGTGGATCAGATCCGCCACCGTTGGGGTGGGGGAGGCCGCTGCGAACCAGATCCACCACCGGTGGAGGGGGAGGCCGCTGCGGGCCTGTGGCGCCACCGAGGAAAGCCCGCCATCACCACTCCATGTTGCCTCCGCGCCAAAGCTACTGCTGCTGCCTCCATCGGTCAGAGAAGGTGTGGGGACGCGTCGCGGGTCGGGGAAAGGGAGGAGCAGCGCCGCCGCGGGTCGGGGAAGTAGTGGAGACACGCCGCTGAGAGTCGGGGAAGGGGAAGCGCCGCGCGCCGCCAGTCGGGGACGAGCGGGGTCGCGCCGCCGTGGGTCGTGGCGGCACCGCCGCTGGTTGAGGAAGGGTCTGGGCCGACCGCCGGCGGTCGAGGAAGGTGTGGGGCCGCGCTCTAGGGTGGGGTGCGGCGGGTGGCATGGCTAGCGGCCAGGGTGGGTGGGGATTAGGGTTTGGGGGTATATATATATAGGGCCTGGTGGGCCGATGAGTGGGCTAGCGGGCTGGTCTGGTTGGGCTTGGGCTGGAACCTGGTTTGGTGTAACCAGGAAACACCAGTTTGGGCAGGGGCTTCCCATAACTATTGGAAGCCCTATGCTCCCAATACCATATATATATATATATATATATATATATATATATATATATATATATATATATATATATATATATATATATAACTACTGTTCTGCAGCTGGCTATAGAATAACTTATTATGTGGATAAATTTCAAACAGAATCCCTTACATTTGTTTTTTTCAAACAGTTATCTCTTTGGATGGTGGGGGTGTATATACAATTGGGGCTGTGGATATATAACTATGGATGGCTTCCATCCGTCGTCACATATGCAAAGGTCGGAGGTGCATGAACTTGGACTAGTCTCATTTTCCCGGTCAGAGTGTAACCATATGCATCGATGATGTGAAATGAAACATTTCTTTTTTTATTCTATCTGGATTGGAGCGGTTGAGGAATGCATATGCGTGATTGCCAAACAATAGATGGGATTCCGTCATTGCATTCTTAACACTCCTTCGTTCTAAATTGTAAGTTATTTTAGCTTTTCTAAATATATAAACGATGTGTCTAGGCATATATATAGGGTGCAATTGTTTGCTCGCATTAGTATTCCATTGTCTTAGGAGTTATACAGCATATATATTCTTAACATATATAAGGCTATGCAACTAGCTATTGTTTGATTCGTCTGGACAGTGAGTTGTACATTGTACATGTAGATGTACATAAGAAAAAGATACATGCCTAGAAAAGGCAAAACAACGGATGAAGTAATTAACACGTTTCTGGTGGTCAACAAATCACTCCAAAATGCATGTCGTATTTTAGAATTTACAAGTTTCCTTTTTAGCTTATTTAAGCTGTTCAAACCGAATTAGTAGTTAAATGTCGTTAGTCCTGCTTACTGAGGGGTTACCAACTCTAGATAGCTTAGCTAGCTAGTTGCAAGTCTTGCTGCTTGCATACATGGTATCAGCAAATACGCTGCTTGCTCCTTCATTTCTGTTACTACTGCTCTATATACTAACTACTATACAAGAGGTAGCAACATACTATAAACAATTACCTTTATAATTTGTACTAGTACGTCATTCCTTGGAACTAATTAACAACCAGCCCCATTTTCTTTTTCTACATACTTTATATATGCATATCTACCTTGGACCGGCGTGCCGCCACAGCCTTGTCCTATGCATGTGTCTCTCACAACAGCAAGAAGCAAACTGTATGAGGATATACATGCATTGTGTATGATCTACTCGCTCCTGCTACATATATCTACACATATACACACACATCCATGTGCATGCTGATGTGCATGAGTATAATATACGGAGCCCAGCCGGCCGGCCGGCAAGAAGACTGGAGGAATTAGGCCTTGTTTAAATCCAGGGTATAAAATTTTAGGGTGTCACATGAGGATGTCACATAGAGTATTCAGATACTAATAAAAAAACAAATTACAGAATCCGTCAGTAATCCACGAGACGAATTTATTAAGCCCAATTAATCCGTCATTAGCACATATGTGTTACCGTAGCACCACATTATCAAATCATGGACTAATTAGACTTAAAAGATTCGTCTCGCAAATTAGTCGCAAACTGTACAATTAGTTAATTTTTTAGTCTATATTTAATACTCCATACATATGTCCAAACATTTGATTAGATAGGGAGTAAACTTTAGGGGAGGAACTAAACAAGGCCTTAATCAAGGTGTCGCATATGGTGTCAGAATACTAATAAAAAAACAAATTACAGAATCCGTCAGTAATCCGCGAGACAAATTTATTAAGCCTAATTAATCCGTCATTAGCATATGTTTACTGTAGCACCACCTTGTAAAATCATGGATTAATTAGGTTCAAAAATTTCGTCTCGCAAAACAGTTTTAATCTGTGCATTTAGTTTCGTAATTAGTCTATATTTAATACTCAATGTATGTGTCCAAACATTCGATGGGACAGCACCCCCTTAGCCCTTGTTTAGTTGTAGGAATTTGGATTTTGGGGCTACTGTAGCACGTTCATTTTTATTTGGCAAATAGTGTTCAAACATGGACTAATTAGGCTCAAAATGTTCGTCTCGTAATTTCCCACCAAACTGTGCAATTAGTTTATCTTTTTGTCTACATTTAATGCTCCATGCACGGGCCGTAAAAATTCGATATGACAGGTACTGTAGCAACTTTTTGGAAATTGGGGTGGAACTAAACACGCCGTTAGCAAGTTTATTTGCACTGTGTGTCCACTGCATGACCAGAGCAGCAAGAAGACACGCCTAACTGCATGCAACCAGGAGAAGTAACACATTGCAAGTACTACAAGAAGGTCAACAATAGCAGCATCAGCTCAGAGTCAATTTGAAACACAAACGTCCAGAGCCAAGACCAACCATTACTACCTTAAACTACTAGCCATATGCTAGTGCTAAACTACTGAACAAAGAAAAAAGGAGCTACGTGTACGTAGCCTTTAAGACCACACACATACACAACCATGCAACTACCGCGCTCTAGCTTATATATATGTTAGATTCTGCAGTCGTTTTCATGAAATTAACATGTGGTGCAAGGATTATTGGTTAGCTTCATCGTAGTGAATTGTCGCTTGTGGTCACCGGGTACTTCCCCGCTCCAAAAATAAATGTCTGGTTCAGCAGCCGCTTTAGTTTTCACCTTTAGGTTTCTCCTGAAATGTCATTCCAACCTCCCTGCACTTTTGAAATCTAACCGTGCAGTGACTAGAATTATTATTACTTCATTTTACCGTATGACCTGAATGGGCTTGATCTGATGCCCACATGTTCACAAACAAAGTCACGGGATTTTTCTTTTTGGGGCTTAAGTTCAAGTGCATATATAGGAAGTGAATACCGAATAGTTGCATCCAAATCATCACTATTCATGTCCTTTATGTTAGAGGGTGAAATAACCTAGCTTATACATGGAGACAATACTCCCTCCATCCTGTAACATATAGCGCATACAATTCTACTCGTGCTGTCCATAGAAATGTTCCATTCGTCCACATTGTCGCGTCGTTTTGACAATTCAGTGGTGGTTTATGCTACAGTGTATGGCCTAGTTTTCCAAAGGGCACTTAATCCGTAATTGGAGTGAATGAACAATGAACCTTCAGAATAGCTGAGCAACAAATATGAACTTGGACATGTTTTTTGGATCTTAGTGCTACTAGCACATTTTTGTTCCTTTGTGCTGACTGCATCAGGTTCTAACTTTTGACATGATTTTTCCACAAAGCAAATCAAAGGCCAACATCGGTACAAGATCTTGACATAACTTTCCATTGGACATTGCTACGAAAGGAGAAGAAAATGAACAATATACACTTGTCACTCCATGGCACTCTTTGGATGTTAATGTCAATATGCCATGGTATTTCATTGCAAGTGTATATTAAGTTTTGTCCCACAACGAAATAATTTAACTTAGGAAAAAACTGCAATGCCATTCTTTATGGGATGGAAGTAGCGTTAGTAGTACATATAGGATGTATGTGTGCTGCTTGAATTTTTTTTTCAAACATGGTGCTCTTTGTATTTTATTTCTAGCATAAATTTAATAGATAAATACTATTCTAAGGCAACAAATGGTCCATAATTTACTCACATATTTCTTCCTTTTATGTCTTAGTGCTAAATTAATATATATAGAACTAGAAGAGAACTGTAAAGACAAGTGAAATTTGTTGCACTTAAAAGAAAATAACTTGCAAATAAGGCAGTAACAATTTGAGGAAAAACATGCATCATGTCCAGATAGGTTTGAAGAATCAACATTTCCATTCCTTAAGAAATATTATTTAATTGGTTGCCATCCAGTACGCCAAAGCATAGCAAGGTAGGAAAACTCTACCATGGCTAGCCAAAGGCATCATGATCCAAGTGCCACACACATGCTCTAGGGATGAGGTCCAACAGATTGAATTAGCACAAGCATGTCTAATCAAATCTGGTTGGAAATATTATTCTGGCTATGCCCATCAAGTTTAGGGTATTATCATGCATGCTGATGACAGAAGCAAGCTCATGTCACCACAAGCTCGTCATTCAGTAAGAATGATGTTGGGTAATAATAAACTCAACTTACCACGTGCATTTATGTGATGTTTTATCTCAACGTCTCTTTCACGAGCTCATTGGTGACTGCAGATTCACTTAGACTATTTAGGGATATGTATTGCTAGTCCATGTTATAGATGACATAATAATAATTTAAAATGGTTTGCATCAAGTATGTTGCGTAGATTTTCAAGGGCATTAATTCTTAATTTTGAGCGAACGGTCAACTTCAGAATATTTGAAGCAAGAAATGTAGACCTAGATCTCTGGCTCGGAGCATATGTAGTGCTAGTCACACATTTTGTTTCTTCAAGCCGACAAATGCAAGTGGATTGTTTTGGACATGATTTTCAACAACCTATATAAAAGATTGGACATCAGAACACTAGCCTTGTCAAACAAGCAAACATCTCTTCTAGAAACTAATGCATAATACACTAAAAAATAAATGACTTTCCTGGTGATTATTGTTTGTACAATTGGTCAATGGTTTATAGTAAGTTTTGATTAAATAGCTACAATATATAATTCTTAATACTTCAGGGAATGAGTTTGACAGCATCAAAGTCACCATATAGTGGTAATTCTATAAGCTCTGGCCATCTGTTTTTGTGGGTTTTAATCTCATCTCAGAGGCTTAAGGTCTGATATTGTAGAGATGCAACATGCATATACAGGAGTTTAAACAATCACATAATTAGTATGGTTCGCTAGCTACCTGATAAACTTGATAAACCCTATGCTTCTATCCACACAAGGTCGAAACAATCTTACAGTACTTGATAATATATGCATCTGTTTATCTCTATGCAAATTTGACCTCCATATATATAGTTCTATATTTTTTTCTACAGCTTCAGTGCACTTTCTTTTTGTTTGTGCTATACTATCAGTCAATGTAAATTGTCCATCTTTTCTATTCCATGCCTACTCGTGCATAGCCACACTTAGTTGAAATAAAGTGTGTCTCATCTAAAAAAACACTTTAAAGCCAGAATTAGGATAAAATTCGCATCATGCATTGGCCAATATATAACTGTACTATGTAGTTACTTTTAGTATCCAAATAAATTAACTCAAATGCTGATATGTACCATGCTTAAGTTACTACAATATATAGTTACTTTTAGTATCCAAATAAATTATATGTACCATGCTTAAGTTAGCAAGTCTAAAATTGTTTATATATATTTGCAACCAAGATGAGTGGTTTGAATAAATTTGCGTTGTCATCTGAACCATTATTAAAACTAGTTGTTTTTTAAAGAAATGAATGAACTTCTGGTTGATATTTGAAGAAAAATACATTGAGTTAATACAATCATCTTGAAAATACTCTCCACCCTAGATATATCATGCACACAGCAAAGAAAAACAAACGAAAGTACAAGAACACTAATGATCACTTGTCCGAGGACTAGGCACGCAGTCACCCATGTGCCTGAGAGAAACATGCCTTGGCCACCTGTGCTAAACGCAATGCCACCACAGCCAAATTAATCTTGAGGTGATGGTTTTAGCATGATAGCCCATGAATGAGGCCAATGGATAACCGAGTAGATAACCTGTAAATAAAGGAGATGAAAAATTTTCTTTTCGATACTAAATCATTCCTGCAAAGTAACAAGCAACAAGCAAGTAGTAGCTGCCGCTCCCAATAGGACTAGCAGTTTCAGACTCTACTAATTCCCTCATATCCAAGGTCCAAACATGTCTGAGAAAGGACTAAAGCCTTGTGTATTACCACCCAAACAACACGAGCGAATTGACACTTGCAAAACATGTCCTTAATTGTCTCCTTTTCATGATAAAAGCTGCATGTCTTACTGCCTTATATACCCATTGCGCTTTGCTAAGGTATCTTTAGTAACAATCAACCCCCCAAGTCCCCATACATAAGTACCATAGAAAGACTTGATTTTTAGAGATGATTATCAAGATCAGCTGATTGTACGATTTTTTAGGATGATTATGTGGAATATGTATATATATAGTTATACTCCTAATTGATAACTAAACATCTCGATCAAGTCTACATTGCAAAAGGAAACTTAATAGGTGGCACTGTGAGTACCCTTAATTAAATAATGAACTTGCCTCCAATGAAAATTTGGCTAACTGCAAAAGCTAGCTCAAAACCTCCCAATTTCATCCATTGTCTAAATATTAGAGAGTATACTGGTGGGTAACCTTTTTGGCAGAATTGAACACATACCACTGAATGCAGTATATAAACCAAAACTTGTACCTACCATGATCTTACAATGTGCGGTGCAAAAACAAGATACATATATCATATCTTCCAACTATCCTCCCAATCAATGAGAGAATTATCAAACACCTCTAGTAAAGTTGGCAAGTCTAAGTCTGCCTCAGGATCTTGAACACTTGAACTTGTTTGAGCCATTTCCATGTTCTGAAGATCCATACTGCAGACTAGTTGAGGAAGCTGGACTATGCTGACGCTGTGGTCCTTGCAAGTGTGGTCACCGTAGTACACAACAGTGTACTTTTAAATTTCCTCACCAGTTGAGGTATCATCAATTTGTTCTTGTTGCTCAATTGTCTTCGTTGCAAAGCAGTTCTGTTCTCTGTAGGTGCATCTATAGTAGCTCCTGCTCAGTTGATCACAAGTTCATCATGCCAATATAGTGATTAGTGTTATATATTTTGTGTCCATTGAACTTTTAGAGATCATCAGCTAACGAAACAAGCTACCTAATAACAACATAGCTTGTTTTGTTAGCTGGTAATAAAAGAATGTAATGTATATATAGATAGATGTATTACCTAGGATGCTGCCTCCCATTGATGTTCTTCTGCCCATATTTTCTCCATTGATGGCCATCGTAATGTGGAACATGTGTGACAAGGGATCTTGATCGCTTGTCGTTCTTCCTCCTAGATACATATGTGGGATCAGTATGTATGAACTAAAAATCGATCAATTGATGATGCATGGACGTTACAACAAGATTAGATGTACATGATCAGTTGAAATTTGCCCAGCAGATCATTAATAACTTGATGAGCATGCAAATTAAAGGTGTTAACCTAGCTAGCTTCCAAATTAATGCCCCCCTATATATATGGTTGAACATGCAAGGCATAGGTATCATGTTTAATATCTTAAATGTTAGTTTTACTAACTCCAATGACATATATTATGATTATAAACAAGTCATCAGCTGGGGAAGAACAGAGCTATGTTGCGGTATCAATATCTAATTGCACACCTTCTGTTTTGGCCAACCACGCTTCTATGCCTCGCTTGCTCCTCTGTCTTCTCACCATTATTAGTAACACGGCAGCTATTGTTCCTCACCAACGACTTGTCGTCTACGGGCTCTGCCGATGATCCGCCTCCGGCTCCAGTACTCATGAGGCACCCTTCAAGTGTAGAAACCACGCCTATGTTGCAGCCGATCACGTCGTCAAAGAGCTGGACGGCGATCTCAGCGGCCGAGGTACCATCGATGACGCCGTGGAGCAGCGGGAGGACGAGCGCTCGGAGCTGCATCAGGAGCTCCTGCTGCCTCCTCATGGTGTCCATCATCTCCCATCCATGGCCGCAGGCCGGTGGCAGCATGACGAGGCTGCTCTTGCGGTCCATTCGGTCAGGACTCAATTGTTCTGTGATTGAGCCCTACACACGAAGTTCTAGCTGGAGTAGTATCGGTGTATGTGTGACAGTCAGGTAGCCGAGAGGGGTCGTGGGGTGTGCACTTGGTTATATACACACACACAGAGAGAGAGAGAGAGAGAGAGTAGTGCAACAATTGAGTGTGATGTCCTGATTATGTGTGGCAAGCTTAATTTGCACGTGTGATGGTTTAGTCGTCGTAAATTTATATATGGCTGTGATCTGAATATATTCAGGAAAATGAATAGAAGAAGCAGCGAGGCAGCATCCATTTGGAGGTGTGAACGCATGGGCTCGTGCATGACCACACGTCCACGCACAGGGTATTCCCATCCAGCAGGAGCCCACAGAGTGAGACTTTCACCTTCACCTGATATATAGTTCTTAGGCCAGTCTTTAGCTAGCTATAGGGACGTTTTCTTTTAGAAAAAAGAACATATAAGCCGTCGAATAAGATAGTCTTCGACGCCGAATAAATTGCTGGACGACCGTGCTAACCACGTGTCCTCTTTCTACCTCATAGAAAACACTGTTCAACCAAGCTTTAAATACTTCTCAGCCACTATTCAGCCCATAACTGCCCACTTCCTGCTTTACTGTCCACGCAAATAATACGGGCGCAGCGGCCCGTCCTAGTCCACATAGACCAGCAGTGCAGTGGACCATGGTAGCATTTTCTAGATAATGGAATAGTATATATGATAAAATGGTGAGGTGTGATTTAGCCAAATGCATAAATAAATTACCAACCTAGATTTCATAAGGATTTCCTTGTACGGTTGAGATTTGCCTTTTGGAGCTCATCTCTTCAATCCAGCCCGCCCTGGGCCCAACCAATATAAAGGGGCCGTTCGGTTGGTGCGAATTTCAGCCGGAATTTACTGTTCATGGCTGAAATTTACTATAAATATTATTATATAGAGAATGGTGATGCATGCATGCTCTAGGCAAGTCTATGTGTTTTAACTACTTCCTCCGTTCCAAATTATAATACTAATTCATTTGACTTTTTTGACCTCAAGTTTGATCACTCGTCTTATTCAAAAAATTTGTGCAAACATAATCAAATTTAAGACATTCTTGAAGAACTTTTGTTAATAAAGCAAGCTACAACAAAAGAAGTGATATTTTAAACAAATTTTTAAATAAGACGAGTGGTCAAACTTAAGGTCAAAAAAAGTCAAATGAATTATAATTTAGAACAAATTTAGTAATAATTAAGGAGCTCTACATATTAATTCTACTAGTGGATTCAAGAGGTAGTAGCTAACCACAAATTAATCTGTATACGTCATTCCTACTGATTTATCATTGGAACTAAGTGACATTTTCATTTTCTACTATATATATACCTACCTCTGATTGGCGTGCCGCCACAGCCTTGTCCTATACTCATGTGGCTCCCGTCAAAGCAAAAATCAAAACTGATGGAGGACATATATAATTAAATATGTTTATATGTTACTCCTACGTACTATATATACATTCAAAACTGATGTGCACTACTATATATTACTACAATACTATAATCATATACGAAAGGTGCATGCGTGAGATACTGGAAAGGTGCATGCATAATGCATTCTTTTTTTTAAGGTAAAGGATATTTACTACTAGTTATAAACAGAGTAGAGAGATGGGGCGAAACATTCCCCATTGAAAGTTCTGAAGTGCCTGTTGCACATTACAAGGACGAGAGTGCGTAAACGCTTCACAGGAATACAGACAAGAGCTAGTAACACTTGCTTGTCTAGCCTGCTTTGCGAGCTTATCGATCAGCCACTTTATTTGTTTCCCTTTTAACCTTGATTGCTGAGTGCTGCATTCCTTGAGTGGTTGTTGCCAGTTCAGCAAGGATCGGTCGTACAGACCAATGTCCAGGATTGAGGCGCAGAGAATTTTTTTGGGCAGCAGTAGCGACCACCTCATTGTCAGTGAGAAAGTTGACGACCTGTAAGTTTAGCGCAGCGGATAGCTTGGCCCCCAGTAGCAACGCATATGCTTCCGCGTCCAAGGGTTCCATGTAATATGGAATGGCAACCTGAAAAAAAGATGTTGTGCAGAGGCTATGTGTAGGAGTAGTAAGGATGAAGACGCCTAATGCAGTTTGGGTCTGATTTGGAGGTTGCTGTACACACACAGAAGAGTCGCAAAAGACCTTTGGGCCATCATTTACCTGCATATTTATACCTTGTGAAGGTAGCTGCTGGAGGTTCGGATGTTGTAGATAATTAGTGGAAAGCCTATCTTCATCCATTGCCAATCAATAAGCCATATCTATGTCTTTTGCTTCACAGATCACTCTTGTAGGAGAGCAATGAATATTGTTGAATCTGTGATCATTTCGTGATTTCCATATATAAACACCACATTATAGAAAAAATCAAACCTATAGTGGCATGGCCCTCCGCCCTTGTTGCAAAATTGTAGCAATATGAAGATGATGCCCACGGCCTGAGAGGAAGGCAAAGTATCAGCTCTGAACCCTAGCGAGGAGGCGAACCAAACTGCCCTAGCATAGTTGCACTCAAAAAACAGATGGACTTCATTTTCAATACAACCACAGCGTGAGCAAGTTTCATCAACATTAGGAACTATTCTATGTATCCTGCTAGCTGTTCCAAGAGCTAGCCTAAGTAACCGCCATGCAAAAGTTTTGACCCTTGGTTGGATTGTCCTATCAGCCCACACTCGGCGAAGGATCTGTAAGACCTGCATTAAGAATGTTAGTCGGAGATGAATTTATTGCAGCCTCAGTTGCCAACATCTTGTAAGCACTCTTGGAAGTGCATAAGATATCAAGCGTGTACCTGTAATGGTAGGAATATGCAAAAGAACATCTAGGTTTGCTGTCCAAAGAGAGTAATGATTTTTTCAGCATCCCAATTTTTTTGTATTTGTCCTCCATAAATCAGATACGTTGTTGGTAATTTGATAAGCTATTTGCTCAAGATTTAACATATCATGCATTTGTCACTATAAGGGACACCAAGGTCGATTCCATTCCATATATTAGTATTACCATCTATGAATTGGATAGTAACATGTTTTTCAAGATTATGTCTGATGGTAAGAATAAAAGTCCAGAAGGTTGATTTAGGTCAGGCCCGGCCCTGGATGCGGGCATGCGGGGCGGCCGCCCTGGGCCCCCAACTAGGTAGGGCCCCACCCCAAGTATGCAAACACCAGGTATACAGGCCTGCAGGTTTATTAGTATTTAGATTTGGCCCAGAACGTTGCTGGCCTGCAGTCCTGGGCCTCCTGACGACTGGCGTCCGCGAGAAGGATGAAGAAAGAAAGAGCTAGCTTCCGTGAGAAGCCACACACCCACACGCAGACTCCTCCAGGGCGGGCGGACGCGACACGCAGGGCGACACGCGCGGCGGCGGCGGCTGTTGCGCCTGCGCGACGGCGCGAGGCGAGACCGCGACTCCGCGAGACGCTGGACTCGACGCCACGCGACGCTGCCGACGCGCTGCGATCTCCGCGACACCGCCCGACCCAGACGAGCGACGATGAATCGCGGTGAGCCACCAGCAACGCGAGTAGATGTCTAGATCAGGCAATAGAACGAACGTGATTACTGAGACAATAGAACGAACATGATTATCGATTTATCATTTTAAAGAAAGTGACCAAGTTGTCAGGTGTCATTAACTGTTAGAAGCCCATACTGTTACATATGCTGATTTAACTCCTTTTTTACTCAATTCATGTTTTCTAGCGAAACTGTTTTTTAGCTAATTGTTTCTCTAAATCTTAACAGCATCATGTCATCAAGAAAGTATGCTTCCGGCAGTGAGAGAAGGAAAAAGAAAGCACGAATAGATGAGTTCATACAATCACAGAGGGGTTCTATGCATAAGTTTTTGAAGAATAATCCAAACACTTCAAGAGATCCAAACGAGTTGGCGATAGTTGTCTGGAAGGAACCAACACAGATTATTCCAGAAGATGAAGGTCCTCCTGGTGACAATGTTGGCATTAACATGGAAGAAAACAATGTGAGTAATGATGAGCACATATTTAATTCAAATACTACAGAAAATAGTAGTCTTGATGAGGAACAGGTGTGTCACATGGATATTTATGATCCAAGAAATTGGGATAATCTTGATAACAAAGCAAGGGATATATTAGTTGAAAAGGGGCCTATAAGAGAAGATAATATTGTATTCCCTTTCGACGATAATTTAAGGCATTTTGCATATTCTCATTATCATAGAAAAATGAGTAATGGAGAGCTACGTGACAGGAAATGGCTAGTTTATTCCAAACACTTGGATAAAGTATTTTGCTTTTGCTGTAAGCTTTTTAATTCTAAAAAGTGCAAGAGTTCATTGGGGAATGATGGGTATAGAGACTGGAAACATATCAATGAGAGGCTGAAGGAACATGAAATTACTGTTGAGCATATTACCAATATGAACTCATGGAATGAATTGAGAACTAGATTAGGCAAACAAGAGACAATTGATAAAGAGTTACAACAGCAAATCTCCAAGGAGAAAGAGCGCATGAGGCAAGTACTGATGAGAATAGTTGCCATTGTAAAATTCCTTGGTAGACGTAATTTGGCTTTTAGAGGATCTAACGAGCAGCTTTATAATGACCAAAATGGCAATTTCTTAGCTTGTGTTGAGATGGTCGTAGAGTTTGATTTGGTAATGCAAGATCATCTTAGACGTATTCAAAATAATGATCTTCATTATCATTATCTTAGCCACAAAATTCAGAATGAGTTGATTTCTCTTATGGCTTCTGACATTACAAATTCTATCATCAAGATTGTTAAAGAGGCCAAATATTTCTCAGTTATTCTTGATTTCACCCCAGATGTTAGTCATCAAGAACAAATGACTTTGTTGGTTCAATGTGTTAACATGAGTGAAGGTAAAATTAAAATAGAGGAGTACTTTCTTGGTTTTCTGAAGGTAGATGACACATCTGGTTCTGGGCTCTTCAATGTTTTGGTTGATTCCATTAAGTCCTTTGGTCTTAACATTGATGACATTAGGGGACAAGGTTATGATAATGGTTCTAATATGAAAGGAAAACACAAGGGAGTTCAAAGTCGATTGCGTGATATAAATCCAAGAGCCTTGTATATGCCATGTGCTTGCCACAGTCTTAATCTTACTCTTTGTGATATGGCTAAGTCTTGTAGCAAAGTGACTCCTTTTTGGAATTGTGCAACGGATATATGTCTTATTTGCTTTGTTCTACTAAAAGATGGAAATTTTTGCTTGATCATATTGATGGTTTAATCAGAAATCTTTGTGCAACACACGTTGGGAGAGTCGTATTAAAAGTGTTGCAAAGAATTAGATATCAAGCTCCTCACTAAGGGCAGCTTTACTTGCATTGAGTGAAGATAGAGATGTAGAACCAAAGGATAGAAGTGATGCAAAGAATTTATTTGAAGTACTTGGCAGCTTTAAATTTATATTTGGCATGGTTATTTAGCATGATGTTTTATTTGTTGTCAATAAAGTAAGCAAGAAGTTGCAAATGCGCCATCTATGTGCATTGAGTCTACCATGTAGCGATATACAAGGCATAATGGATTACTTTAAAACCTATAGAAATGATGGGTATGCTTCTAGTAAGGTCAATGCAACGGAAATTGCATCTGAAATGGGTGTCGAGTTATCGTTCCCAAAGAAAGTTTACGTGCTCTTAGAAAGAAGCATTTTGATGAAAATAATAGTGAGGAAGCACTCTTGGAAGGTGAGAAGGAATTTAAAGTTAGTTACTTCACGGTTATAATTGATATGGCAGTCCGTTCATTGGAGACTAGATTTCAAGAATTGGAATCATTCGGAGAATTATTTGGATTTTTAATGAGTTCACAAACTTGAAGGCATTGGATGGTCCTGAGCTAAAGTTGTGTTGCACAACACTAGCAGCAGTTTTCTCTCTAAATGGTTCATCTGACATTGATTTAAATGATCTAATTTCCGAGTTGAGTGTTCTACAATTCACTTTGCCAGATACACCCATGACAGCTATGCAGATTTTTGAGTTTGTTACAAAGGCTGATTGTTATCCTAATGCTTCCATTGCTTATCGAATCTTGTTTACTATGCCTGTGACTGTGGCATCAGCTGAAAGAAGCTTCTCAAAACTAAAATTGTTGAAGAACTATTTGAGATCTACAATGTCTCAAGAGAGGTTAAATGGTTTGGCAACATTATGCATTGAGAAGCGATTGTTGGATGAGATCGATATTGATACCATCATCAATGACTTCGCATCGAGGAATGTTAGAAGGAATTTTTAAGGTAATTTAATATAGGAATTTTTAAGGTAATTTAATATTTATGAATTGTTTCATATGAATATTGCTATTGCATCCGCAGTTAAGTGTTTATATATATATATATATATTTACATTTAGTACTATCAATGTCATGTATGTATAAAGGGCCCCGGATTGGGGTTTCGCCCCGGGCCTCAAAAAAATCAGGGCCGGCCCTGATTTAGGTAAGTAGTTATTAGCAGCTGTCCAAAGGGTAGCATAAGGAAAATACTTGGACTTGATAATCTTAGCAACCATAGAATCTGAGTCATGCACTAGACCTGTGGTAAGTTGCAACTCGTGTGTGTCTGCAGTCAAAGAGATCGATGGTTCCCAGAGTCACACAGCATGTGGTAAGCTGCAAACGGCAACGGAGTGACGTCACAGTGGTGACGTCATGAGGCAAATCGTGCAACTCGTGTGTGTCTGCAGTCAAAGAGATCGATGGTTTTTTCCGCGAAAAAAAAAAGAGAGATCGATGGTTTGAATGGGCCCACCTGGACCTGTGGGCTGCACCTTTTCGGCCTCATAATTTGACCCATCTTAATAGCCAGCGGGCCTGATTGTGCATCCACGTTGGTGCTGGCCCACGAACAGCCCATGACTTACCTACACCCAAAATAGGTACGTACTACACTTCGGTGGTCAGATTTTGTATTATTTGTGCTAGTGATATTTGAGAACACTGGTATTATTCCAGTGTCTGGTAACGTTTCCTCAAACTAAGTATATGTATTTCTTGTGATCCGTGGAACCTTCAACCATTAATTAGAGTCTATTTGGATTGTAGGAATAAAAAGAATAGAGAAATAGAATGAAGCAAAAAGTACAAAACTACGGCAGTTCAAAACAAAGAAATTGAAAATTGGGGGAAGGGGGTGTTTGGATTGCAGGCCGGATTAAAAATAGGAGTGTCACATCACTACTGGAAACCGGCACTTTGTCGAGTGCCGGAGACTTTGCCTAGTGTATTTTATCGGACACTCGGCAAAGACAGTCTTTGTCGAGTGCCAAATAAAATACACTCGGTAAAAAAAAACACTCGACAAAATGCGTCTTTGCCAGCACTTGGCAAAGATGTATTTTGCCGAGTGCTATTTTTTGGCACACGGCAAAATGCGTCTTTGTCGAGTGCCTTTTTTCTGGCACTCGGCAAAGATGTATTTTGCTGAGTGCCTTTATTTTGGCACTCGGCAAAGAGGCATTTTGCCGTGTGTATTTTTTTAGCCCTCGGCAAATCAGTTTTTCAAAGCAATTTTTGAGGCTCTAAATGAATTCAAATGAAAAACTTTTCAACTATAAAGTTGTATAACTTCTCAAGAGCTACAAAGTTTATTTTGGTCATTTCTTAATTTGACAAAGCGACAATAACGTTTTTCATAAAATCTACATCTCATATCTCTCATATTAGTTTCATTAAAGTAATAGAGAGATATATAAGATTTATGAACAATGTTACTACCACTATGTTGGATGAACAAATGACCAAAATAAACTTTGTAGATCTTGAGAAGTTATGAAATTTTGTAGTTGGCAACATTTTGATTTGAAATCATCTTGTCATGCAAAAACGACGTTTGAATTTGAAATTTTGAAAATTTGAATTTTTCAAAAGACCTCGGATGGAAAAACTTCCTAAATGAAAATTGTAGATCTCCAAAAGTTATGAAACTATGTAGTTGACAACTTTTTGATTTGAAATCATCTTATCATGCAAAACTACGTTTGAATCTCTCAAATTTGAAATTCGAATTTTTCAAACGACCTCAGATGGAAAAACTTCCTAAATAAAAATTGTAGATCTCGAAAAGTTATGAAACTTTGTAGTCGACCACTTTTTGATTTGAATTCGTTTAGGGCCTCAGACAAGAAATTTACTCTCGGTTTAGTATAATATATGAGGATAGATAACGGAATGTAGACACAAGTGATACTGTAGTATAGTGGTAGAGGAGTAGACACGCGAAGGAGAGGTCGTGAGTTCGAATCCCGCCGGCCGCGTTAGCTGTGAACTTAGCGCAAAAAATGCAGTGACTTCGATGGAGGCGGGCGATGGCCGGTGGCGGCCTCCCCCGAAAAAAAAAATTGAAAAATTTTGCTATTATTTTTAGGTTTTTTCGCATTTTCATTTTGCCGAGTGTAAATCTTTGCCGAGTGCTTTTCCGGCACTCGGCAAAGAAGCCTTTGCCGTGAATGGATGTGCCGATAGCTCTTTGCCGAGTGCAGTACTCGGCAAAGGCTTGGCCGAGTGCAGCACTCGGTAAAGGCTTTGCCGAGTGCAAAGCCTTTTTTGCCGAGTGCAATTGCACTCGGCAAAGCACGCGTCTGCTGTAGTGCATGTGCCCATGAAACAAAGTAACCTCTCTGTCCACTCTAATTAAGCTGGGTTTCCATATGCTGAGGCAAGAAAAGTAAAAAAGAACACTTGTGATTATATTGGCAATGCATGTGCACATTTACTAACAATATTGGGAAATGCCTTTCACATCCCCACGGCCACCGTCAAATGTGGACTTATGGAATCTAACTGCACAAGACTTATCATGTCGTTCTCTCCCTCATTTCCAGGCCACACAAACCATATGGCATCTTCTGTCTCTCATTGGTAACATAGATCACAAGATAGGCAATAACATCGAGTAGCTAAATGGCACCATGGGAGCCCGTTCTACAGTGAGTCGATGGATAGCAACAAGGACGATTCTCCTTCTCATCCACAGATTGAAGCATATGGCCAATTTTAGGGTTAGGGTTTTTAAGTCTCGTGTTAGGATCGAGGGGTTTTGTGGTGTCCTACTCTAAGCCTAGCAAGTCATCAAACCATCGGTTTAAGAGGTTACAACTAAGAATGGACGAAAAACTCATAACTCGCTAGCTCGCTCGACTCGCTCGTTAATGGCTCGACTCGAGCTCGACTCATTTAAAAATTTTAATTAACAAGCCAACTCGATCCATCTCGGTTAATAACGAGCCATCTCGTGAGCTGCTCGCAAGCCATAATAATCCATGTTACAGCAACTGAAATCGGCTCGGCCCATTGGCCATATATCCCTCGGCGGCTCGGCCCAGCCCAACCATGAAACCCTAACAGTATACAACACACCAGTCCACTCCACTTCCACCGCAGTCCGCAGTCACGGTCTTTTCCCTTTCCCCTTCCTGACTCCTGACCTCCCCCGAGCCGCCGCACTGCACGGCATTCTATCTCCTTAACGCACGCAGGCACACAGGTCCTCTCCAGTCTCCCGTCTCCACACGCAGCTCGCTGGCTTGCCGACATCTACTTCACCCCGTCCCATCTCGAGCTAGTCATTGAGGATGAGGAAGAGGTCCCAGGGATGCTTCCTCAGGTGGCGGCAAGTCTTGAATCGAGGAGCAAACGAAAGAAGATGCCGTCCTTGATAGACATTCGCGGTGGCCACGGCCAAGGTCGAGGATCCGCAGCCGCGAAGTCCACTGCTCCATCGGCCTCCATATCAGCAGATACGGACACTGTATGTATTTTTGCTGATGCTTTGATCTGTAGGATGCAGCCTAGAATGTGTGTGATTCGTGTGAATATATATATATGTGCAGGATGCCACTATGCCAATATATTTATGTTTATTCATGTGAACATGTGATTCGTGTGATCTGTAGACTGTAGTCTGTAGGCTAGTTGTGCAGCAAAATTGATTTTTAACCTTATGTAATCTGTGTAGCACATCGAGCCAGCGACAGTTCAAAATCTGAGTTACTTATCTACCTAGATGAAGCAAACCATTCTTGATGACTATATATAGGAGTTTTTTGAAGCCAGCGACAGTTCAAGCACTAGTTTGTACATCTAGTTGGATACGAGGTTCTAAAAGTCCTCCTGTGCTTCTGGTATGTGATGCTTAGTCTATTTTTCAACTCCATTTTCCCCCAAAGTTTGTGTATGTAAATATGTAATGCTTAATTCTTTAACTATTTTTTTACGGAGAGAAGATGGTGATGATGGTGACATTGAGAGTGTGGAGTTTCCAAGCAGTGTGGTGGAAAGCAATTAGTAAGTCTATTTTAGAATGTCCAGCAGTGTGATGGAAATCATATTCTTTCTCACTTGATGTGTTGTTCACATACAAGGTAACAAGCTACAAGGGAGAAGAGAACTAGGGACCTGTTGGCTGCGCCCCATCCCCATGGCTGCTTCTGACTTGCTTTTGGTGTTAATTGGCATGCTGCTGCTCTAACAGCATTACAGCAAACCTATATGTATATATTTGCTACAGACGTGATCACACTAGATGTTGCTCGTTTATTTTGCTTCGTTCTTGCATTCTGTATGGATGAATGGAATCCTTCAATGGATGATGCTGTAAACTTTATGAGTATGACTATCTTGGACTCTTGGTCATGGTCATGGTGGGCTGGCTGGACAAAAACTCTAGTTCGATTTGTCGAATTGTGGATCAATCAATGGATGGATTATATTCTCCATTGTTAAATTTATAAGTACTTTGTTTAGTTCATTTTAAGTATGCATGTGATGTGTTTGTTGCTCACTTGCTATTATAAATTTATAATCTCTTTCTGTATTGTGTTTTTATGATTTGGCTCGTGAGCAAAATGAGCTTGTTAGCGAACTGAGCCGAGCTAGTCTGCTGGCTCGTTTGTATAACGAGCCGAGCGAGCCAAAATGTTAATGAGCCAAGCTGGCTCGATATCCAGGTCTAGTTACAACTATGGTGAGGTGAAGCTATTGGTGTTGCTTCTCGGAGTGGTGAAGTGAAGGAAGGTATTGGGGGGGCATTCAGCTCTAAAGCAATTTGGGTTGATACCATTTAAGGGATCAGGTATTAGTTTACAATCAAAGCTATGCGCGCATGACATTTAGAGGTGGGGCGATCATCCTCCTTTGTTAATGGAAGGTACGATAGATGGACGACAGCGGTTCACCAGTACTGCAGCAAAGTGTGAGGCGGTGGAGGCACAAGGGCGAGTGGCAACATGGGCAAGGGTGAGGTGGCACATGTTTACCATGCGTTATCTATTCTCGTGATAGGTTGAGTTTGCGGATATGAATACTATCCCCATTTTTAAATATGTGATATTTATTGTCTTCAAATGAAATGGCAAGACATTTGTTCGTTGTATTGAAAAGGAGGAGGACCAACAAGAGAGTTCAGAAGTACAATGAAGAAACTTAAAAAAAAAAGAAAAAACAAGTATATGACGTTTAGGATAAGCTAATTAGTTCATTTAGACTAATTAGCATTTCCTAAATATCATCTACATAGAAAAACGGTGGAGCTATAGTACAAGCATTATATGTATCACCGTTGGCCGCCACCTCTATTATAACTTGTAAGCTACTAGTAAGAGAAATATAAACCAGTTCAGACTTCTAGATGCTGACAGATAGTAGGCTCGTTGACGAGCTGGAGCAGGAACTGGTGGTCAATCGTCCAACCATCCGCGGCAGAGATGTGGTCCGGCGACCGGATGGGTCCAGCAAAGTCCTCAATCGTCGGGAACGACGACGGCGACGACGCACCCAGTGCCGGGACCCACTCATTGTCATGGACGGCGGCGAGCAGTCCGTGGCAGTCGTCGTCGACGTAACAATAATACTCGCTGCTAGCGATACTGCTACTGTTCAAGGTGTTGTCGGAGGTCGCCGGAGATTCAGTCGCGGCTGTGGTGGTAGAACAAGACGCAACAGCAGCAGCTGATGATGCTGTAGGAATCGTAATATTATTGCTGGTGCAGCTGGCAGGGACGACTACGGCGGTGGTCTCGAGGATGACCGGCGCCTCCGCGGAGTCGTTGGCCGTGCAGGTGTGCTCCCCCACGCGCACCACCGTGTACTTGGGCGCAGCAGCGGCGGCTCCGCCGTCGTCGGCGTCGTCGTTGCGCTGCACCGTCCATTTGGCGGCGCAGCCTTGCTCTGCGCTCCGTGTGCACCTGTAGTAACTCCTGCACGTAAACGTATACATACGTCAGTATAGTGCGGTTGAATTTTGCAAGGTTCGTTCACTGTGCCGATTTACCGATCCATCGGTATCGGCATACAGTTTGAATCACGACAAGGGCCCACCCAACGTGTATCACGACACGACAGTCATTGTTTGACTGGTTGCAGCGTTGCCAACAAGTAGCGAGGGGGTCCCAAATGGACTGTATGCAACGGGTTTTTTCCACTGCAGCTACAGCAGTTAGTGTGTCACTACTGTGTCCATATACTACTGGTGCACCTGATGAATCACTAGCTAGTACAAAAAAACGTTTTTATTGATGGTTTTTTTAATCTTTACTGATGAGTGGCGGATATTTGAACCGTCGGTGTATAAGACAAAGGCCAGTGAAAATAAAAAATTTACACTACTGTCAGTTTAAAAACCGCAAGTACAAACACATCTTACTGACAGTAGTCATATACCAACTATCAGTGTAAATATAGATATATACTAGCGGGTCAATTACATCAACCGCAGATCTAGAACTAGGAAGCATGGATGTCGCTAGCATTGCTATAATGGTTATTAAGTGTGCCATTGTTTACTAGCATTGCTATAATGGTTATGTGTGCCATTGTTTCGTTCTTACATTAATTTTTTGTTGAGTTTGCGAAAGTCACTGCTGTCAAGTGATTAGCAATAGTAACACTGTGAATCCGCTCCTGTCAACCGCCTCTACAAATTGCTTTACAGAAACCAAAAAATACAGATGCCCATAGTGTCGCACTACTGCAACCGCACATGTTCTCCATGCTCGCTGGTGGTTCAACCATCGGTGAGCATGGAGGCCACATGCGGCGATGGCACAACACCGGCTAGCACCTGCCAACTCATGTCTGACAAAAGAAGAGCCACACTACAAGTAAAATGAGGAAATCAGAACAACACATTGACAAAATCAAGAGACGTGCGCGTGTGATGTCAAAGAACACAAGCACGGCATGAACATGAATTCGAACACAAAGTGGTCACGCTGCGTCACCTGCGCTTGGTCATGCCGCCAGCGGGTGGCCGCCACGCCCGCCTGTGCCCGCACTGCCGTTCCATGCACGAGAGAAGGGAGAGAGCAAGAGGATGGGGAAGAGATAATAATTAATAAGGTTGGCATTTGAGGAAGAGGGGCGTGGGGATCAAAGTCCAAGAGAGATAAAAGGGAGAGAAGAGGAACATGGGGTAGGTATTTCATTTTGAAAGAAGAGGCAGTCGGAGTTAATTTTTCGTGCACCGACTACACTAGCGGATGACATAACTCACCGCCAGTGAAACTTTTATTTTTTTACGACCGTGCCTTGGCACATATTTCATTAAACAGCAGTCTTGGCCGTGGAACTTTTATCTCTACAGGCGTAGTTAGTCAATCGTCTTTAGAAATATATCTTCAGTTCTAGACTATGGACCAACAAATTGTTTGTCCTGGCGCCTGTACTTACAGGCCACCGGTGAAAAAAAAAACAAAGCGTCAATCATTAGTGTTTGTTTATTTAATCGATCCTACGAATTACCTGGGGTACATGGCACCTTTGATCAGCTTCTGCCCGTACTTCCTCCCTTGGTACCCATCGAATAAATCGGGCGCTGACGTCACAACCATCGACGTGCCTCTCTGTTCCTTCTTCCTTCTGCAGCAGCAGCAGCGTCCATCAGTCGTCGATCAAAATCGAAGCACCAACGACAGATCCTGATCAGCCTGTACGTGCGTACCTTCTTTTGCAGTAATGACGGCGAGGCCGCGCAGCGCCGGCGGCGGCAGGGTCCCCGTGGTGTTCGACGTTGTTCACCTCGTCGTCCCGGCCTCTCTTGCTGCTCCGCCGCCCCCGCTGCCAGCGCTGTCTCCCAACGCATGACGACAACGACACGCCGTCGTCGTCGGCCATACTCGATGGCGCCGCCGCTGGAGGTGGGGGTGGTCCAGGTCCAGCAGCGCCCGCCAGCGGTCCAACGGCGAACTCCAGCTTATTAGTAGGCGGAGACGACGGCATGGTGAGCAGCTCACGGAGCTGCGCCAGGAGCTCACCCTGCCGCCCGAGCAGCAGCGTCATCGCCGCCGCGCTAGCTAGCTGATCTCGGGCGAGTTTGTGTCTAATTAACCCTGGTGAGTGACCGTGGGCTAGCTGCCTGCTTGCTAGAAGCTAGCTTGATGCATGCCAGGTCAGAGGTCACGACGTCAGGTAGGGTGACCGTGAGAATAGATGCCGGCACTAGTCTCAGCTCACTTTGTTTATAAAGAAAAGCTAGTAGACCTAGTACGTACCATGCAGCTAAAGTGCTGCTGCAGGCTCTACTGCTCTAGGGCAATTGGCAAAAAATCTAAGCTTGACACATTGTCACCTCCTGGAAGCTCCCACACGGTCACGTGGCGTTTTCACGGGTATGGGATACTCTAGTTTGTCAAGAACCACACCATATATACTCATGATGACTCGAAGTCGTCATTCTAGAAACTGTGCAAATAAACCTGCTCCAACTTCATTAGTTTAGTTCTAACTACTAAGAAAAACTTCATTAATTTATGTTGTAACAAGGGGATTCTATGTGAAATAATATACGTGCGTGCTGGTTTCATTTTACTTTGTTTAAATTTGTCTAATAAATGTGTACTCCCTCTGTCCCTAGAAGACGCCCTAGTGATCGTCACGGAGACCAACGTGCACTCAAAAAAACCATGGTACCCCTAGGGGAATCTTGCACATGTAGCTTGGGAATGGCACTCGGCTCGGAGCCTCCTCACAAGCTGTTTGTTTTTTCCATTTATTTATTGGTATAGTGGACGGCAGGAGCTGATGGATGGACCGATCTGGGGCGCTAGCGTCGGAGGCTACCCACTCAGCGAGTGAGCCAGCACCCCCAGCGCATCGGGCTTGCGAGCGAGCGCCCCAGCAGTGCGCCCGCACCGCTAGCCGCTTCCCACACACATTCCATGGCAACACCCGATCTACTTTTGAAATATCCAGATACAACAGTTGCAACATATAAAAAAAGGTTGATGAAACACTTAAAACATGCATTTGAAACACTTGCAAAAACACCTGAAAACACTTAAAAACCATTGCAAACATATGCAACATCCGGATGAAACACTTGCAACAGATGTACGAAACACCTGAAACACTTGAAACATACGCTATAATTGTATATGCAACATCTAGATGAAAACACTTGCAACATATGTCTGATACGGATGAAACATTTGGAACATACACTTGAAACATATTGCATAGCCATTGAAACATGTGCAACATCCTAATCTACTTTTGAAATATCCCGATCTATTTTTGCAACACCGATACGAAACACTTGCAACATAGGCGCTGAATAATGTCCTACCTAGCCATATTGTGTCCTCTGCCACTGTGCACGCGCTTGGCAAGCAAGGCTAGGGAAGTTGGAACCTCCTCTCCTCCAATGCAAGCTAGTAGAAGTTATAATTTAGAAATCGTGCAAGAAACCTGCTC
Organism: Miscanthus lutarioriparius; assembly: GCA_904845875.1. Lineage (NCBI taxonomy): Eukaryota > Viridiplantae > Streptophyta > Magnoliopsida > Poales > Poaceae > Miscanthus > Miscanthus lutarioriparius. Next base: position 127,245,075 of record CAJGYO010000010.1, read on the forward strand.
TACTTTAATAATTGACTTTATTTGTAAGGGGAGTTTTGTGTGAAAACAAAATGCATGCATGGCCAATTCCTTGTACCATGGGAATCTATGTGATTTCTCTACTATACATGCACACAATTTAGCGTGCATGTCTAGTAGTGTCACTACCGCAATAATGTGCGTGTCAATAACCTTGTACAGTAGATGGTAGAGTGATGATGTTCACATGGAAAATATGCGTGTGAATATACATACACTTGACACTGATCTAGATGCATGCCGCGGTTGACTGCCAGTAGGTGTATATGTGATAAAAACATTTGCTTTCTGCATGTTCTCGCAACTTTACAACAATCGTGTTGCACGAACAATTTCGGTATATATATCCACAATTAATTTAATTATACATGTTTATGATCAGTACGACATAATAGTATGCTAATGGTGAGTGGTATTTTCCTAAAAAAAAAGGGGGAGTGGTATTATTGTGCAGCTCGATCTACATAGGAATCCATTTAATTATATACTATGTCAATCAACTAAACAAAGAGAGAACACTATTGGTAGGAGGAGTATCCACTAGCTGAGAAATTCCTTTTTATTTGACAATTAAAAATCGTGCTCTTCCCTATTTAGCACCCATACTTCAAATCTTCCTTATCTGGCATGTCTTGAAATTTATGTTCCTTATGAACTAACACTACCGTGATTTTAATTATACATGTTTAGCCAAGGAGATTCAATAATGGTGGGCGAAGGATCGGAATAAATTAATAAATCATGGCGGAATATGCATGCATGATCAGTGGAATGGAATCGAAGATTCCCAAAGTCAGTCCACACATACACGTACCGACTTGTTGCCGTTGCATTAATTAATCTGCTTATTATGGTCACGTACATATTCTTTTGCGAAAATGTTATGTTCACGTGTAGCCGTATTATATTCTGGCTAATCTCGTATCGTCAATTCTCCCATAAAGACGAGACGTCCACACGTTGACGAGACTCGATGGAGTCGTGTCATCGCTGGTACGTAGCGGTAGCACTACAGTGCATATACCCACCATGCAGATCGATGCAAAACGCCGGGACAAAAGCATGCATGCCTGACTGACAGATCCAGCGAGGAAATGAAAGCAACGTCATTTTGATCTGTTCGTACGTACATACATACCGACATAGTAAGGTAGGGCTGGACAAAATACTCGTCGCTCGCCAACTCGCTCGACTCGTGTCTGGCTCGGCTCGTTTTAACTTTTTCACGAGCTGAGCTGGAAGATTAGCTCGCTGTTTTAACGAACCAACTCGAGCCAGCTCGCGAGCTGCTCATGAGCTCAAACGAGCTGAGGCCTATCAGCCCATGACCATGAATCCCGAAGATGATGATGCTGATCTAGAAGTGTACACCTATTCCATTGATATGTAATCCTTATTTTCAGCTGTTTCGTATGAAATTTGATTTTATAATTATTGTGGTACTTAAATGTTGATTTATTGATTGTTTTCCACGGAGAAAATGATGATGCTGACATTGAATTTGTGGACTTTCCTATGTCTGTAGTGGCAAGCAACTAATAAGTATGCTAGAACTGCATGGATCATGGATGAACCAGCTATATTGCATGGTTGATACTTTTGATGAATCTGATATGTATGAACCTGATATATATAGAACTAGAAGAGAACTGTAAATAACACAGGTGAAATTTATTGCACTTAAAAGAAAATAACTTGCAAATAAAACAGTAACAATTTAAGGAAAACGTGCATCATGTCGATCCAGACAGGTTTGAAGAATCAACGTTTCCATTCCATATATAAGAAATATAATTTAATTGGTTTTCATGCATTATGCCAAAGCATAGCAAGGTAGGAAAACTTTACCATGGCTAGCCAAAGGCATCATGATCCAAGTGCCACACATACTCTAGGGGTGAGGTCCAACAGATTGAATTAGCACAAGCATGCCTAATCAAATCTGGTTGGAAATATTATTCTGGCCATGTCCGTCAAGTTTAGGGTATCATCATGCATGCTGATGACAGAAGCAAGCTCATGTCACCATAGGCTCGTCATTCAGTAATAAGGACGATGTTGGGTAATAATAAACTCAACTTCCGCGTGCATTTACAACATACGTGATGTTTTATCTCAAAGTCTCTTTCACGAGCTCATTGGTGTGCCTGCAAATTCACTTGGACTATTTAGGGATTGTATTGCTAGTCCATGTTATAGAAGACATAATAATAATTTAAAATGGTTTGCATCAAGTATGTTGTGCAGTTTTTCAAAGGGCACGATCAACTTCAGAATATTTGAAGCAAGAAATGTAGACCTAGATTCTGGCTCGGAGCATATATAGTGTTAGTCACACATTTTGTTTCTTCAAGCCGACAAATGCAAGTGGATTGCTTTGGACATGATTTTCAACAAACTAAATAAAAGAATGGACATCAGAACACTCGCCTTGTCAAACAAGTAAACATCTCTTCTAGAAACTAATGCATAATATACTAAAAAATAAACGACTTTCCTGGTGATTATTATTTGTATAATTGGTCAATGCTTTATAGTATTTTTTTCATTAAGTGTCTAAAAATCTCAATACTGCAGGGAATGAGTTTGATAGCATCAAAGTCACCACTCAAAAATAACTGTAGACAAAACTGAAACTCATGTGGTGGTAATTCTATAAGCTCCATCCCATCTGTTTTCGTGGGTTTTAATCTCATTTCAGAGACTTAATTAAGGTCTGATATTGTGGAGATGCAACATGCATATACACAGGAGTTTAAACAATCACATAATTAGTATGGTTTGCTAGCTACCTAATAAACATGATAAACCCTATGCTTCGATCCACACAAGGTTGAAGCAATCTTACAGTACTTGATAAATATATGCATGTGTTAGCTCTATGCAAACTTGACCTCCATATATATAGTTTTTTTTTTCTACAGCTTCAGTGCACTTTTTGTTCCTTTTGCTTGTGCTATACTATCAGTCAATGTAAATTGTCCATCTTTTCTACTTTCCATGCCTACTCCTAGCCATACTTAGTTGAAAAACTTAAGTGCATCTCATCTAAAAAACACTTTAAAGTTGGGATTAGAAAGGTCTGCTCATTTGGCATGCACATAGTACAGTTATATGTTGGCCAATATGCATGATGAGAATTTAATGAGAGGGACACTACAATAGTTACCTTTAGTATCCAATTAAATTAACTCAAATGCTAATATTTACCATGCTTAAGTTAGCAAGTCTAAAACTGTTTATATATTTGCAACCAAGATGAGTAGTTCAACAAATTTGCGTTGTGATCTGAACGACTATTAAAACTAGTCGTTTCTTAAATAAATAAATAAATGAACTTTTGGTTGATATTTGAAGAAAAATACATTAAGTTAATACAGTCATCTTGAAAACACTCTCCGCCCAAGATATATCCAGAAGCACACAGCAAAAAAAGAAGGAAAAGTACAAGAACACTAACGACCACTTGTCCGAGGACTAGGCATGCAGTCACCCATGTGCCTGAGAGAAACACGCCCTTGGCCACCTGTGCTAAATGCGATGCCACCATAGCCAAATTAATCTTGAGGTGTTGGTTTTAGCATGATAGCCCATGAATGAAGCCAATGGATAACTGAGCAGATGCCCTGTAAATAAAAGAGATGAAAAATTTTCTTTTCAATACTAAATCATTCCTACAAATCAAAAGCAACAAGCAAGTAGTAGCTGCCGCTCCCAATAGGACTAGCAGTTTCAGACTCTACTAATTCCCTCATATCCAAGGTCCAAACATGTCTGAGAAAGGCCTAAAGCCTTGTGAATTACCACCCAAACAACACGAGCAATCGACACTTGCAAAACATGTTCTTAATTCTCTCCTTTTCATGATAAAAGCTTCATGTCTTACTGCCTTATACCCATTGCGCTTTGCTAAGGTATCTTTAGTAACAATCAACCCCCCAACTCCCCATACATAAGTACCATAGAAAGACTTGATTTTTAAAGATGATTATCAAGATCAGCTGATTGTATGATTATTTATGATGATTATGTGGAATGTTACATATGTAGTTATACTCCTAATTGATAACTAAACATCTCGATCCATTCTACATTGCAGAATGAAACTGAATAGGTAGCAATTTTTTTGTGTGAATTGAATAGGTAGCAAATTGAGTACCCTTAACTAAACAATGAACTTGCCTCCAATGAAAAGTTGACTAATTGCTAAAGCTAACTCAAAACCGCCCAATTTCATCCATTGTCCAAATATTCGAGACTATACTGGAGGGTAACCTTTTTGGCAGAATTGACATACATACCACTGTATGCAGTATATAAATCAAAACTTGTACCTTACTATGATCTTACAATGTGTGGTGAAAAGCTAGATATATATCATATCTTCCAACTATCCTCCCAATCAATGAGAGAATTATCAAACACCTCTAGTAAAGCTGGCAAGTCCAAGTCTGCCTCAGGATCTTGAACACTTGAACTTGTTTGAGCCATTTCCATGTTCTGAAGATCCATACTGCTGACTAGTTGAGGAAGCTGGACTATGCTGACGTTATGGTCCTTGCAAAGGTGACGAGGCCAGCATCAACCTCGGTGGCAAAGCATCCGCCAAGGGCGCTAGCATGATAACAGCGGCAAAGCATCCGCCAAGGGCGCTAGCATGATAACAGCGGCAAAGCATCCGCTAGAAAAGAGACCATGGCGCAACGCATCCGCCAGAATTGCAGCACGGCGGCAAAGCATCCGCCCGAGACAACCATCAACGCGGCAAAGCATCCGCGGATGTGGGGCCATCACGCTCACAGCAGCAAAGCATCTGCCTGAGAGGGGAGGCCGAAGCGACATGGCAACCGCCCGAGCAACCTGATGGCAAAGCATCTATCGAAGAATAGCGACAGCGGCAACGCATTCGCTATAGAGAAGCAAACGACTGCGGCAACACTAACCAACTACTGGACCAACCGAAGTGAAGACTAGCATGGAGCACAATCAGGCTTAGCCCAGCAAGGGCCAACTCCAGGCAGGGAAGCGGAGTAGTGATTCTTCAACGACGCCTTCAGGAAGGGGTTGACGCCCAAGGCTATCACCGTGGACGCCATCGCCGCTGGCCTTAGAGGCATCTAAGGCGGGGCTTACGCCCAGAATCTAGCATTGTCGGTGCAGAGGTATGGGTTCAACAACGAGGCCTCCAAGGAGGTATGTGGCACCCGAGGTGTCACCGTCGTCCACCTGGCCAAAGCCGGGCTGAGCTATCGCCTAGAACTCCAAGGTGGTGCAGACGCAGCCGCAGCACACACTCTGGCCATGACAACACACCATCGTCTAGACGCCCTAGGCCAAGAGCTGGCCAGATCCATCTAGCACCGAGCGCACCAGGATCGTCGCCGATGCGAGCCAGCCGACCACAAGGGCCACTGGCTGCCACTCCGGGGGGCATCCGTCCAGCACCAGGCGCACAAGGATCGTCGCCGACGCAAGCCAGCCGACCATAAGGGCCACTGGCTGCTGCTCCGGGGGGCATGCTCGGCCAACCACACCCCTCGATAGGGAGGGGGGATCCGGTGCGGGGGTGCGCTGGCCGCCAGCGAGGCCCACGACGGTAGGCCTAGCCAACGGGAGGGACGCTGGCCGCCAGTGTGGAGGCCGACAGCGTGGGAGGGCCCTAGCCAGACACAGCCACCACCGCTATGACCTGCAGGGGACTAGCAGTGCGCGCGCGGACAACCAAGGGCCCGGCAGCGCCAGCAGCCTGGAGGCACCATCGACCCACGTCGTGGAGAAGGGCTGGCGCCCCAAGAAGCCAGATCCGGCCCTAGGAGCCTAGATCCGGCCGGCCACCAGCGAGAAATGTTGGTCTTGAGGGGGGCAGCCGATGTAGCACTGGCGCAGTGTCCGGCGCTGCCTCCGGCCACCAGGAAGGAGCTGCCACTGGCCGACGTCGAGGTGAGGCGCAAGGCGTCCCCAGAAGCAAGATTCGGCCCCAGGGGCCCAGATCCGACTGGCCGCCGCCGAGATCCACCGGAGTTGCAGAGGGGGAGGGGTGGAAGAGCGAGTGGGAGGGAGGGAGAGGCTGAAAGGTCCTAATATGGCTAGAGGGGGGGTGAATAGCCTGTTTAAAAATCTATAAATCAACTAGAGCAATTTGACTAGTATAACAAATGGTGAAATGCAAACTTGCTCTAGCTCTACAAGGGTTGCAAGCCACCTATCCAACAATTCTAGTTACTATGATCACTAGACACACAATTTGCTAAGTCACTACTCACTAAGAGCTCTCACACTTGCTATACTAGAGAGCTCCACTAGATGAACTTAAACTATAAAGTAAGCTCTCAATTCTAGCTACACTAAAGAGCTTGCTATAACTAGTTTGCGAGAATATAAATGAGTGAGTAGGGTGATTATACCGCCGTGTAGAGGAGTGAATCAATCACAAGATGAATACTAAATCAATCACCAGAAGAATACCAAAGGGCAAGAGACAACCAATTTTTCTCCCGAGGTTCACGTGCTTGGCGGCACGCTGGTCCCCGTTGTGTCGACCAACACTTGGTGGTTCGGCGGCTAAGAGGTGTTGCATGAACCTCGTCTACACAATTGGACACCGCAAGAACCTACCCACAAGTGAGGTAACTCAATGACACGAGCAATCCATTAGAGTTACCTTTCGGCGCTCCATCGGGGAAGGCACAAGACCCCTCACAATCACCACGATTAGAGCCGAAGACAATCACCAACCTCCGCTCGACGATCCTCGCTGCTCCAAGCCGTCTAGGTGGCGGTAACTACCAAGAGAAACAAGTGAATCCCATAATGAAACGCGAATACCATGTGCCTCTAGATGCAATCACTCGAGCAATGCACTTGGATTCTCTCCCAATCTCACAAAGATGATGGATCAATGATGGAGATGAGTGGGAGGCCTTTGGCTAAGCTCACAAGATTGCTATGTCAATGCAAATGGCCAAGAGAGAGAGCTTGAGCCAGCCATGGGGCTTAAATAGAAGCCCGCACGAAATAGAGTCGTTGGCTCCTCAGTCCACTGGAAATCAGGACGATCGGACGTGCCGGTCAAATCGACTGGACGCTGGACCTCAGCGTCCGATCGCGCGATGCATTCAACGTGGCCCCTATTTCAAACGTTAATCGCCCGATCTCAACGGTCATCAGTACATTTAAGTGGTGACCGGACGCGCTGCTTCGAAGTGACCGGACGCAGGACCCCAGCGTCCGGTCGTTTCCAGTAAACATCCAGAGACAATTTTTCACGATTGGATGCGTCCGGTCACCCCTGACCGGACTCACCCAGCGTCCGGTCAGTCACCCTCTTCTCTGTGTGCTGCCATGTCAGTAGGACCGGACGCTCCCCGTCAGCGTCCGGTCGAAGACCGATGCCAGCGTCTTCACTGCTTCCACTGACCAGACGCTCCGGTCCAGTTGAGGCCAGCATCCGGTGCACTCTGTGAAGCCCTGTATTTTCTATTCAGGGCGCCGGTGGCACCGGCAGAGTGTCCGCCCCGTAGAGTTTCTTACCATTTCTCCCAAGTGCTAAACACAATGTGTATCACCTTTATGCGTGTGTGTTAGCATATTTTCACAAATATTTTCAAGGGTGTTAGCACTCCACTAGATCCTAAATGCATATGCAATGAGTTAGAGCATCTAGTGGCACTTTGATAACCGCATTTCGATATGAGTTTCACCCCTCTTAATAGTACGGCTATCAATCATAAATGTGATCACACTCACTAAGTGTCTCGATCACCAAAACGAAAAAGCTCCTACCACTTATACCTTTGCCTTGAGCTTTTTGTTTTTCTTTCTTCTTCTCCAAGTCCAAGCATGTGATCATCATCATGGCATCACCATCATCATGTTATGATTTTCATTTGTTTCACCACTTGGAATGTGCCACCTATCTCATAATCACTTTGATAAACTAGGTTAGCACTTAGGGTTTCATCAATTCACCAAAACCAAACAAGAGCTTTTACAGGCGCGGATGGGCTCCTTTGTTGGGGATCCGCCGCTGGCCAATGCCGCTGCAAGCTAGGAGGGTGGCGATGGCGGCCGGAGAGGAGGCCAGGAGAGCGGGCTAGGGCGCGCTGGCGTTGTCGCCCCCGAGTCACCCGATGGGGGCGCTCGGGGGACTATTGAAATATCACACGTGCGTGCTACCTTCAAATGGCCATACAATTGTCTTCGTTGCAAAGCAGTTCTGTTCTCTATAGGTGCATCTATAGTAGCTCCTGCTCAATTGATCACAAGTTCATCATGCCATATAGTGACTATTGTTATATATTTTGTGTCCATTGAACTTTTAGAGATCATCAGCTAACGAAACAAGCTACCTAATAAAAATGTAGCTTGTTTTGTTAGCTGATAAAAGAATGTAATGCATATATATATAGATGTATTACCTAGGATGTCGCCTCCCATTGATGTTCTTCTGCCCATATTTTCTCCATTGATGGCCATCGTAATGTGGAACATGTGTAACAAGGGATCTTGATCGCTTGTCGTTCCTCCTGGATACATATGTGGTATCAGTATATGAACTAAAAATTGATCAATTGATTACGGATGGATGTTTACAACAAGAGTATGGGCATGTACATGATCAGTTGTAATTTGTCCAGCGGATCACTATAACTTGATGAGCATGCAAATTAAAAGTGTTAACCTAACTAGCTTCCAAATTAATGCCACCCTATATATATGGTTGAACATGCATGCAAGACATAGGTTATCATGTTTAATATCTTAAATGTTAGTTTTACCAACTCCAATCACATATATTATGATTATAATTAAGCAAGTCATCAGCTGGGGAAGAGCAGTGCTATATGTTGAGGTATCAATATCTAATTGCACACCTTCTCTTTTGACCAACCACGCTTCTATGCCTTGCTTGCTGCTCCTCCGTTTTCTCACCATTATTAGTAACACGGCAGCTATTCTTCCTCACCATCAACTTGTTGTCTACGGGCCCTACCGATGATCCGCCTCCGGCTCCGGTACTCATGAGGCACCATTCAAGTGTAGACACCACGCCTATGTTGCAGCCGATCACGTCGTCAAAGAGCTGGACAGCGATCTCGGCGGCCGAGGTACCATTGACCGAGGTACCATCGATGACACCGTGGAACATTGGGAGGACAAGCGCTCGGAGCTGCATCAGGAGCTCCTGCTGCCTCCTCTTGGCGTCCATCATCTCCCAGCCATGGCCGCAGGGTGGCAGCATGACGATGCTGCTCTTGCGGTACGGTCCATTCGGTCAGGACTCAATTGTTCTGTGATTGAGCCCTGCACACGAAGTTCTAGCTGGGGTAGTATCGGTGTATGTGTGACAGTCAGGTAGCCGAGAGGGGTCGTGGGGTGTGCACTTGGTTATACACACACACACACACACACACACAGAGAGAGAGAGAGAGAGAGAGAGTAGTGCAACAATTGAGTGTGATGTCCTGATTATGTGTGACAAGCTTAATTTGCACGTGTGACGGTTTAGTCGTCGTAAATTTATATATGGCTGTGATCTGAATATATTCAGGAAAATGAATAGAAGAAGCAGCGAGGCAGCATCCATTTGGAGGTGTGAACGCATGGGCTCGTGCATGACCACACGTCCACAGGGTATTCCCATCCAGCAGGAGCCCACAGAGTGAGACTTTCACCTTCACCTGATATGCATAGTTCTTAGGCCAGTCTTTAGCTAGCTATAGGGACGTTTTCTTTTAGAAAAAAGAACATATAATTAGCCGTCGAATAAGATAGTCTTCAACGCCGAATAAATTGCTGGACGACCGTGCTAACCACGTGTCCTCTTCTTACCTCATAGAAAACACTGTTCAACCCAGCTTTAATTACTTCCCTGCCACTATTCAGCCCGTAACTGCCCACTTCCTGCTTTACTGTCCACGCAAATAATACAGGCGCAGCAGAGCGCGCCGTCCCGTCGTAGTTCACATAGACCAGCAGTGCAGTGGACCATGGTGGCATTTTCTAGATAATGGAATAGTATATATGATAAAATCGTGAGGTGTGATTTAGCCAAATGCATAAATAAATTACCAACCTAGATTTCACAAGGATTTCGTTGTACGGTTGAGATTTGCCTTTTGGAGCTCGTCTCTTCAATCCCTGGGCCCAACCAATATAAAGAGGGAGGTCAATGTTGGCCCTATGGTGGACCAGTTAGCTAGTAACAAATATGCAATTGGGGCTGCGGAGAATGAATGGGGTTTTATTTGCTTACCAGTTGCCATTACATCATATGCAAAGAGATAAGAGGTTTGCACAAGAACTTAGACTACCTAGAGTCTCCTTTCGCACGTCCAGACAGTGTAACCTACTGCACAAACCACAATCATAGCCGGCTCATTACTATTGGATAGTATAAAACCAATAGTGTAGACGGAGTATCACTGTCGGTTCATAAGGAAAAAGGACACTACTGTTAGATTTTAAAACCATCCGACAATGATAAATGATTATCACTATTGGTTGTTAATACAACCCGGCAATATATACTAGGTATTACTGTCGGGTTATATTACTAACCGTCTATGTTCCCTCGTCCCTAGACTTCAAATTTCTTTTCAACGCGATTAACTCCCTCTCGCCTTCACTACTGCACAACCTCCACCCCCTTCTCATAGTCTTATTCCCTCTGGTCTCCTTCTCTCCTTGCCTCACCCCAGCGTGGGGTACAGGCGGCAACCCCAACGCGGGCAGGGGGAGGCTAAGGTGGCCCTGGCATGATGCGTGAGCGGAGCTCCCAGCCATGCGAATAAAGGTGGAGGTCCCAGTGTTGGTGTTTTTTAGAAAAAAAAATTATGTGCGGTGTCGCATATCAGGCTGTGTGGCACCGGTGCTGGGCTCTGTGGAATAGGAGGAGGCTTTATCATGTGGCTAGCTCTTATCGATCATACAGGTATGGGGCTTTCGTGAGATGCTCTTAGGATCAGTACGTGGATGCCATCTAGGAAGTATGGCACAGCAGCCTGATATGCGACACCACCGTATAAAAAAAATCCGTGTTTTTCCCCCTTTTTGTGAAATGAGCGTCACTGTAGGCCGGGTGAGCAACCAGAAATAAAACACTAGAGCTATCACTACCGAATGTTTAAAATCTGGTAGTGAATGCAAGTTGTGGGTAATGGATGCCAAGCCAATTTCGATCTTAAGGGCACATGCCCTCATATTGTGCACCACACATTTCGCATTGAGATGTGTGCACGGCAGGAGTGCACATATCTCAATGGGAAATGTGTAGTGCACAATGCCAGAGCTTTTGCCCCTAAGGGCAATCTTTACTTTCCCGCAAAACCAAACATTTCTTTTGTCGTGGTGGCGGCCGAAGGGCGACTGAGGCATGCGCATGGCGATTGCTAATTACATTAAACAATTAAAAGGAGCTGGACCGGGGTTCTTACTTGCCGAGCAATCAACCAGCAATTAACCACTTTTCTATATATAGTCAACAACTCAAAATAGACTAATGCCGTACTTTTTTCAAGTTGCCCTTTTTGGCATAAACTGATAATACTGAATTAGGAAATCTTATGTTTCCTGATGGGATCTTTTTTCATCAGTAATGTAAATATTATTATATAGAGAATGGCGATGCAAGCATGCTCTAGGTCAAGTCTATGTGTGTTAACTACTTCCTCCATTCCAAATTATAATACTAATTTGTTTGACTTTTTTTGACCCCAAGTTTGACCACTCATCTTATTCAAAAAATTTATGCAAACATAGTCAAATTTAAGATATTCTTGAAGAACTTTTGTTAATAAGCTACAGCAAAAGAAGTGATATTTTGAACAAATTTTTGAATAAGACGAGTGGTCAAACTTAAGGTCAAAAGAGTCAAATGAATTATAATTTGGAACAGATTTAGTAATAATTAAGGAGCTCTACATATTAATTCTAATAGTGGATACAAGAGGTAGTAGCTAATATAACCACAAATTAATCTGTATACGTCATTCCTACTGATGATGAACCCTCTTTGCAAAATTTTGCCACCTCTTCAACTGCCACTCATTCATCCATATATGAATTATTACCAGGCTCTGATCCAAATTAATCAAATGAGGTGCATCCACAAGTTGATGTAATTAAGTGCCATAGAAAAAGTTGGCATGAGTAATATAATGCTATATTCCATCTCCTTGCTTGGATCCCATCAGGTGTTTGGTGAAATGGAACATACTTATACAGTGGTAAGCACGTGGCCTCTCAACTCCGTTCGTTATCATCACTGAAAGTCAGGTTCTTTTCATATTTACAGATCAAATTGATCTAACTTGACAGATATATATGCTGTCCTAGATACATACCAGCATGTACCAACTTGTCTGGTAGAAATATATATATATTGTTTTGCATCATACGGCAGTGGTACCAAGGTAGATATATAAATGGGTACGGTACGTCCTTTTTTATACTAATACTTAGTTTCAACATCATTCCTTAATCTATCTCAAACCATATTAAGTACCAAGAGGCAACTGCTCACGGAAAAAACTAAGAGCATATACAACTATCTTATATGGCGGCCATGGGTCAGACTGCGCGCCTACGATTTTTTATTCACATAATAGTAAGTCTACTATACTTAATTTGCATGACGCTGTTGCATTGATATGTAATATACTTCTCAAATATATTTCCAGAATGAGTTGGCACTAATATAATATTTCAAATCCAGAACACAAATACACAATGATGAGTAAGAAGGTGAGGATCCCATGCACTCTGATTGCCAGCTGATTCCTAGTTGCAATAGAAATGACAAGGCATATCTGATTTTTTTGTTTTACATTTACAGTATCATTGAGAAAGGCGGATTGATTAATTCCACCCAGATCCACATGGTAAGTCACCATGTCATGATATCAAAATCACGCCCAAATGTATTGAGGGTTTGTCATGAAAACTGTAATTTTTTGTCAGTAAATGGCTCGGTTTTCTGTTTTTACTTGTTAGAGAGTTACTACAAATTAAAATTAAAATTGCACCAATGCTGTCCTTGAAGACTTGAAGGTTATATATACAATAGATTATTCTTTCTCTTTCACTCTCTTTTCTTTCCATTTATAACTTTTTGATAAAGAAAACACACAGAATTGACGGTATACTTAGTATTGTACATTGTGCAAATGATATTTTCAAACCTAGACAACTAAGCACAAGCTTCTGATGAATATATACCTTATTACATACCCCTCTTCAAAACATACCAAACTATCAACTAATTGTCACTAGCTTTTCATCGGTATCTGAGTTATCAGGCTCCAAATCTCAGGAGTGCATCCAACTCCCAACTATCCAAATCCAACGGTGCAAACACAGTCATGTCGAATGGCTCATACATGCCTTTTGTGACCAACTCTTCAGATTTGTCGTCGATCGGTTTATTGTCATGTAGGGATGTCTGATTCTGATGGTCACAAGGATCTGTACAGGTGCTCGATATGCTGGATTGGCTGTCGCTGCTGCTTCGGGTGTTTGTTTCAGAGTTATCGGGGCTTGAATTAACACCATCATTATCCTTACATGTATGCTGGCCATAGTAGACGACCGTGTACATCAAGGTATGATCAGCACTACTGCTGTCATCTTGTTGCTGCACCGTCTTCGTTGCTTTGCAGCCTTGTTCCTTTCCGTAGGTGCATCTGTAGTAGCTCCTGCATATGTACCTGAATTAGCTAGTGACAAATACAGCTATTGCAAATTTGCATCATTATCTAACTTTGTGCACATACTAATTAATACAGTAAAGTCATGAGCAAATCTAGGATCAGCCTAAGCCGGCCTAGAGTTCAGTACAAAAAAAAAAAAAAAACTGGCAGTGTCCTTCCTTTATCATTCCAAACTAAATTTCTACCACCTAGCTTGCTTAACATCATTGGAACAACATGTGGCATGATTGCTTGGTAATACAAGGGAGTTTTTAAAAAAGGAAATGAAAGAATAACCAGGAAATACGCATCTTTCGAATTAAGAAGGATAAATTCACCTTGAGTGTTTGGTGTTGTTGATGTGCTTCTCCCCATACTTCCTCCATTGGCGGCCATCGTAGTGTGGCACAGGTGTTTCAAGTGACACAGAGTCATCAAATCTCCTGCTTAAAATTTTATTTCTGGATTAATAATCATATGCAACCTCAAGAAGCATTTCAAATGAACTCATTAGCTCACATGGTACCTTCTCTTGTGCTGATGACGGGGGTTAGCAGTAGTAACACCCTTCTCATTCTTGCAGTCGACAGAGGAAATCTTCTTCAGTCTCTTCTTGTCATCCACTAGCACATCATCATCATCAGGTCGTCGAGTACTTCGAGCCTGATGCATCTGCAGCTCGGCCATGGCCTTGCTGGAGCAATCCAGTATGTTCTGGAACATGTGGGCGACAAGCTCAGAGCGTTCGTCGGCCTGCAGCGCCGGTAGCACGTTTGCTCGCAGCTGCGTCACCAGAGACTGGCCCCTGGCGATCTCCTTCATCGCCGACAGGTGATCAGTAGCTGAAGATTGAGGAACACATCTGCTATTATACTGTTGGTGCTTCATCCTTGCTAGTTTTCTTCTTCTAGCTTGCTCTTGTATCTGAAGAGCTGCTGGTGCTGTGGGAAGAAAATAGGCTACAGAGCTTAGCTTAGCTGCTGGTTCTAATTAATTTTCAGGCAGCTGTCAGAGAGAAGGAATCAAGAAAGGAAGAAGAAGCTAGTCATCTGGCTGGCTATGTCGATAAGGTTACTCCTAATCGGCTCTATATATATACGGGGATGGGAAATGTCATGGCAACATAATTAATGGACCAACTTGTGCAGTAATATAATCTGCTGTGGCTGCCCTGCGTGCGTGCGTAGGCAGGTGCAGAGCACATGAAAACAGGCAAGGATTCAGACTTTGCAGCTACCACGAGCTTATAGGTTTGCTTTGGTCCTCTACTCATCTGTTACCTAGTACAACTGTACAAGATGCATGTACTAGTGATTTGGAACGAAGATCATGGGTCAGATTCTGCAGTCGTAGTCATGAAATTAACCTGGGGCAAGGATTGGTTAACTTCATGGTAGAAAATTGTCGCTTGTTCTCACCAGGTACTGCCTGCTCCGAAAACAAGCTAGCTAGTCTGGTTAGTGAGCTTCTCACATGAGCTTTTCAGCTTTTACTGTGTTCTGCCATAAACAACAATCCCTTGGAATCTAAAAAAAAGAGAGATCTTGTTTCTCCTTATAAGAGCTGGTTTGAATAAGCAGGGTTTATAAATTTAGAATTAGTTTCTCCAGACCTGAATGGTATGGTTCTCACATGCATGTTCAGAAACAGGACTTTTTTTTTCCTTCTTCTCAGGTCCAAATACATATGAAATGAATTACGAGTACTTGCATCCAAATCAGCACTCTCTGCATACATACTAGATATCCATGATATATTTTTTAGAGAAAGTGAGAAACTATGGCGAGCTATTTGTGCGCAGGCCTGAACTCTTTGATTAAAAGTGTGGCTAACCATGGATTAGCACAAGCATGACAAAACTAAGAAATAAAAGAAAACACAGCACCACTAAAATACAAGCCATGAGGTGCAATAAGCTAGCTTAATTAGTTGGAGACACAAATTCTAAAGTTTCCATCATGCTGACGGAAGCACGCTCACCTCAGCGCAAATTCGTCATGCTCCTAAGCATTATTATGTTTCACGTAGGCTCAAATTTACCCGTGCTGTTTGTAGAAAAATGCTCTGCCAGTCCAAGTTGTTGGCGATGTATCAACAATTCATATGCCACAGTGTATTGCTTAGTTTTCCAAGGGCAATTAATTCTTAATTGGAGTGAACGATGAGCCTCAGAAAAACTGAGCAACAAATGTGGACTTGGATACGGGTTTTTCAATCAAGTGCTACTAGCACATTTGTTCCTTTGTGCCAACTACATCAAGGTCTAGTTTTCGTTTTCTAATAACCAGCTTAGGACACTATTTTTCACAAAGGAGATCAAAGACCAACATCAATGCCAAGCTTTTGACATAGTTTTCACTATTGAGTGTTGCTACTACGACAGCAGAAGAGAAAGAGATACACACTCATCATGCCATAAGACTCTGTGGATGTCAATACTATGGTATTATTTGCCAAGCATGGGTTGAGATTTAGTAATGAAAAAAATTCTTTCTTCTAAATTTTTGAGTAGTTTAATATTGTTTCTATTTTATAAAATTATTTCTAGGGGCGGTTGGCTTAGTAAAACCGTCCCTTAAAATCGAATTTATAGGACGCTTGCCAAACCATCCCTGAAAATATCTCGTTTTGATAATTTGGTGCATAGCAATGGTTTCAAAAGGTCCCTAAGAGCATCTCTAAGAGCCTTTCTTAAACTCACTCTCTAATTCTCATTTGGAGACCTTTTGAATAAAAATCGCTATTTGTATCTTTCCATCTTCAATAGCATCTCCGTATCTTGTGTGTAGTCTGGAGATCCATTCCCGCTCTCCATTTTTTTTGCTAGCGAGAAACCAGAAATAGAAGATGACAATATTTTGAGATTTAATTGAAAAACTGTTGGAGGGCTTTTTTTCACCATAATTTCTATTACTATAAGTATGGGAGGATATAAAAAGACTCTTGGAGTCTCTCTAAAGACTGACTTTGACCGCCTCTAAAAAAGTTTGTGTGGTACTATGGTGCTGGACACTATTGAATTGCATGAACTAACTAGATCAACCCAGAAGCTTAAGCTGATTCGAAAGGTGGGTAATTCACTTTATATTTTCAACACCCCCTCACACATGCTTTCCTAGGCCTCAAACATAGAAATAGGAGTCAACTGCAATTATTAATTGCGCCCACTAGGATTAGAACTTGAGACCTTTTGCTCTGACACCATATTGAGTTGCATGTATCGTCAGTTCAACGTAAACGCTTAAACTGATGGGAAAAGGTGGGAAATTCACTTTATATTTCAACACCTATGATGAGTGGTCTAACGGAAGTGAAGGGCGGCTAGCATGGTTGGAAGTCCCAACAACTCGGCGACACCCATAGTAAGTGCCCTACTCATGATCTGCTGCTGCAAGACGAGGTTAGGCCGACAAGTCAATTAAATCTACAACCAAACCTTCATATGAAGGCATGGCCCCCAGGGTAGACTGATCTCCAGAGAGCGGCATTGTGGGCAGGCATGGAATCATCGACTTCGGATCAAAACTCTAAACTCGTGATACAATGAAAGCATGGATGATTTGTATTGAGCCTCTTGGGCAGAATATCTGTAGTACAAAGACCTATGAGGCAAGTTGACTCTTCTAACACATATGGAAATATCGGATTATAATTCTAAACTACCAAATATAGTCTTAGCATTTTGAAGCATTAACATTTCCATTCCATAAGAACAACAGTAATTTGTTGTCATCTGTTATGGCAAAGCATAATGTTAGAGTGTATCACAACTAGCATAGAGTTATTTGTTGACTAAGATAGAGCCAGTTGACGACTAGGATAGAGTTAGTTGGGATTATGATCTCGTATACTAGCTTGACCCTAAGTCATGTAAACTCTATATATAGCATCCGAGAGGCATAATACAAAAACCTAATTTCACACAATTTTATTCTTCTACATGGTATTACAAGTTCAAGTTCTGATCTAGGGCACAAGACATCGCTTTCGCACTGTGTGCCGTCGGGAGATCGATGTCTCTCCGCCGAGAGAACGCCCTTGTTTAGGCAACATGTCCATAGATCTGCCGCTCTCATCGTCATTCTATTGTGGGTGACAACAGCTGTCGGGGACCAATACTAGGGTACCCGAAGAGGAGGAGCTAATGACCATCAACATTGATTCATCTAAGCATTCAAGTGCGTGACTACAGCTCCAACCGACCCCTAGGTACACGGGCTCCGCCTTGCCTGACCCCGAGGCCGTAGGCTCCACCTCGCCCGACCACGAGGCTGCAGGCTCCGCCTTGCTCATCCTCCGGGGGTGGGCTCCGCCTCCCCCGACCCTGAGGCCGCGCGCTCTGCTTTGCCCGACCTCTGGTGGAGGGCTCCGCCTCTCCCGACCCCGAGGCTGTGGGCTCCACCTCACCCGACACGGTCTCATACCACCGCCAACCACTCCAGGTCCAGGTGTATGGGCCTGGGTCAAAACTCTGACACCAAGGAAGAGACCGGCATGCCCCGATGTAACCCGTGGCCGTGACGGGCCATACCTGAGGGTTCACATCAAGAACAGCGTCGGGCGTGCCAGTGCTTTTCTGCCTAACCATTGTACGAACATTGACAGGCGCGTCAGTTCATCATGATGTCCACCGGGACGGAATGGAACGCCATGACCGGTAGACGTGGAGCTGCTCCTGTTGACATCTATAGGGGTGGCAAGACCCGCATGAAGGAGAAGAAGGACCTGGCGATCCTGAAGGACTTCTTCTCCCTCTCATTCTTCTCTTTTGCTCCGATGTAACCCGTGCTTTCCCTTGGCCTATGAAAGGGAAAGCAGGGTGTCCCATGGAGGGGATCGACCCATCGAGGACCGATCGAATCACCCTGAACCGATCAGAACACGAGATAAACACACAAGAATACGACACAAACACACGGCTGAGCAGCAATCGAGCTCTCAGCACCCATTCACTCTTTCCACCAGAGACTTGGGATCCTTTCCCTCTCTCGCCCGTTTGTACCCCGTACTACAAACTTTTAGTGCTAGTAACACGAGCAGCAGCGATGAACTAGACGTAAGGACTTTCTGCCCGAACCAGTATAAACCTCGTGTCCTCTAAGCACACCATCCAAGCCAGACACGCAATAATACAAATTCACTCATCATTGGTAACTCAAAACATTCATAGTTGGCGCACCAGGTAGGGACCTTCTACGCATCTCGACGACCACTTTAGGTCTCGGATGGCTAGTCACGATGTCAGTTGGGTCCCGGGCGAGCACGTGCGCTTCGGGAACCTAGACTTCATCATTATGACGGAGGGAGGGTTGGCGTAGGCTCCCGCCGCCATCCAACCTCTCCACCCTGCCGGCCTCGACGTGATCGCCGAGGCGCTTGAGGAGCTGCAGCTGCGCGCACCAGAGGCCCGCATCCCCGGGAGCGACCAGCTCCTCGGCTTTGACTACGGAAGGTTAGAGCGCCAGCTCGGTGCCTTCCTGGGACCCCGACCGTCCTGGGAGGACTTGCACCTCCTCACCTTCTCGTTCGCCAACGTCATGACGCAGCTTGCCGGATGAGAGCTGCTCTCTCTGAAATACCTCATCCGGAGCGCCCCGACAGCGCTCCCATTCGATCTCCGCAACACACGCCTCCATCCCCCACGAACGACGAGTTCGTGGGGATAACCAAATATGTCATGGAATCTTTCCATGACCTCCTCGTAGGAGAATCGGGGTTGCCCTACGACTCTGACTCCAGCGGTGGGAGCCATCACCCTTCTTATGAATGTTTCGTGGCAGGTACCCTCGAGGGACACGTCGAAAGCATCCACGAGGGAGAGGCTACCCCAACGAACAACCTCGACAACGAGGTCAAGAGGGATGCAAGGGGCCCACCTCACCTGCGGGTGGAGCAGTTGAAGGCCCAGCACCAAGAGCTCGAGGAAGCACGACTCCAGCTCGAGCAGGAACGCGCGGAGCTCGAGAAAGAGATCGAGCGCCACGGAGATGGCGGGCGTGTGTGCGCCATGGCCCGCGACGTGAACTAGAGGATCATCAAGGACGATGAAGCCCTCCCACACTTCACCCGGGCAAGCCAGAACATCGCTGCTATGGTGGCCTTGCTCGGGGGCTTTCGTGCCCGCTCGCCCAAGGATCGTCAAGCCCATCGCGAGATTCGCACGCTGCTCGAGCGTGCGGTGGCACAACAGGCTGAGAGCTCGCTGCCCCGACGATGTGAGCTCAACGCCAGCCAGGGCGCGCCCTTAGAGCGACCCAACATGGACTTGTCAGTCCCCTAGGCGCATCGAGGCTACAGGCTGTGCACCACGTTCCCAATGCACGAGCGTCTCGGCCACAACTGTGATGCGCACGACACCCTCGATGCTCGTAGGCATGCCCGCAGAGACGCAAGGGAGGGGGCCAGCCATGGCTACCACCCTCGTCATGCCAGATGCTATGACAGCGACGAGGACCAAAGCCCCAGCCCCAACTTGTCGGGACCTCAGGCCTTTGGCCGACACATCCTCAATGCCACCTTTCCATCATGGTACCGACCGCCGACCAACAACCTGAAATACTCTGTGGAAACGAACCCCGGACGGTGTCTTGAGGATTATCAGCTTGCTTGCCAAGCCGGTGTAGTGGATAATGATGATTTCATTATCCGTAACCTTCCATTGTTCCTGGCTGATTCGGCACGAACGTGGTTGGAACACCTTCCGCCCAACAAAATCCAAAGTTGGGCGGACCTGAAAGAGATCTTCGTTGGAAACTTCTAGGGCACATACACGCATTCTGGGAACCTATGGGATCTCAAAAACTACCGATAGAAGGCCGGGGAAACTCTTTGTGGGTATATCCGATGCTTCTCCCGGCAGTGCAACGAGCTGCCTAACATCACCAACACTGAGGTCATTGGAGCCTTCCTATCTAGGACCACCTGCGAGTCCCTGGTTCACAAGCTGGGACGTAAGGGCCCGTGAACCACCAAGGAGCTCCTCGACATCGCCACCAGCCATGCCTCGGGCGAGGAGGCGGTCGGAGCGATCTTCGACTGCTACAAGGGCAAGGCAAAGCGGAACGAGGTCGCCGGTGAAGGCGCCTCTAGCTGTCCCAGCATGAAGAAGAACAAGCAGCGGCGCAAGGGCTCGCTCGTGGCCACCGCCGACCGCAAGGGGGGTTGGAAGCCCACCGAGGGCACCCCAGACCACTTCGAGAAGCTGCTCGAAGGACCATGTCCAAACCATGCTTTCCCCATCAAGCATCTATACAAAGACTATGGTCTCATGAAGCGGTTCTTGTCCGGAGGCTCCAACAAGGGGAGCATAGGAAGGACCCCATTCCATCCATGGCTTTCTAACACTGGATGGTAGCCTCAAGATCATTAGATTGTCAGTGGCCTACGACTCCAAGCGCTGCTAGAAGCTCGTGCGCCGTGAGGTCTATACGGATGGTCGGAGTCCGCCATAACCGTTGACCGAATCGACCACCCAGAGAGCATCCCACAACCGAGCAGATATCCACTCGTGGTCGACCCGATCATTGGCACGAAGCGGCTCACCAAGGTACTGATGGATGGAGGCAGCGTCCTCAACATCATGTACGCCGAGATGCTCGATGCCATGGGCATCGACCGATCACGCATCTGACCGACCAGAGCGCCTTTCCACGGCATCATGCCTGGAAAGCAGGCCATGCCACTTGGGTAGCATGGGATTCAACCAATTACATGATAGAGACCCTTACCTTCGAGGTGGTCGGGTTCCACGGAACCTACCATGCCATCCTGGGATGTCCATGCTACGTGAAGTTCATGGCCATCCCCAACTACACCTATCTGAAGCTGAAGATGCTGGGACCATGCGGGATCATCACCATCGTCACTTCCTTCCAGCGTGCCTACGAGTGCAAGGTCGAGTGCTGCGAACACGCCACGACAATAGTCGCTATGAAGGAGCTTGCAGCCATTAGGAAGGAGGTCGCCGAAGAAGCACCCGACCCCAAGCGGTCGGCCGGGTATTTTGAGCCTGTAGAGGGCACCAAGGAGGTCCTCATAGACCCCAACGGCTCCATGGGCAAAGTGGTGCGCATTAGCACCACACTTTCCTCCAAATAGGAAAGCGCGCTCGTCGACTTCCTCTGCGCCAACAGAGACATCTTTGCGTGGAAACCCTCAGACATGCCAGGCATTCCGAGAGAAGTTGCCGAGCATGCCTTGAAGATCAGGCCAAGCTCCACGCCGGTGAAGCAGCGCCTGCGTCGCTTCGGCAAGGAGAAGCGCAGGGCCATCAGCGAGGAGATTGTGAAGCTTTTGGCGGCTGGGTTCATCAAGGAAGTATACCACCCTGAGTGGTTAGCCAATCCTGTTCTGGTACAAAAAAAGAGTGGGAATAGAGAAAGTGTGTCGACTACACGGGTCTCAACAAAGCGTGTCCAAAGGATCCGTTTCCTTTGCCACGCATAGACCAAGTAGTCGACTCAACCTCAGTGTGTGAAACCCTTTGCTTCCTTGATGCATACTCCAGGTACCGTCAAATCACGATGAAAGAGTCCGACCAGCTCACGACATCTTTCATCATCCATTCGGATTGTTTTGCTATGTCACAATGTTGTTTGGTCTAAAAAACGCAGGGGCTATGTACCAGCGTTGTATGCTCAAATGTTTCAGGGACCTCATCGGGCGAACCGTTGAGGCCTACATGGATGACATCGTGGTTAAGTCCAAATGGGCTGACCAGGTCATAGCTGACCTAGAGTAGACCTTCACGAAACTCCGAGCAAACAGCATTAAGCTTAACCCCAAGAAGTGCGTTTTTGGGGTCCCAAGGGGTATGCTACTAGGTTTTATCATCTCCAAGCATGGCCTCAAAACCAACCCAGAGAAGATCTCAGCCATCACGATGATAGGCCCAATTCAGAACATAAAGGGGGTACAATAAGTTACAGGGTGCCTTGCCATGCTCAGCCGCTTTATCTCGCACCTCGGCGAACCAGGTCTCCCCTTCTATCGGCTCCAAAGAAGGCCGACCATTTTGAATGGACGCTCGAGGCCCTAGAGGCACTTGACACGGTCAAGCAGCTTCTGACGAAGGCCCCAATCCTGGTCCCTCTGATCGATGGGGAACCGCTTCTGCTCTACATTGCGGCCACCACGCAAGTGGTCAGTGCCGCCCTGGTTGTGGAGAGAGAAGAAGAGGGACACACCCTTAGAGTGCAGCGTCCCATGTACTTCATTAGCGAGGTCTTGTCCGATTCTAGGACTCGGTACCCCCAAATCCAAAAACTCTTGTACGCCATCCTCATCACCAAGGGGAAGTTATGTCACTACTTCGAGTCACATTCGGTGACGGTCGGGATGTCCATCCCTCTCGGCGAGGTCGTCCAAAACTAGGATGCCATAGGAAGAATCACAAAGTGGGCACTCGAGCTGATGGGTCAAGGCATTACGTATGCCCCTCAGACGGCCATCAAGTCGCAAGTGCTGACTAATTTCGTTACAGAGTGGACCGAGGTCTAAATGCCACCAGCAGTCGTCGACCAAGAGTATTGGACGATGTACTTCGATGGATCGCTAATGAAGAAAGGCGCCGGCGTGGGGCTGGTCTTCATTTTGCCCCTCAAGGTATGCATGAGGTACATGGTTGGCCTCCATTTCCCCTCCTCCAACAATATGGCCGAGTATGAGGCACTCATCAATAGCCTACGCATCGCCATCGAGCTAGGTATTCGACGGCTCGACGTCCGAGGTGACTCCCAGCTGGTCATCGACCAAGTCATGAAGGAATCAAGCTAAGATGGCTGTATATTACCAAGAGGTCCACCAGCTGGAGGACAAGTTCGACGGTCTCGATCTCAATCACATCCCGAGGCATCTCAACGAGGTGGCTGACGCACTAGCGAAAACGGTGTCCGGCCGAGAGCCGGTGCCGATGGGCATCTTTGCCAGCAATCAGTACAAGCCCTCGATCTGCTACGAGGAGCCAAAACAAGCCGGTGATGGGCCGCCTGCCCTAGGCTAGGGGGCTAACCAGCCATCGGCTCCATCCGACCCTGAAGTCATGGAGCTTGATGAGGATCCAGCGACAGAGCCTGACCCTCTGGCCGACTAGAGGATGCCTTACCTCGACTACCTCCTCCGTGAGGTGCTACCGACAGACAAAATGGAGGCTCGGCGGCTAGCACATCGTGCCAAGTCCTTTGTCCTTATTGAGGGCGAGCTCTACAGGCGAAGCCACACCGAGATCCTGCAGCGCTATATCCCCATCAAACAAGGGAAGCGGTTGCTGAGCGATATCCGTGGTGGGGTCTACGGTCACCATGCCACGCCTAGAACCCTGGTCAGAAACGCATTCCGGCAAGGCTTCTACTAGCCAACCACGGTAGCCGACGCTGAACATATCATGCGCACCTATGAATGGTGTCAATACTACGCTCAGCAGACCCACCTACCGGCCCAAGCACTCCAAACGATCCCCATCACATGGCCATTCGCGATCTGGGGGCTCAATCTGGTTGGACCTCTCAAGAGGGCGCCCGGGGGCTATATGCACTTGTCGCCGTAGACAAGTTTACAAAGTGGATAGAGGCTTGACCGATCTCCGTGATCAAGTCTAAGCAAGCCATGTTGTTCTTCCTTGACATCGTCCATCACTTTGGGGTCCCGAACTCCATCATCATGGACAATGGCACGCAGTTCATCAGAAAGAAGTTCCTTCAATTCTATGATGAATATTGCATCCGTGTCGATTGGGCCGCTATGGCGCACCCCCACATGATCGGGCAGATCGAACACGCAAATAGCATGGTCCTACATGGCCTCAAGCCTAGGATCTTCAACCAGTTGAACAAGTTTGGCGGACGAAGGGTCACGAAGCTCGCCGCAGTGCTCTGGAGCCTGAGGACGACCCCTAGTCAGGCCACCGGCTACACACCATTCTTCATGGTCTATGGTTTCGACGCTATCCTCCCAACCGACCTCGATTATGGAGCGCCGAGGGTCAGGGCGTATGACAAACAGGGAGCCGAGTCATCCCTCGAGAATGCCATGGACCAGCTAGATGAAGCACACAATGTCACCCTCCTCCACTCTGCCAAGTACCAGCAAGCGTTGCGCCGGTACCACAGCCATCGAGTGTGGGGTCGGGCCTTCAACGTCAGGGACCTGGTGCTCTGCCTCGTCCAAAGCAACAAGAACCACCACAAGCTCTCTCCACCGTGGGAGGGACCGTACGTCATCATGGAAGTGCTCCGACCAGGCACCTACAAGCTCAAGACCATCGATGGCGAAGTCTTCATCAACGCCTGAAACATCGAGCAGCTACGTCATTTTTACCCTTAATATACGCACACTTTCTCTTTTCAGTTTTGCTACCAACTCCCCGATCTTTAGTGACACCTGACCCCAGCAACGGTAGGGGGTCAGGCCTCACTCAGGGGCTGATAAGAGCATATCTATCCGGTAGACATTCTCTACGACCGACCCTTTCTCACGTTAAGACCCAGAAGCGAGGATTGCGGAAACAGACACTAAGTAAAACTGGTCGGACTGCAAGAAACCTACGCCCCAGTGGCTACGGCATTTTTGCTCACCAGCATTATCATATGTTTTTTCCGCACCCCAAGCTTTTCTAGCCTTAACTATGGAAAGAGTTGGTATGCGTCTAAGAGTGTATCCACCTGGCAAACATTCTCTATGTCCGACCCTCTCTCATGTTGAGACCTAGAAGCTAGGGTTCGGAAACGAACGCTGAGTAAAACTGGTAGGACTGCAAGAAACCTACGACCCAGCGGCTACGGTGTTTTGATCACCAGTGTGATCAGAGTTTGTTCACCCGCACCCTGAGCTTTATGGCCTCAACGACGGAAAGGGTCAGAACGCACTAACTTTTTTATACAAAAAGGGGAGAAGGGCAAAAAAGTTGTTTGGCCATAACGAAATTTAAGAGCTTATCCATTTATTACAAGTTCACCGCCTGGCTTATCTGCCTAACTAATTTCTTGGGCGGGATGATCTCATCCTCTATCTCCATAGGTAAGTCCTGTGCCAGCGGGTCACACAAGTCGATCGGATAGCTTGGCCGCTGCCGAGAGATGGGTAAGGAGCAGTAGGATGCCCCATGTGGGTTATGCCGACTCCATCATGAATGACGGACCTAGATTCCACTCGGACATGTCCGGTAAGAGCTCTCCAAACCCGTCACTCGAGCCATCAAGGTAAGTGCTATGCCAGCAGGTCACCCAAATCGATCGGACGGCTCGGGCCACTACGAGAGATGGGTCATCTCTAAGTGACACCTGACCCTAACAACGGCAAAGGGTCGGGCCTCACTCGGGGGCTGGCAAGAGTGTCTATTCGGTAGACATTCTCTATGCCCGACCCCTTTCTCACGCTAAAATCTAAAGGCAAGGTGTTAGGAAACAAACACTAAGTAAAACTAGTTGGACCACAAGAAACCTACGCCCCAGCGGCTACGGTGTTTTTGCTCACCAGCGTGATCAGAGTTTTTGTCCCCGCACCCCGAGCTTTAGCCTCCACCTTCCCAGGAAGGGTTTGGAGGGGCCCACCGGTGGAATCTCCATCGAGGAGAGGCTAGCAGGTTGCCTAAATCGATCGGACGGCTCAGGCCGCTACCGATAGACCGGTCTTCTCTAAGTGACACCCGACCCTAGCAACGACAAGAGGTCGGGCCTCACTTGGGGGCTAGCAAGAGTGTCTATTCGGTAGACATTCTCTATGCCCGACCCCTTTCTCATGCTAAAACCTAAAGGCAAGGTGTGCGGAAACAAACGCTGAGTAGAATTGGTCGGACTGCAAGAAACATACGTCGTAGCGGCTACAGCGTTTTTGCTCACCGGCGTGATCAGAGTTTTTGTCCCCGCACCCCGAGCTTTAGCCTCCGCCTTCCCAGGAAGGGTTTGGAGGGGCCCACCTATGGAATCTCCATCGAGGAGAGGCCAACAGGTCGCCCAACACGATCGAACGGCTCAGGCCGCTGCCGAGAGACGGGTAGGGAGCAGCAAGATGCCCCATGCGGGTTATGCCGACTCCGTCACGAATGATGGACCCGGATTTCACATGAACATAGCCGGTAAGAGCTCCCTGAACCCGTCACTCGAGCCATCAAGGTAACTTTACCAACCCCCAATCTACTTCTCTAGTGCATGAGCATTCATTCATCCATTCTCATGCATGCATTCATACATTCATCTCATACATCCAAGCATCGCATATGCAATTATTGTGTCACAACGCTTCACATCGTGTCATGAAGCTATAGTCGTCTCATTCGATATGAGCGGCGATCGACCGAGGTTCAAAGGACGGCCCGCGAAGGGCTCGAGGCCACCTCGCGTCAAACAAAGCTAGGGGAGAAAACAAAGATGAGCCCCAGCGGCCTTTGCCTGACCTGCTCAAAAGCGGATAGGGTCATCTCGACCTTCTCATTCGATCCTAACCTCAAGCCAAGCCCACAGAATCTCCATCGAGGGGAGGCCAACGGGCCACCTGAGTCGGTCTCCGGAACGACTCGGGTATCTACCGGGAGGCGGGTTAAGGAGCAGTGGAATACCACATGAGGGCTATGCCGACCCTATCATGAACGACGGACCCGGATTGAGCTCGCCGAGCGCGACACTCGAGCCATCGAGGCAAGTGTCATTAGCTCAACCCCTCCGGTTGCGGAAACCATGGACGGGGTGACGATCACAAAGACGAGCCGCCCCTCAACCGAACCCTTGCTATGGGCGGGGGCTCAAGGAAAGTTGGACTCGCAAGGACACCTAACGCGTGGTCGCAGAATAACAGACCCCCGTAGGGGTCGGAATCAGGAAAGACCTTTTCCGACCCACCAAATCTCACGGCTATACCCCCGAGGGGTCCGATCTTGACGAAAGGGAATGACCGTCCCGAGGTCACGCCATATTGAGTCCTCTGCCACTGTGCACGCGCTTGGCAAGCAAGGCTAGGGAAGTTGGAACCTCCTCTCCTCCAATGCAAGCTAGTAGAAGTTATAATTTAGAAATCGTGCAAGAAACCTGCTCTACTTTAATAATTGACTTTATTTGTAAGGGGAGTTTTGTGTGAAAACAAAATGCAATTATGGCCAATTCCTTGTACTATGGGAATCTATCTGATTTCTCTACTACATGTTCTTTTATAAATTCAAACGGTGGTGGACCTCCTCGTGAGTTCTGAGGATTTTCCTATCTATCTCCCATAGGCCGGTGTCATGAGCTAGCTGTACGTTTATTGACATATACTCCTCTCTTTCTAAATTATAAATTGCTTTGGTTTTTCTAGGTACATAGTTTTTTTTACTGCGTACCTGGATAAACGCTATTTTAGATATATAGAAACGTTATGTTACGTGTGGTGTCCTCAGTTACGTGGATGCTAGTGACGCCAGCACCATGACGTACTACACTTGGTTGGCTGCTGTGCAAACTAAATCGTGTGCACGACCTTATCGTTATTGACATCACGCATGCAGTCAATCACAGCTGGATGTAATAATAAGCTAGGTTTTTGTTGCAATGCACACAATTTAGCGTGCATGTATAGTAGTGTCACTACCGCAATAATGTGCGTGTCAATAACCTTGTACAGTAGATGGTAGAGTGATGATGTTCACATGGAAAATATGCGTGTGAATATACATACACTTTACACTGATCTAGATGCATGCCGCCGTTGACTGCCAGTAGAGGTATATGCATGTGATAAAGATATTTGCTTTCTGCGTGTTCTCGCAACTTTACAACAATCGTGTTGCACGAACAATTTCGGTATATATATCCACAATTAATTTAATTATACATGTTTATGATCAGTACGACATAATAGTATGCTAATGGTGAGTGGTATTTTCCTCAAAAAAAAGGGGAGTGGTATTATTATGCAGCTCGCTCTACATAGGAATCCATTTGATTATATACTATGTCAATCAACTAAACAAAGAGAGGACACTATTGGTAGGAGGAGTATCCACTAACCGAGAAAATTCCTTATTTGACACTCAAAAAACATGCTCTTCCTAGTTTAGCAGTTAAACTTCAAATCGTCCTTATCTGTCATCTCTTGAAATTTTTGTTCCTAAACTGACACCACCGTGGGTTTGGCATGTAACGACGTTAACTTCCATTTTAAAAAGACATTTTTGCCCCTCCAAGTGTTCTAGCTTTTTATTTTGGGTGAACATTTTTCCTGGGTACTTGAACAACAAGCACGTTATGTTTTTTTGGTGATTTTTTTGGGCCCTTAAAGCTAGTGCTCCAATTTTTGCGCCTTTTTTCATTACTACCGTGGTTTTTTTCCTTGCTTTCTTGTATTTCAGTTGATGGGACATGACATCAAAATGAGATGTACACTAGAAACCCAGGCGTGGTGTTGCCGCACCCTACCATGAGCTGATGTAACAAACCGCTTTCTCGATCTTAATACAATGATGCGTAAACTTTTTGCGTATTTAAGAGAAAAAGCTTACATAAATCAGTAGACATGCTAATCTGCTAGGTACCGCCACAGGAGGATATTGGTGGTAAAATTACAGCAGAAGAGAAATTATATATGTATCCAGATTCTATGGCCAAGTTATGGCAAAAGAGAAATCATTTATCTATTGAGAATAGACTCTTTGTTACATGCAATGCAACACGGAGAATAAACACTATGCCACTATGGTCTCCACATATTCACATTGTTTTTTTTACACATGGATGCTCCATCGCACTAAAAGGTCTGATGCCAGAATCGAATGCTAATAGAGCTAAACAGTTGCTATGCAAGGAAGTGTGATGCAATTTGTATTCATTGTAGAGATTTTAGAGTATGATTTGTATCCATATCGTGAAGAGCAAGAGATCCAATGAAAGACATATATGGTTGGAGACTTGGATAGATTAGCTTGTAAAGAGTTTTTCAGACCCCTTGCCTGCCGCTAATCCTGATTTTGTAAACATTACAATCATTTTTTTCAGAATTGGAGGCAGGCAAAAAAAAAAGATACTAACAACCATGGTAAAAATGGAAAAAGACGCAAAAGTAGATAAACTTGGCCAACCTTGACTACCGTGTGCCTTATGGTTGCATCCGTACGGCCAAGGAGATTCATTAATGGTGGGCGAAGGATCGGAACAAATAAATCATGCATGGTGGAATATGATCAGTGGAATGGAATCGAAGATCCAAAGTTAGTCCACACACGTACCGAGTTGTTGCTGTTGCGCATTAATTCATCTGCTTATTATGTTCACATATTTTTTTGCGAAAATATACAGTATTATGTTCACATGTAGCCGTACTTACATATTCTAGCTAATCTCGTACTGCCTCCATGCTAAAAAATAAGTCGTTTTGGACAAGACTTGGATCAAACATTGGGAATATAAATCATGAATAACTTTTAAATTGTTGAGTTTAAAAATGTGAAAACCATATGTATAGATTTGTCTTGAAAAATGCTTTCACAAAAAATTACATATATCAATTTTTGATAAATATCTTTATAAAAATAATTAATCAAAGTTATGCTTTGGAGACCGTATCGCTGTCCAAAACGACTTCATTTTTTTTTTAGTACGGAGGGAGTACAGTCAATTCTCCCATAAATACGAGACGTCCACACGTTGACGAGACTCATGGAGTCATCGCTGGTTCGTACGTATAGCGGTAGCACTACAGTACATACCCACCATGCAGATCGATGCAGCATGCCGGGACAAAAACATTAAGCATGAATGACTGACTGACGGATCCAGCGAGGAAATGAAATCAACGTCATTTTCTGATTGTACATACACACTAACGTACTCCCTCCATCTCTAAATAACTGTCACTGTCGGTGTGCGTGTCGTAAGTTTGACTCGATTTGTGATGTTTGCAACACAAATATTTGTATCTCTAAATAAATTTATTAAAAAACTAGATTCAAAGATCTTTTCAATGATACTATTTATATACTATAAATAATATTTTTTTAATATATATTTAGTTAAAGTTATTTCTGGGGAAGCGAAAACAAAAGATATTTAGGGATAGATGGAGTAATAGGCGTACTCCGATCCATCGGTTTCATCATTCTATCTTTGTCGTCCTAATTAATAAGTAGAAAATATTTTTGACTTTAATTCATATATAAATCTGTACAGCTTGTTAACAGATCAAGCCATGCAATGCATGCCTCATGACTCACGAGTTTGGTTGCATTAAGACTCTT
The DNA here is from genome assembly GCA_904845875.1 of Miscanthus lutarioriparius. NCBI lineage: Eukaryota > Viridiplantae > Streptophyta > Magnoliopsida > Poales > Poaceae > Miscanthus > Miscanthus lutarioriparius. The sequence continues at coordinate 127,275,975 of CAJGYO010000010.1, forward strand.
AATGCATTTATATATCTACTTACAATGTAATGGTGTATATATGTGAGAGTTTATGTGTACCTGTACTGTACTACTATGATTCGTAAAATATATATGCATATAAAAGTGGTGCGAGCAGGACATAAATTAAAAGTGATGGATGACACTATTATATTTTACTGTACGTTTCTATGTATATGCTGCCTCTATATATTGCTTGTAGAACGTAGAGTCTTGTAGTCTTGTACACAACGTACATCTGCTCCTGTGTATAAATTAAATCAAAAGCTCCTAGTTATGGTCAGTGTTCTTTTTGCAGTCGACTGTCGAGTAATTATTTTGTCTAGTATGATAGTAGGAGTATGAAACTAGAACAAGCTCTACTGACTCTACCTAGTACCAAGTTAAACCAGGCTTGCTTCGAGAGAAAAAAAAACAGAAAAAGAAAATGCTAAACCTGGCCTGTGAATCGGTTTCATTAGCCCAAAAAAGGCACTGTGCCTGAATGACAACTAGTCTGAATTAATGTATGGCCGGGCCTTGATCTGCTGTTGGTATGGCGTGTAGCGCTGGACAGGTCGACCATCTACGACGTCGAGTTGTTGTTGTTGGGCTAGCTAGTGGGCCACAACAACATCATGTGCAAACGGCCCTGTTGCTACTGCTGAGGTGGTGGTCACCAGCTGCCAAACGAGGCCCAACGAGGCCCAGCTAGTTCCCTGTTGTTCCTGATGATGATAACTGAAGCTCGATTAGCACTATGAAGTGAACCATCATATTCTGCAATGTGCTGCATTTATAAGATAGACCAATATTTTGTTCCACACCTGCTTCAACCGTAACATCCTAGTGCTTGCCTAATGATAATAATATATATGTGATTTCTGTTTGCACTGAATCATCTGATCAGATAGTTTCAACAAGCAAGGCTCCTCCAGTAGTCCAGTGCACAAAAATCAAGCTGTTCCCCAGCCAAACGAATACATCATGACATATTCTGTTTGCTGACTTAGTATGTTCATCCATGCCCAAAACTCATACTTACATGAGTCAATCATGTATTCATGTTCTGTTCTTTTCTCTACAGAAATCAATAAATTTACAAATTACAAACCAGGCACTAGCACAAGAATCTGTGTCGTCAGAACATGCTGTGCCGATGAGCTATCGGGAGGGTGAGAGCCAAAATTGTTACACACTAAAATAAAAACCAAAAAGATGATCATCGAGATACGCTGCTTCGTATGTTCACGAAAAAATACACTGCTTCGCTTTTGTAAATGTGCCATGACAGGTCAAGAGCTTCCAAATTGGGCACTGCTGTCGCGTACAAATCTTTTGACATGTGCAATACTTCATCCGTCGTAACATAGCTGCACATCTAGCTTTTATTAGTCAACCTTTTTAAGTCTAACTAGATTTATAGAAAATACTATGTATTAATATTTGTATCTTCTAATATGTTTGTTACAAAAATATATGCCACTAGTATTAGCATTTATGTCTCCAAATAAATTTATTATGGAAATATATATAACTAAGCTAATGGTATTTATTTTTGTCTCATGGGTGTTAGTTCTTTTTCATATAATTTTAGCCAAAGTTTGAACTCTTTGACTCCTTGAGATGTGATAATTGCATTCTTCCGTGGACGGAGGGAGTATTATGCATCATAAATATTAGTATATTTTTCTATATATTTGGTCAAACTTTCTCGGAAATCGAGACGTGCGGTTATTTTGGGAAAGGAAGGAGTAGTATGGATACATCTGTTCCAAGAGAGAACAACAAGCAAAGAAGTTAGCACAAATGAAGATTCCAGCCTTCAAGGAGAGGTGGGTAATTAAAGAAAGAGAGAAACTAAACTGAGGAGCAAGGAAAAGGCTGAATTTACCACTAGTGAGACTAATTTTAATCAATCGGACCAAAGCCCTCCAGTTGCCAAACCTAAAATTGAGCGGTCATTGTCAATGCCCCCATGTTCATCAAGAGGGACAATTTTTCCGGATGGAGATAATACTCAGCTTTTAAGAAAGCAATCACGCTACTATACAAAAAAACTTAACCGAGGCGTTTGGCTTTTGGCCTCGGAGGAACGGGCCGGTTGCGCGCCTCCGTTATTGGGTGGCCGGGCAGCCGGCCAACAACCGCCTCGGTTAATCATTAACCGAGGCGGGCACCGTAAGCCCACCACCTCGTTAATGGATTAATCGAGGCGGGCACCATAAGCCAACCGCCTCGGTTAATCCACGATTAACCTAAGCGGTTGCCTTACGACAACCGCCTCTGTTAATGGATTAACCGAGGCGGGCACCGTAAGCCAAACGTCTCGGTTAATTGATTATTTTTTTAAGCGGTCGTTATAAGCGTCCGCCTCCATAAATCGATTTACGGAGGCACACGCATGGGTTAATAATTGCAACAAAAAATAATTCATAACTTTTTCATATGAACTCGGACGATGAAGACAAACTTTATATCAAAATTGTACCTCTTGGCGAGATCTACAACTTTGTATTTGAAAAGTTTTTGAATTGAAACTGTTTAGGGTCTCAAAATATTGTTGTAAGTGGATTTTGAAATTTAAAATTATCAAATGATCTTAGATGTTGACATGGTCTATACAAAAGTTATAGTTCTCAATAGAATCTACAACTTTGTAGTTGAAAAGTTTTTAATTCGAAGATATTTAGAGTCACAAATATGTGTTCGAAGGTTATTTTGAAATTTAAAATTTTGAATTGCTATACGATCTCAAATGTTCAGATAGTTAATACTAAAGTTTTCGTGGCCGGCCTGATCTAGATGTTTGATGTTGACAAGTTTTTCATTTAAAGTCACCTAGGATCTCAAATATGTGTTTGAAAAATTCACATGTTCTGAGGCTCAATTTTTTGAATTTTTCAAACTATCTCTTATGGAGATACATCCTATACTAAAGTTGTACTTCACAAGATTTAAAACTTTGTAGTTAATTTTTTTTCATTTGAGTTCATTTAGTAGCTAAATATCCTATATAAGATTATGAAATATTGATATAAAAAGATAGCATATTATATATATACATGAATGAGTGTGCGGTGCAGTGGTAGAGACGTGGTAGTGTTGAGCGCTAGGTTGTGAATTTGATTCACCAAAGTCGCAGGTTTTTTTTTTGTTTTCTAGAGAACATTATTGGAGACGGGCATTTTAAGACGTCCGTCTCGATTAATGGGATTAACAGAGGCGGGCACCCGTTAATGGATTAACCTTCATGATTAACCGTGACTTTTCGACGGAGGCGGTTGCAATACCCGCCTCCGTTAATAAAAAATGCCCGCCTCGGAAAAGATTTATGTAGTAGTGAATATGAGTAAATATTGTTAAGTTGTGGTTACCAACGCCAAAGAGAAGCAGGAGACAGAATGGTAACCTACTATCGGAGAGCTTAGAACAATCTAAGCAGCGAGAAAACAAAAGCAAACTACCCTATTACAGAAAGTTGTAAAGCTCAAAGATGTCTGAGTTTAGGGTAGTAGCCGGTGTGAAATCTTTGAGCCACTGAAGGATCTTGTTGTTGACTTCAATCACCATGGATTTGTCATTCTCCTTTAACAGATCAGATCACACCACTTCTCTGAGAATCTGATTGCAATTTACATGACATCAGTTGGAATATTTGGAAACTTCTTTTCAATGGCCATCAAATTCCTATTTTACCAAATAACCATGAGACCCCTGCATAAATGAACATACTTAAACATTCATGTAGCGATAACTTGTTTGGTACGTAGCCAATTTGTAAAGAAATCAGCTCTAGAGTGAGGGACAACTGGACCATCCAAATGTCTCTCTAAGAATGCCCCATGCGAAACATGAGATATGACATTTGAAAAAAAATATGATCAATAGATTACGGAACACCACACAAGATGTAGTTTCCATTTCCTTTCCAGACTCTTCTTTTTAGGATTTGGGCAGCTTGGAGTTTGTTTTGACACTTTGCACTTCCAAAGAATACCAACAATCCTATTGGAACCCCATCCATTCATCAAGAACCTATAAAGGGATTTAGTAGAGAAGAGCCCATTCTTCTCCAAAGCCCAAGAGGGCCCAACATGTAGCAATAATGTTCTATGGTGATGGTCATGATGGTTTGCTAGCATGGTAGCATTTAGTTGATCACTAAGCATTATGAAAACATTTTAACTGAATCTTAAACCTAGATTTTACTACACAAACGTAGCAAGTTCAAGTACTTAAATCTCCGAAACCCATAGGAATGACAAAATATGTTCCAATTTCCATGTCATCAAGCAAACCAAATATTACTACTTATAACCTTCAAACAAAGAACAAAATGCATGTTCATACCTTAGGGTACAAGCACAATTATTTATAAACCTATGGTATAGCAGCATCTAGGCTTGTCTATATCAGCCAAATGGACATTTCTTCATGTTCAAACCAATAGCGTGATGCTTTGTCCTATTTTGATCCTAGCAATGGGGATACATGGTGTCCTGCTATTTTAGGGAACTTCGATATGCATTTAAGTTACCCTACCAAAACCATAGCAGTAGTATTGATCTCTAATGCACACCATGATGCTAGCAAGATGTGTTGCTCCAAATTTATATCATTATACAAAATCGATGAAATATCTAGAATTTTGAGGTTAAAACTTGGGTTCATAAGAAGATATTGAACCATTTGAGCTCAATGCTTTACAAGAACTAAAAATTAGTGACCATACACTGGTAGCATACAAGAGCTAAAGAAATTAGGGAATTGCTAATTGTCTATCCAAAGTCATGAAACCATGAAGCAAAATTTAGATCCAGAGATTATGACAACACTTATTTTAAATTTATGAGGATTCAAAGGCATAACTAAGCTTACCCAAGAAATGTTTTTCCCTATTTTGCATGTGTCATATGTTAGAGACTATGGGGCCACTCCTAGTCTCCCACCCTCGCTAGAGGCTAGGCAGGGAGAGACTGAGGGTTTCCCACAGGTAGACCAAGGGTGTCCCGTAGGGAGAACAAGAAATAAATGCGAATTAGTTGCTCATTAAATTGCCAAAAAATGGCCTCCCCTCGAACAATGGAATCCCCAGGTATTCATAGGTCATCCCTGGGGCTCCATTGAAATTACAAAAGGGTTGGCGGCTGACCAGCCGCGCCAATACAACAACCGGGGGGCAATGAGATAATCCTCCATACCCCTACCCAACCACACCTAGCCCAAATCGGGTAGATGGGGACCGCTGCGCCGCCTGCTCCTAGTCGGGCTGCACTCGCGGTCCCCGACGAACCCTCGCCATGCTGATCAGAGGTCCTCTCATCCACCATCAACCTTCACGTCTCTCCCTGCGGTACTTGGCCTTCGAGTCAAATCCTGCTGATGGTACCTGAAAAGAAGGGACAAGGAGGAACAAACCTTCATTGTGGGGGTCACGGCCCGCGACGCAGTCAATCACAAGGCCGGGAGCGAGGTCAGGAGATGGATGGGAGGATCACGTCAGGGCGCCTTCCCCCAACAGAGACCCCCTAAGTTTGTGAAATTGCTCAATTATTAGGTATAAGGGCAAAATTGTGAGCATTTAGGGCCTATTTAGAAATTAGAGGGGCTCATTTATAATTATGAACCCCGCTGAGGGAATATATGAAAATAACCACTTCCCTCCTCCCCTATAAAAAGAGGGGACAAAGGCATATGGAAGAGGAGGACTCTTGGCCTCTCGTTGTCATTTGCTCTCCCTCTTCTCTCTCCCTCTTCTTTTTCCCTCTCTATTCCCTATAAGGAGACTATAGGCCTGATGATGTTAGATGACTGTAGGCATGATGATGTTAGATAATGCTTGTGATGCCAGACTAGATGTTTCCTTTGTCCTCTTTTTTCATTTATGAACATACTTAGAAGTGATGTTAGTAGACACAAAAGTTTGAACTAGAATATGGGTCGACAAGCATTCGTGGTAGGATTTACAGAAGGTCGAGGAGCGAATGATGTTAGTAAACACAAAATTTTGAACTAGAATATGGGTTTGCAAACCTAGATGTCCTCTTCCATCAGAGGCATCAGCCACATGATAGTTGCTGCTAATGTCATCTATACTTCATCCTGTACTATACAATGATCAGATGTTGTAAGTTATTTATAAGTTTTACTATTTATTTCCATTAGTAAGTGTACTATACAATTATTAGATGTTGTAGGTTCTTTTGAAAGTTATTACGAGATCCTCTAAGCGTGGATGAGAACTAGATGATGACCTGGAGGAGGAGGAAGAAGAGGACAATGAGGCATTGGAGCATCCCGGGCTGCCACCAGATGAAGATGTGTGAGGTGGAGGTCACGGTCATCCATGCTCCACGGCGAGTGATCTGGACACCTAAAATGCCTAGCTAGGGTTTCACCCCAAACCTCGGCTAGCGTTTTGGGAAACGAAAGGCTAGGGTATCTGAGATAATTTATAGGGGAAGTAATTGGATCGGTGAGCCGCAACATTTTCATATACAAGTGAAATGCTATTAGTTAGAAGAACATGCCATGATGATGTATTAGGGGAAGGGAGAGAACATATAGTGGCTCAGCAGCAAAGGAGGGGGCATGTAGAACATTATCACCATCTATGGCTACACGGTAGAGGGCAGGTGGTCAATAAAGTGATTGTCCCTAAGATTCTTCGTGACAGACCTTTGGAAAACTCTAACCGAAAAAAGCGACGCGAAAAAGGAGGAATCCTTAATCGAAGTCTTGGACAGTTGGTTGTCGAAGGCGAATGGTGAAACTAGGGAGCAAAGATGGAACAGTGTGAGTGAAGTATAAACTATAATGTTCTCACCTCTTTGTTGATGAGGGGTCAATTTATAATGCCTTTTTACAACTGGTAGACTATAATGCCCTCGTAATAACCCTAGATTTAGATAATATTCTTATCTTGTCTAGGGCGTCATGACCCATTTCGATCCACACTCGAGTCAGAGTCGGATTTGACTGTACGGATATGTTGTTCCTTTTCACGGGTGCTTCTAGCACCAAGGATGTGTTTGCTCCTTGGTGTCTGACTAGAGAGGAAGACTCTCGCGAAGCCCTTTTTGGTCATAAGCGAAGCCAGCCCGCCTAATTCCATTGCGACGCCCGTGGATGGCCCTTGGGTTATTTCGCCAATGGATTCAACAAAGACCTCCCCTATCGTGATATGGAACTTGTTCTTAGACCCTGCGAAATGATCAATATGTCGAACTATCGAAAGGCTGGTCCATGGGGAAAGGCGAAGGGGACCCAACAAATGGTGTTGGCCCCAATAGGGTCAAGTCTATTTTTTGGCCCCTCAACTCTTGCTTTTGTCTAATTTTGACTGTCAACTACTAAACTAACTAACTTTGGCACCTCAACTATCAAAACCGCTCACCTTTAAACCTCAAGACTAGTTTGAGCAACTTAGGCCCACATGTCATCTCGGGCCCACTAGTAATTTTTTATGGAGGAGGGTTTTTTGCAACATTCCCAACACAAAAAAACTTTAGGGTTAAGCTTTGAATATTTTTCGAGGTTTGCAGTGTTGTGGAGGGAGGGGATCAATTTGGTGTTGCGAAGAAAATCAAAATACCACATTGATATGGAGGTTGAAACGACGGGAGAGGAGAAGTGGAGATTTACTGGAATTTATGGTGAAGCTCAGACGGAGGAAAATATAAAACATGGGATCTTTTGGGCTGGCTCCACTCGGAGATGACAAATCATACGGCGTGGTTATGTGATGGGGATTTCAATGAAATTCTATATAGCTATGAGAAAGGAGGAGGTGCACCACGTTCTCAAGGGTGCATGGATCGTTTTTTAGGGGTGCTGGAGGTGTGTGAATTACAATATTGGGGTTTTACTGGAGATGTTTTTACTTGGAGAAATAAATGACACAAGGGAAGCACTCATATCTGGGAGAGATTATATAGGGCGGTGGCCAATGTGGAGTGGAGGATGAAATATTCTCTATTTCAAGTAAAAAATGGTGATCCATTTCATTCTGACCACCGGCCGGTTATAATTTCTACTGAGCCGGTACAGGGAAGGAGAGTGTAGGGTAAGGCTTTCAAATTTGAAGCGGCGTGGCTGCAGGAAGAAATGTGTATACAGGTGGTTGAGGGGGTCTGGGGAGATGGTGGTGATGTGGGGAGTAGTCTGGAGGAAAAATTGAGGGGTGTTGTGACGAGTCTAGAAGATTGGAGTACAAATGTTCTTGGAGATCTAGAAAAAAGATTGAGAAAAGCAAAGGAGTTGGAGAGATGGAGAAGAGAGCCGATCAGTGATATAGCTGTGGGGAGGGAAGTGGTTTAGAGTTTTAAAGTGGATTGGTTAGAAGAGCAGATAGATACATATTGGAAGCAGCGAGCATATGTTAATTGGCTTTGTTTTGGTGATCGAAATACGAAGTATTTCCACAACGCTTGCTCTGTTAGGAAGAGAAGAAATAGAATTGGGACAATGCAGAGGGAGGATGGGAGTTGGGCGGAGGAGGAAGGAGAAAAAAGATTTTATTTCTAACTATTTTCTGCAGCTTTTTACTACCTCGGTGTCGGCGGACGAGGGGCAACTGCAGCGCCTAATTAGTGTTGTTCAGCCTTGTGTCACACCGGCTATGAATGCCCAACTCATGTCAGAGTTTACCGAGGAGGAAATAAAGCAGGCTCTTTTTGCCATCGGAGATTTGAAGGCACCTGGTCCAGATGGTCTTCCGGCCATTTTCTACAAAACCTTTTGGGATGTGGTGGGTGTTCGGCTGACTAGGGAGGTCATGGAGGTGTTGAAAGGTGTCCGGATCCCTGCAAGTTGGAATGAGGCAACCATAGCTTTGATCCCAAAGATTGAGAAGCCGGAGCGGGTCACAGATTTGAGACCGGTCAGTCTCTACAATGTTGTCTACAAGGTAGTTTCCAAAGTTTTATCAAACAGATTGAGAGAGGTGTTGCCTACAATTATTACTCCAAATCAGAGTGCTTTTGTGCCGGGGTGTTTGATTTCTGATAATATCCTTATCGCATATGAACTCACTCATTATCTACTAAATAAAAGAGAAGGTGAATTGGGGTATGCAGCTCTAAAACTTGATATGAGTAAAGTGTATGATCGAGTAGAGTGGTGTTTCCTGGAGAAAATGATGAGAAGGTTGGGTTTTCATGATTCTTGGATAGGTCTTATCATGGAATGTGTGTCGACAGTGAAGTATAGAGTAAAGGTGAATGGAGATTTATCTAATATTTTTGTCCTGCAGCAAGGTTTGAGATAAGGGGACCCGTTATCACCCTACCTATTTTTATTGTGTGCTGAAGCTTTTTCCACACCCTACCTATTTTTATTGTGTGCTGAAGCTTTTTCCACCCTGTTGAAAGAGGGAGAGTGTGATGGTTCTCCGGCGGGGGTAAAAATCTGTCACAGTGCGCCAAGTATATCTCACCTTTTGTTCGCCGATGACTCGTTAATTTTGATTCGTGCGATCAAAGGGGATAGTAGGCAGCTGCAGACAATACTACAATTGTATGAACAGTGTTCAGGTCAAATGATAAACAAGGTGAAATTAGCAGTGCTTTTTAGTAAGGATACAAAGCCTCAACTGAAGCAAGTGGTGTCTAACATTTGCAGGTCACAAAAGAAACAATGAGTGAGAGATATTTGGGAATGTCGGTACATGTGGGACACTCCAAGACGAGTATTTTTGCATATCTGAAAGAAAGGATTTGAAAAGGATGCAAGGGTTGAAAGGTCCTAATATGGTTAGAGGGGGGTTAAATAGCCTATTTAAAAATCTACAAGATCACTAGAGCAATTTGATTAGTATGACAAATAGCGAAATGCAAACTTGCTCTAGCTCTACAAGGGTTGCAAGCCACCTATCCAACAATTCTAGTTACTATAATCACTAGGCACACAATTTGCTATGTCACTGCTCACTAAGAGCTCTCACACTTGCTACACTAAAGAGCCCCACTAGATGAACTTAAGCTACAAAGCAAGCTCTCAATTCTAGCTACACTAAAGAGCTTGCTAAAACTAGTTTGCGGAAATGTAAATGAGTGGGTAGGGTGATTATACTGCCGCGTAGAGGAGTGAACCAATCACAAGATGAATACCAATTCAATCACTAGGAGAATACCAAAGGGCAAGAGACAACCAATTTTTCTCCTGAGGTTCATGTGCTTGCCGGAACGCTAGTTCCCGTTGTGTCGACCAACACTTGGTGGTTCGGCGGCTAAGAGGTGTTCCACGAACCTCATCCACACAATTAGACACCGCAAGAACCTACCCACAAGTGAGGTAACTCAATGACACGAGCAATTTACTAGAGCTACCTTGCGGTGCTTCGCTGGGGAAGGTGCAAGACCCCTCACAATCACTGGAGCCAGCCACGAACAATCACCAACATGTGCCGAAGCTCCTCCGCTGCTCCAAGCCATCTAGGTGGCGACAACCACCAAGAGAAATAAGAAATCCATGAGCCACAACGATGTAACATCCCAGGTGTTACGAGCTTGCTTAACACCAAGATTAAGACCTAAAAGAGATTAGCAAAATAAGTTCATTGGGTTTAAGAGTTTAAAACTTACGAAATGATAAACAAATTCTATGTGACTCACTTTTGTGGTTGAGAAAATCAAAATAAATATTCTTAACTAGTGCTCTTGGGAGCTCAAAATCAAATTTGAAGTTAAGATAAACTCTTTTCGTTAAGTCGGCAAACACTTGAACTTACGTTTAAAGTACTATTTTTGGCGATTTATTGTGGGCGAAATAATTAATTAGTGTTTGAATATTTTGTTCCTATGGGTTAGTATGAAGTATGTACCATTGCATGAAATACTTGTGGGTTGGAGTTAATAGGGTTTAGGCCTTTTAAAAATTGTAACAAAAGTGTTAATGGCTGTTAGTTCGAACTGAACCTTAACTTTTCTAAGTATGAGAAAAGTAGTAAGACAATGCTATCTTGACATTTAATTTCTAACAAAAATGTTTAAACACTAGCCGCATGTTTTGGTATTGTTGATTGCTTCTAAGTGAGCACTTGGGCATGGTGTGGGTCGTGGGTGTGTTGTACGTCACGTTGCCCTCCTTTAAAATTGCTCAAACGTCGTTAAAACGTGTGAAATCATGTTGTGCGCGCTCTATTCGTGAACTGACGTTCAGCGTGACGAGCTCATGTTGGCATGCTTATATCTTCCACTCTGGTTGCCCTTTTGTCATGAAGCTTGCTTCATTAGATAGATGATAATGTCAACTTTAGGGTAGTGCATTTTTGAAAGCTCTAGATTGGTTTTGGTGAATTGATGAAACCCTAAGTGCTAACCTAGTTTATCAAGTGATCATGAGATAGGTAGCACATTCCAAGTGATGAAGCAAATGAAGATCATGACATGATGATGGTGATGCCTTGGTGATGATCAAGTGCTTGGATTTGAAAAGAAGAAAGAGAAACACAAAAGGCTCAAGGCAAAGGTATAAATGATAGGAGCCATTTTGTTTTCGGTGATCAAGACACTTAGTGAGTGTGATCACATTTAGTATCGATAGCCGTACTATTAACAGGGATGAAACTCGTATCGAAATACGGTTATCAAAGTGCCACTAGATGCTCTAACTCATTGTATATGTATTTAGGATCTAGTGGAGTGCTAACACCCTTAAAAATGTTTGTGAAAATATGCTAACACATGTGCACAAGGTGATACACTTGGTGGTTTGCACATTTGAGCAAGGGTTAGGAACTTCACCGGCGGAGTGTCCGCCCATAGAGTGCGGACAGTCCGACGGTGCCACCGGCGCCCTAGACAGAAAAGACAGAGGTCACTGTAAGTGACCGAACGCTGGCCTCGGTTGGACCGGCGCGTCCGGTCGATAGAAGCTGCAAAGACACTGGCATCGGTCTCTGACCGGACGCTGGAAGGGTGTGTCCGGTCCTGCTAACGTGGCGGCGCACAAAAGAGTCACTGTGTGATCGGACACTGGGTGAGTCCGGTCAAGCATGACCGGACGCGTCCGGTCGTAAAAAGTCATCTCTGGATGCTTACTGGAAATGACCGGACGCTGGGGTTTAGCGTCTGGTCATCACTTGACCATTGAGATCGGGCGAGTAACATTTAAAGAGAGGGGACATGTGGCACGCATCGCGTGACCGGACGCTGAGGTCCAGCGTCCGGTCAATATGACCAGAGCGTCCGGTCACCCCGAGTTGTGCCCAGTGAAGGGGTACAACGGCTCTATTTTGTGGGGGCTTCTATTTAAGCCCTATGGCCGGCTCAAGCTCACTCTCTTGGCCATTTGCATTGATATAGCAACCTTGTGAGCTTAGCGAAAGCCCTCCCACTCATCTCCACCATTGATTCATCATCTTTGTGAGATTAGGAGAGAATCCAAGTGCATTGCTTGAGTGTTTGCATCTAGAGGCACTTGGTGTTCGTGTTTCGCTGCGGGATTCGCTTGTTACTCTTGGTGGTTGCCGCCACCTAGACGGCTTGGAGTAGCGAAGATCGTTGAGCAGAGGCTGGTGATTGTCTCTGGCTCTGATCGTGGTGATTGTGAGGGGTTCTTGACCTTTCCCCGATAGAGAGCCAAAAGGTACTCTAGTGGATTGCTCGTGGCTTATGTGACCCTCATCTTGTGTTGGTTGTGCGGCACCCTATTGAGGGTTTAACGTGTGATGCCAATTAGCGCGTGAACCTCCAAGTGAGTGAATCGCCATAACGAGTAGTAGCTTGTCGGCAAACAAGTGAACCTCGGTAAAAATTGTTGTGTTCATCTTTTGATTCCGAGGTGATTGGTCTTCATTGCTATTGATTCTTGTGATTGATTGGTTCACTCCTCGACAAGGCGGTATAACTATCTTGCTCACTCTCTTTACATTACCGTAAACTAGTTGTCAAGCTCTTTAGTGTAGCTAGTTGTGAGAGCTTGTTAGTTTGGTTAGTGTGGCTCTTTAGTTAGCCTTTGAGAGCACACTAACTTAGTGTAGTGACATAACTATTGTGTGGATTGAAATTATATCAACTAGAATTATGGTAGGTGGCTTGCATTTTTGGTAGGCTAGCGCAACACTTGCTTCGCTTCATAATTGTCTAACCGGTTTGTTAAGTGTTGTTGTAGAAAATTTTATTAGGCTATTCACCCCCCCTCTAGCCATTAGGACCTTTCAATTTTGTTAAGCCTTAGTCGAGTTAATAAGCAGTTTTTGGGTCACTTTAATATCCGTGCACGTCATCATTCATCGTTACTCAGCCTAGGTCTGCAGTCACCTCGCACGCAGGTGGCCGCTGCCTAGCCGTTCTTGGCCATGGTCGTGCCATGGCCTGCCTTACTGGCTGCAGGCCGCGCACCGAGCTACGATGGCCCCAGCCATCTTTCGTAGGGCCAGGCCGAGCTACGGTGCTACTGAAGCATGGCTGCTGCGTGCACGTTGTCGGCTAGGCTGTGTGTGGAGCCAACCGACGCCACGGCAGTTACCATCGGGCCGTCGTGGCACTCGCCTCTCCACTCATCCCACCTACCCGCTGCGGCACTGCTTGCCTCGGCTAATTCATAGTGTTGCTATCTCCCCACCGTGGTCCTATCGCCATGCGCCATTGTCCCCTAGGCGCGTTGTGCCTGGCGCCCTTGCTTGTCCTGTTCCCACCCTTGTCTTCCCCCCGCCAGCCGACACCTGTCGCGCTGCTGATCGTCTTCACGTCACCGTACCCGCCTCGTCCTCATTCCTATCTCCTCGCTCATCCTTGTGTTGTGCTCATGACCAGTCGAACCCCCTATCCCTCTCTCGCTCTCTTTCTCTCGGAGGTGGTCAGCCTGCCATGGCTGCGTCGAACTCCAGTCGAGTTCTACCGCCGCCGTTCACGCCATCCCGAGCGTCTTAGCTCAATTCTTTGCAACCATGGTTAGCTTTGGAAGTTGGCTAGCCAGCCGACCTGCTTCGAGCCCCTCAATCCTTTATGTCCGGCCGAATTTGGAATTTCTGAGCCGCCAGTCACCTCGCCTCTGAAACAGAGCACAACTTGGGGGTAAGGCCGTACCCCTCGATAGGGGTTCAACTAGCTGTTCCTATGAGCTCACCTTGGTCTCCTCGTGCTGTTACTCATCTTCGTTTGACCAAGAACGACGCGGGTGAGGACCTGACGCGTCAGTGTCAACCTTGGAGCGTCGTCGATCTCACTGCACGCACGTGGCCAGGCCACCTCGGCACTCCTCCACCTCAACCGCCACCGCAGCACGAATCTCGGTGAGCTACTGGTGCTTACCCGCTATCTCCACCACCCCGATAGTGCCTTAGGCCACCAAAACAGTCGTGCCGCCACACGGTTCTACCCATCGTCGAGGCTAGGCCTCGGTAGTGCACCGTTAAGCTCCTAACCGCCGCCCATCCTTGCACGTTTAGCCATAGAGCTCAGTTGACCCCTTGGTCTCACCGGAGCGCCGCTAGGTTGCTTGGCGTATCCGCCGTATGCCGTCGGTGAGCCACGCCGTCGCGCGCACACACCTAGGGGCATGCCATTGCAGAGATGAGTTTTTACATGGTGTTAGATGCAAGGCGTGTATCTTCTGTAATAGTGCGCATAGTGCCGCATAATAAATTGATAGATCAAGGTCTTTTCTGCAAAATGGCCACGAAACGCAGGGATCCTACCTTGGGCGCTTCTTTGAACCACTTCTTTGAGCCACTTTTTGTCTGCGCATACGTCCCGCGCGTTGGGCCAAGCTAAATTTCTTTGGGTCGAATTAAACAGCCGCGGTTTTTCCCTTTTTCTTAAGCAATTCCTAATTTAGTTTCTAAGCAAACTTGTAAATGCGATATAAAATTGTGTAGCTGAACAAAAAAATTGTGAAACTAATTTTGTTAAGTTTCTAAAATCATGACCTATCTACTAGTATATTTTGTTAGCATAGTTCATAGTATTTCCAAGAGTAATCTAATTAAATTGAAATACTTGACATGGTTAAAACATCAACTTATAGGAATTATTGTGGTAAATCGGTAGTAGTGTTGGCTCTGGAATCTTTACAGTAAATTTCTAACATTGTTAGGTGCTCACTGTAATTTTTATAGCTCCATAAGAATTAGTTGATAAGGTAGCTAAATGAGCCCTAGTACGAATATATGTATTTAATCAATAAAATGTTGAAACACCTTAGGATTGTAGAACTAAAACATTTTTTCGGAGACAAACCCTTACTTGACGACGTGGATACGTAGACTAGTACGTTAGTCATTAAAGCTACCTTGTTAGCTTGTGGAGCGTAATTGTATTTTAGAGTTGCAGTTGACGTTGGTTAATTACGTTTTCTACGTTGCATCCACGTATGTTATAATTGGAATAACAATGGATCGTGGAGATGATTGGAGTAGCGGAAAACATAGTGCCGTGATGATCATGTCACCATGATGGAATGCTAACTTTTGATTATATCTTATCTAGGCAAGCCCTGGTGCATAACCCCTATTATTCTACACTTTATTTTATGCTTGTGCATTATGTTTTAAGGAATTGAATGGAATCCACTTGCATATATATATATATATATCCTTATCCTATGAGTCCTACTAGTATGTCAGGATCGTGTAGATTGCTATGCTATAGGATCCGGTAGAAGTCTAGGGATTACCTGTCACTCGTGAGAGATAGGAAAGATATCATTGTTCTTATTATATTACTATCACATGAAATATATATGGAGGATAATTGGAGATCGGGCGGAATGGCACATTGGATCTGGACTTAGATAGGCATTTGAGCGAGGCTTGAGTTGCACTTGTTTCGTCTATGTCGATTGAGGACCGTCCATTGCTGTGGATGGTAGTTAGGTCACAGACTTATTATCCTGAGCACATACTTGCTTATGGGAGCGGGCATACTTGTTACTCTCTTGTCATGGGTTCCAGCTCTTTTCGGACCGGCTTTTAGGGGTGGGTATTAGATGGAGGTATAAGCACCATACTAAGACCGTGTCTCAGGTGTTGGGGGCTTAGAGTCCAAGTTTGGATGGAGACCTAGACCCCGTGATAGGAGTGGGATGAGTTGGTTCCATTTGTGCCAGGGGCACAAGCAAGGTGTGTGTTTTGGGGGTACCCAGCTAGGATACATTGATTCATGAATCGCCGTTTCTCTGAGACGGTAACTACTTGGCTATGGTCTAGCACCGTAGTAAGAACTAGAATATGAAAGATGGTAAAATGGTTCTGATTGCTTACCACCTACTTGAAAGTAGTATAGGTGCTTCCATAGAATGGTTAGTTGATGAACTAATGATGGCTACTAATAAAATTAAATATAAGAACGCACGTTTAGTAATGCTTACTGTAGATGCAATAACCCACAAGCCAGATAGCCTTGCATGTCCTTGGAGTCTTTTATTTTCCTCCTGTCGGGTAAGTCTTGTTGAGTACAATCGAGTACTCAGGGTTTTATTCCCCCTGTTACAGGTGACCGGAGGATACATAGAGCTGACTCTTGTGTGTGGAAACCTTCTGGTGGGCTCAGAAAGGATTCCTTTCATGCTACGGTCGTAGTGTTTATTTATAACCCTCACTAAAGTTTTTTTATAAGAAAAGATATAAACTCTGCTAGCATCTCTTGTATATAAATGTCCACTATGTTAATAATTCACCATGTCATTAAATTAATCTTGTTTCCGCTGTAACCCCGATCATATGTTTATTTTCCGCTGCAAGATAAAACTTGTGAACTTGAAATGTATAAAATCGATTACATGTAAACTGTTTTAATCCTGCTGTTGCATTCAACTTGTTTAAGCACCTTGATGTCGTAATAAAGTGATGTAAGAAATAGTTAAGAATGTTGTAAGCTTTATTCTCTCATTTATGATCCGGACGAAAAAATGTGTATTTTCGAGTCCTCCCTTGGGGTGTGCTCGATGGAACGGCATGATTTAGTGCACTCTCTTAGGTACTTAGTGTCTAATGGAAGACAAGTACTCTTGAGAGGGTATTAGATTAGGCGGTTCTGCCACAAATGATCCCCAACTACCACTAGATGCAATCATTCAAGCACATGCACTTGGAAATCATTCACAATCTCACTATGATGATGAATCAATGATGGAGATGAGTAGAAGGTGTTTGCTTAGGTCCACAAGGATGTCAAGTATGTCAAAGTGCTCAGAGAGATGCCTTGGAGCCAGCCAAGGTCTATTTATAGACCCCCAACAAAAATCCAACCATTACTCTCCTCGGGGCTGACCGGACTCGATGACCTGACTCACCCAGAGTTCGGTCGGGTGCGTCCGGTCACACCCACCAGCCAACCACAGCGTGCCACCTCATCCATTATTTGAATATGACCGTTGGCGCCTTTGACCAGCACTCGCACAAACGATTGGACGCACTCCTTCACCTGATCGGACTCACCGGGACCTAGAGTCCGGTCAAGTCTAGAGAGGTTCCAGAGCGCCGCAAACTTGACCGAACACGTTAGGTCAACATCGACCTGACACGCCACAGCGTCTGGTCCTCACCGGCCTCCTCTCTGTGCTTGTGATGTCATCGTACGTCAGAGGAGTTGCTTTACTTCTGCGCGTCCGGTCGCATGAACCCGCCAACATCTGATCGTGCCTTGTTCCACGCCGCCTCTGGAATAGCATGACCGGATGCACTGGCTATGTTAGGTGCAGCATCCGGTCAATGCTGCGCCACTGCCCGAGAGCCAGGGTTTAGGACCGGACACGCAGGTTCCCTACGTCCGGTCAGCACCCTTGGCCTCCTTTTCTTTTTCTAAGTCCTCAACCGCTTCGCCCTTGCTTCCAACTTGCTAACCACAAAGTGTAGAACTTGTGTGCACATGTATTAGCATTTTTCAAAGCATTTTACAAAGGTCAAAGTTAGCACACTAGGTTCCTAAATACATATGCAAGAATCATGTCACCTAGTGGCACTCGATAAACCGTTTAGCTAAAGATTTCCCCTCTTTATAGTACGGCTATCGATCCTAAGTCACTCACACCCTCTATGGTGTCTTGAGTGCAAAACAAAAACCTATCTTATACCTTTGCCTTGATCTTCTCGGTTTTTTGTTTTTTTTTCTTTCTTCTTTTCCAAGTTGAGCACTTGATCATCATCACATGTGATCATCCCCTTCTCTTGAGTACCACCATGCTCCATACTTGGATTGCACCAACCTAGCTCATATCACAACTCATGACAATGGTTAGTGCTAGGTTTCATCAATTATCCAAAACTAAACTAGGGCTTTCAAGGGTGGAATGAGAAATTTCTTTCATGGGTAGGCAAGGAGATTTTAATTAAGGCAGTGGCCCAAGCGATACCGACCTTTGCTATGGGATGTTTTGATCTCTCTAAATCTTTGTGTGATCAGATAAGTGCTATGATTTGTCACTTTTGATGGAACCAGCAGGTTGAGAAGAACAAGATTCATTGGTTAAGTTGGGATCAGCTTATGTTACCTAAGGAGGATGGTGGTTTGGGATTTCAAGACATACATTCCTTTAATCTTGCTATGCTTGCAAAACAAAGTTGGCGGCTGCTGAAAAATCTAGACTCTATGTGTGCTCGAGTTTTGAAAGCCAAATAATTTGCAAATTCTTCGGTGTTAGATGCTATGCCAAAGTTGAATATGTCTTACACTTGGCATAGTATTCTTCGGGGGTTGGAGGTAACAAAAAAGGGCATGATTTGGCGTGTTGGTGATGGTAATAACCTGCATATTTGCCAAGATCCTTGGTTGCTGAGAGGTGTATTCAGAAGGTCAATTACTCCTAGAGGGGCATGTCTTCTAACTTATGTTTTGGAGCTGATAAATCTGAGTTCTGGGGACTGGAATGAGGATTTGGTGAAGGAAATTTTTTGGGAAGAAGACATCAAGGTAATTTTGGCTCTTCCAGTCCATGAAGGCAGGGACAACTTAATTGCATGGCACTATGATAATCATGGGCGATTTAGTGTCAAGAGTGCTTACAAAGTTTGTAGAGCTGATCTGTTGCGTGAATGGAGCCGGGGGGGGCAGGGGCACAAGGTGGCAGTGGTAATGCATCCGATTTTATTTGGAAAGCAATCTGGAAGCTGAAAATCTCGGGCAAGGTAAAACATTTTTTCTGGCGTTTGGCTCATAATAGTCATCCTTTGAGTTGGTCAAGGACGTAGTCGGACTAATTTTGAAGGCTAAAGAAGAACAAAAGTTGCTGATGATCATCACCATGTGGTATATTTGGCAGGAGAGAAGTATAATTAGAGAAGAAGGTCGGAGATGAGGAGCAGATTTCCTTGCTCGATGTATTCAATCATATGCAAAAGAGAACACTACAATTGTATTGTGACCGACAACAGTTTGACGGGCAACAATGTGCGCCGAAGAAAGGAGTATTGGAGGAAACCCCCACAGGGCTTTTGAAAGCTTAATTGTGATGGATCTTTTTTGCCGAGTTCACTGGAAGGGAGTTGGGGCTATTTGATCTGAGACTGTGATGGGGATGTGATAGTGTCAGGAAGAGGGAAGATAGAGTGTCTCTTAAATGCATTCCAAGCTGAACTCATTGCCTTCCTCCAAGGAATACAAGCTGTAGTAGATCTGGGTATTGGCCGGCTAATCGTGGAGACAACGTAAAGATAATGGTTCATGCGCTAAACACAAATGATTATGAGGAAACTGCAGTGGGTGTTTTAATTGCGGAGATAAAGTCCCTAGTGTCTTCTAGTTTTATTAGTTTTGAGTGTTCTTTTAAGAGTAGGGATTGTAACAAAGCTGCTCATGAGCTGGCCGTGTTGGGTTATTTGTGTAATCCTGGGGAGTAATAAGTCATGAGTTCCATCCCTGAAAGTGTATGTAATTTGTTGCTAACGCTTTGTTAGCCGTTGAGTAACGAGATTATACTCAGTTTCAAAAACAAGGCCCCCCAAGACACTCCACTGCTCCTCCACATCATCTCCAATCACATCGCTAACATTAAAGTGCTCGGTCGTTGCTCCTTCATCTCCCACCGCTTCTACAAGCTTGACTGCCCTCTTTGACTTTGTTCTTGTCCACGTTGACTACATCATCCCCGGCGAGCCCCCATACTCGGCATCCTCATCGGCGTCGTCCTCTCCTATGCCCTCTGTGCGTGCCCATGGGGTCTTCTCACAGATCACACGCATCAGGCTCTAGGACATCATGAAGCCCATCCAAGGGCTTGGTCACATCCTTCAAGGAGGGTCCGCCTCCTTTTTTTTTGAAGAAAAGGGTCTGCCTCCTTCGCATCAAGCTCCTGACACTGGCAGCCATGCCTACCATGTGCAACGATGCTTGACTCACCCATGGCTAGCGGTAGCACACGACAAAGTTGGCGACGTTGGGCTGCTACAAGAGAGGTGGCTCGTGATGGAGGGCGGTGCTTGGGTTGGAGATGCACGTGGACTCATGGAGGCAATGGCGAATTGAGGGGAAAACATTTAGTGCATACTGGATGCACACAACGTCCATGCATACGCAACTTTGATGTGCGGCACGTGTCCACCAACAAGCATCCGACACATGCAGCCCGCAAACCATGGACGAGAACCTGGAGGCCGGAGCCGAGCACATGAGAGGCAAGCGGGTGCATGCCGTTGGATCGGTCAAACTGGACACATGGCAACTATCTATGACATGTATGCAGGGAGGCACGGTAAATAGTATGCACCAATTTTTTTCCCGAATTGAGAGGACTATCGACGATGCTGCGACTGGGGCGAGGGTTGTGAGCGTGGAGGGAAGACGATCAACGGGATATGGCATCATTGATAGATAGCGGCTCAACCTGTGGTCACACAATGGTGTGTTGAGTGAGGCACGCGGATGACTGGATGAGTAGGATAAGAGGGTTGGCACCAACATGCTGACTTTTAGGGCAAAGAAATCAATCAGCTACTGTACTCTAGTGTACAGTAGCAGTTGAAAAAGAATCATCTCTCTGAAACACAAAATGCTTCAGTGATCACAGTCTGAAATTAACAGTGTGCAGCATCCAGGTACTCCAAGAAACACACAATACCATCACAACGGTGAACAGACCCTTGAACAACAGCCCCATGTTTTCTTCATCATTAGGCTAATAGTTATACTTCATCATTCTATTTCTCAGTAGGCACCACACCACCTTTACATTGCCAGGCTTGCATTGTATATTTGCATTGCAGGAGGCCCCATGAAAAAGACTGACTCTATGGACAAAGGTGTACAAATTAAGGCCTTGATTAGTTCCTTGCCCTAAAGTTTAGTCCTTATTACATCGAATGTTTGACACATGCATGGAGGATTAAATATAGACTAAAAAAATAACTAATTGCATATATTGCGACTAATTTGCGAGACAAATTTTTAAGCCTAATTAGTCCATGATTTGACAATGTGGTGCTACAGTGAACATATGCTAATGACGGATTAATTAGGCTTAATAAATTCGTCTCGCGGATTACTGAAGACTTCTAATTTATTTTATTATTACTATCCGAACACTCCCATATGACGTCCCGATGTGATACCTCTAAACTTTAGCCCCAGGATTTAAACACCAACCAGTGCCCAGAGGGCCAACAAACTGGAAAGCAACCACCTCATATTTTCCCCCATTTCTTTTCAGAAGATTACACATGGTGCACATGAACAGACAGACCAGATCCTAGGAATATAAAAATGATTGTTATGCTCTCACATTATCACGCCCCCATGCAAAACAGTATATGGAATCCAACAAAACACTTGCAGAACAAGCTCATCACAAGGATGTCATCATTGCATCACCACCTTTTTTCATGGCATTGTGGGGTTATAGTATCACAATATCAGGAATGGCTGTATTAGCCTGTCCACAGCCAGCCTCTGCCTTTGACATTGCAATCAGATCCAGCAGCAGCCTTGTCTGCTGCGACTGCGATCATGAGACACATCGTGCATGTCTTTACAGACAAGCCACATGCACCTGCAAAATTTAGTGGTTGGTTGGGTAGTCCACCTCACCTCCACACATGAGCCAGCACAAATAATGTGCAACCTGCCTTTGATCTGTTAGCATGCCACTGTCGGCCGTGGACATTTTTCTTGTGACAGAGAATAAAAAAGCTAAAATGAAAATGACTATGTTAGTGTCAATACAATGTCTACAGCTCCCATTTCTGTGTCTTAATTCAACATGTAGGAGTTGCGAAAGACCTGAACTTACTAGTATACCGACTATATGATCAATTTTGACAATGAGATTACCAACAGTGTGGTATTAATAATTGTCATTATACCAGATATGAACAAATTTACAACAAGAATAAGCAATATCTATACACCATATTAAAGAATATGACAACTAAATTGCTTCAAATATTCTAACTTCTCTGAGAAACTAATGAAACTATTTATGGCAAGATGCCAACTTGCCTTCAGATCATAGGAAGGGCTTCTGCGGTACCGTTGCACCACACTCCAAAATTGTTTCTCCTTCCTAAGTTACTTGCAAAGGGAGCAAAAGGTTTCACACTCCAGAGTAAAACCTTATTTGTTCTTTCTTCTGGATACTCTGCTGGAAACTGGCACCATTGACTCGAAGCTCTCATATCCGTCTTCAAACACCCTGCTGTGACGTAACAACTGGCTAGCTGAATCATACCCCATGAGTCGATGGAGTGCCGAGTCAGAAACGTTCTTGCCACTTTTTGTGGCAGCAAGGCTACTAGATCCAGCTTGAGTAGGCAAGCTTCTTGTGTATGATGCTCCATAATCTTCATTGATACTAACAGGATCCCCTGTGAGGCACTCAGCATAATAAGAAGCAATATCATCATTTTTAGCGACTACGCTATCATCCAGGTTGTATGACTCTTGGGCCACATCCACACTACTCTTTGCATTTGCATTGTATACTGCAGGAAATGATAATGCCAGAACCTTGGAGCACTTGCCGCATTGCATTTTGCCAACCTTTGCTTTTGATATGTAGATATCTGATGGCATTTGAACCAAATTGAAACAGCTATTGCAGATAGTGAATGGGGAAGCACCTGACAGAGGCCGCAAAATATGCTTTCTCACAACTCGTTTCTGCTCCTTGTAACTTGACCTAAGTGATTCATGGTCCAGAATTGTGCTTTCAGCGTACGAGGGCTGATAATATGAATTGAACTCCCATGGGTCATAATTGTGTGGTAGGCGTGTTTGAGCATGTCCAAAATGGCAATGGGTGTATGTATAGGTTGGAGAGAAAGGATTTGGTGGTGGGTACCTTGGCGGCCTTCCATGACCATAATAGGATTCTAGAGCACAGGAACTTGGAGCGGAATCACCGTCAACACTTTGAAGATGGTGCTCAACATCATAGTGCTCAACATCATAGCTATTGGATTGTTGCTGGTACTCTAGGTCTCTCTTCTGGTAACTTGTCTCCGAGCCCTTCTGGCTCGAAAGCCTACTTAGCTGATCTCTTAGTTCATCCATCTTTTTGAGGCGCACATGTCTAATGTTATTATTGAACTTGTTGGCTGTTCTGTGCACCAAATCACCCCGACTGGGAGACCCACTTGAGAGAGAACTTGAGGTACCATCCATTTGTGACTCCATAAAGTTTTGAATTGAGTGGAAATTTTCAGAATCAAGTGACCGTCCCTGACGAAGCTGGCTACCTCTAGATCTGTAGGTCATTTGTTCTTTGTTCTTATTAAAGCTAGCTAACTTGGACTGATTCCTCTTATTTGGCAAGCTTGAGAACCTAGCAACAGCTGCCCTGTTTTCTTGAAGGCAGCTGGCCGTATTTCCATCTTCCATAAAATCCTCTTCCTTTTCTTCAGTGGCATCAGGTATTGGCTCATCTTGTTGAAAACTTTGTTCAGATTTGGAGTATCCGGCAAATGAAGTGATGACTCCTTCATACAGATGTGCACTTTCGTCCTCCAGGGACCGTCGATCCTTACCATGCTCATTCTCATGAACCTTCTTTGCAATGTCCTCATCTGCAACAGCAACATTCACATTTTCATTTTCCATACAGCTCTCTTCATTTTCTCCAGCGCCATCAGCTGTCTCTTCATTTCCATGAACTTTCTCTGCAGTGTCTTCATCTGCAAATACAAGATTATCACTGACATGAATGCAATTGGTCATGTTGCCATCTTCCATACAACCCTCTTCCATTTCCTGAGTGCCATCAGTTGTTAAATCTTCATTCCTGTGAACTCTCTCTGCAATGTTTTCATCTGCAAGCATAGAATTATCATTGCGATGCACACAATTGGTCGTTTCGTCATCTTCCATGTAGCCATCTTCCATTTCCTGAGTGCCATCTGCTGTTAGCTCTTCATTTACACAAACTGTCTCTGCTTCTTCTGCAGGCACAAGGACAAGATTACCATTCCCATGCTCTTTCTCATGGGAATCTGCAGGCACAAGATTATCATTGGCTATCTTGTCATCTTCCATTTCTCGATTGACATCTGCTGTCAGGTCATTTAGTTGAAAACTTTGCTTAACCTCGATACTGCCATCATCAACTGAAGAGGTGCTTCCTTCAAAAGGATATGCACTTTCTGTGTTTGCAGGCTGGAAATCCTTACCATGCTCTTTCTCATGGAATCTCTCTGCAATTTCATCATCGGCAATCACAATATGCTCACTCCCATGAACAGAGTTAGCAGTATTGTTGTTATCTTCAATACGCTCATTTCCTTGATTGCCATTGCCTATTGCCCTGCTTTCCTGGTGAGAAGTTTGTTCAGATTTGAGATGTCCACTGTCAAATGATGAGAGGCTTTCTTCACATGGATGTGCACTTTTAGCACCCAGGGCCTGTGGATCCTTGTCAAGCACATTTCCATGAACTCTACCTAAACCCATCCCATGCTGCTCCAATGGCTCTTCTGCATCGCTGAAAGACATCTCTAGTTCTTCAATCAATCGACCATGTGGATCGCTTCTGGGGCATCATTCGCTCTGAACCTCTGCGGCTACCCATTTGGTTACGCAGAGCATCACTTAGCCCGCTGCTTTCTGCTTTGTCCGAGAAGTATTCATCATCACTACTAAATGAAAGAGACCTCTCAACTCTTGATCAGAGCTTTGTGAGACTCAACATGCACGCCTTCATACATGTGCGGTCTCTCCTCCCTGTGAGCAGCCTGACTTTTATCATACAGTGTCGTGCTCAATTCACTAGTACCAATATCACTGATTTTGCCTCCATTGGCCTTTTCACCCATGTCAACATTCTCGACTGTTTCAGTCAAATCTGAAGTAGAACCAGCACCAGCATCTTCGTTATGTGTCTCTTTCTCTTTGACCATAACCTCAGAGTTTTGGGTACTCCCATCATCAGTTAAGGAGCATGTGTCCTCCTTTGGATGCTTGGCATGGGTTACACCACTATCTGATGCAGAAATAGTTCTTTCGTCGACTGCACCGTCACAGGAGTCGATATTGTTGACAGTGGAGGACACACTTCCATGAGGCCGATCAACAGAGGGGTCAGCTCTCTGTTCGCCCGAGCAGATCGATCCGCTACTCTGGATAGAGGATCCTTCAGACTACACGGAGAGCTGGTGCTGCGCTCCCAGATTCCGAACCAGATCGTGCTGCAGGGGCAGCCCGATGTTTCGCTGCATCGGTGACACAACATATACCGATCAGATTGTTTGTTTGTTTCCATAAACATAGAAATGAAAGACGGATGGAACGATTCGTACCTCTGAGAACCGTGCCACAGCCGCCGCACTTGTAGACAGGAATGGAGGGGTACTCGACGAGGAGCTGGTGACATTTGGGGCACCTGACGAACCGCAGGCTGTGAGGTTCCATGGCCATGGCTTCCCCGCGGTCTATCAGCTCCGGAGGAGGCTAGATGCGCGCGGTGGAGTCAAATGGCATCAATCCCCTGCTGGTGCAGAGAAACAAAGCTACATCAGCGTGCCACTCTGTACCCATTCACCACCTCAGAGAGTCAGAGTGCCATGACTCTGTTTACTATCCCCTCGCTTGTGTACTCGGGGAGGCATCTAGGAATGAATCCGGACCAAGATCAAGAACAGACGAGCGATATTTTATTTTCTCAGGGGGGAGCTGTCTGGAGTGCTGGACTGAGTTTAGTCGACGACAACTCACTCAATCTAGATTTCAGTTGGGGATAATAAAAAAACAAAATGCCCGGCACCTAAATAAGTTAATACACCACCAATAATCGCAGCGAGGCTCGCACGCAGGCAGGCTGGCCATGGCTTGGAGCGGTAGCAGATCTAGGGACTAGGGTTGGAATGGAGAGAGAGGAGCATCCAGAAATAGTAGTAGTGCTGCAACCCAGCGAGCGAGCGGAAAGAGTTGTGGTGGGAAAAAAAACTAACCTTTAGCTCTTTTTCGCCGCGGGCAAGAAGGCATGATGATCCTGTTCCTGAAGATTGCTCCCTCTCCCTGATGCTGGACTTGGGCATGTAGCCTGTTCCCTCCTTCCCTCGATCCCCCGATCAATCGCTCGGCCTGTCGGCGGCCAGGTCGAGGCTGCTGGTTTGGCTGGCTGGAGTTTGACTCAGGAGGAGGAGGACGAGGAGGGAGGATTGAGGAAGGGAGGAAGAAGAGCCTGAGCCCCGCCGCCTCTCCGAGACAGACAGACTGACAGGCAGGGGGGGGGGGAAGAGAGGAATGGGACGGCGTGCAGGGCGCCGAGGAGAGGAGAGGAGAGGGAGGGAGTGGGAGGATGAGACAAACGTGGCGGCGCAAGGTCGGAGCTTTGCTGTGCTCCGGGCTCCGTCCCCCGTCCCCCGTCCCCGTGTCCCTGTCTGGCTGTCTCTGACGACCCTGACCGGCTGGTTGAATGCTTGGTTTCACTTCGCTGTTTGCAAGTTGCGTGTCAGCACGAGTGGTGTGAGCCGCCTGGACACGGTCTTGTCATCATGGGGCTGTTTGCTGCTGCGGTCAATTTACGTCCAAGTCAAAATCAAATAAGGGCATGTTTAGATTCCTTCCAGTTTGGAAAATGGACACTGTAGCACTTTCGTTTGTATTTGGCAAAAATTGTCCAATTATGGACTATTTAGGCTTAAAAGATTCGTCTCGCCAATTACGGGCAAACTGTGCAATTAGTTATTCTTTTTACCTACGTTTAATGCTCCATGTATGTACCGTAAGATTCGATGTGACGGGGAATCTTAGAAAATTTTGGATTTTAGGTGGGATCTAAACAGGGCCTAAGAAAAGGAAACAAGATAATCTCCTCTTTCGCAAGGCATCTTGTAGGGTTGACTCGGTGATACAGTCGTGTGTTGTTGCTGTTAATGGACTCTAGCTGTTTTCTAAAAAATCACATATCAAATCTAAATTTGGTAGAAAGAAGATAGCTGTTTTCCTCCGATAATTTTTAATAACATGACCTCTTTGCTGTATCTATTTTTGCTATGCATCTACGTATATGATAATATGTCTAGATAGACATCAAAATGGATGAACCAAAAACCGTTGAAGTGATGCTCTAAGTTAGGGATTTACATGGCATAGTCAAATCATTCCATCAAATAAATTTTAGGCCTGCTTGGTTGACTTTCAAAATTTACCATTCCAAAAGTTGGACAAAAAAATTGTCATAGATTTGACAAGCTAAATACGAGAGTTTGACAAGTTTTGGTAGCAAACCAAACACTAACCAAAACCATGACTTGCCAAATCTTTGACATGTCAAATTTTAGAAGCGAACCGGTCAGGGCCTCCATTCCAACAAATTCCACGTGATTTGAATCATAAAAAAACAAATTCTTCGTGATTTATAATGGCCTACATTCTCTACTGGTAAATGAATAAAAAAACAGGAATGGCCAGAACGTAGGTACTATCAATGTCCTATGATAGTACTTCATTATTTAATGCCTTCAATTATTACCCAAACGCAACCAAACATGTAATTAGATTCCGTCCAGATCGACCGACGTGTTTGACTGCCTACCAACCTGTTTAGTTAGGCGAATTTTTTTGAGAATGGTATTGTAGTATTTTCGTTGTTATTTGATAATTAGTGTCTAATTATAGTCTAATTAGACTTAAAAGATTCGTCTCGTGAATTTCGTCATAACTGTGTAATTAGTTTTATTTTTTATTTATATTTAATGCTTCATGCATGCGTCTAAAGATTCGATGTAACGAAGAATCTTGGAAAATTTTATAAAATTTTAGAAACTAAACAGGCACATCGAGACACAGCTTGTGACTCCTCCTCCCAGAGAACTGTACTTGAGCAGTGAGCACACATGAACTGGTTGTTGTGCCAGACACACGACACATTTAATTTGGGCTTGTTGCACAGCACAGGCACAGCTTGTCACCGTACCCCCAACTCTGTTCTTCGTGAGCGTGACGCCTGACCAATCTGTCTCTAGCAGCTAGGCGCTGTTAATCCAACAATAGCCCATATTTCTGTCATGGGCTAGGCCCAACTAGGTAACCTCAAAGGGCACCACGAAGTGCTATCTTCCGTACGTTCGGGCCCGTTTAAACCACAAATGGCCCACACAACCATTCGCTTGTCTTTGATTTTTCTTTCTTTTTTTTTGGCACCTCGGCGACAGCCGACAAGTCGACGACAAATATATGAGAAATTTAGTTCCTAAGCCGTAAAAAATGTTGTGTTTCCTTTCTTGACCTTTTTTTATTTTGAATTTCCCTATTTGGTCCCAAAACGAAATGTGTTTCATTTTTTTGCCCTTCCGTTAGTTTGAAGCTTGACTATCAATAACTTCTAAATATTTAGCTTGAAGATTATAAGATAGCTTGTATACATTAGTCTTAAAAGCACTTTTAGAAATTTACATAGTTATTGAATTT